>ML685862.1:8355454-8377410 GCA_007922175.1 Pelusios castaneus
TATTAGAAGTAAGGGTTAATTCGAACTAGTTGGTTCGAATTAACCAATGTGGCCATGTTAGTTCGAACTAATTGCTTAGTTCGAACTAACTGGCCCATTGAAATCAATGGAAATCGCTAATTCGAACTAATTTTAGTTCGTTCGAATTAACTTAATTCGAACGAACTAAAATTAGTTTGAATTAGTTAGTTCAAACTAACTAATTTGAACTAATTTTAATAAGTGTAGACATAGCCAATGAGTATATTCTTATCTCAGTGCAAGTGCTACGTACAAAGTGTCTCTCATACAAAAACCTGTGATGCAACCATCACTATCTAAAACAACCTTCACATATGATGGGAACAGTCACTCATTTTACTCATTTATTTATAAAACATAATTATTCAGAAGACTCTCAATACATTTTGCAAGCACTAAACCTCAGCCCTGGACACTAATATGCAATGTTGCCAACTCATGATTTCATCACAAAAATTGAAAGTTGTGGGATTTTTCTTAAGTCCTGGGTACAGGGGACATGTGATTAGGTGAAAACCTTTGCTTTCATTAAAGAAACAAACAAAAAAAAAAACCAATCCCCACCACAATCTAGTCTTCTCTTCCTCAGGAGGGTGGAGAAATGTTTAAAAAGCTGAGCTGAGTGTACCTAAACACTTAAAAATCAAAAGACAAATAAAAATATCCTTGACATTTATTATTGTTCTTTATTAAATGTCATGATCTTCAAGCCAGTCTCATGATTTTTGAACACTTACGATTAGCAATCTTGAATATACCCAGTGTATTTATTTACATCCTTGGGATTAAATACTATTCATAGTATTTAGGGGTTTTGAAAAAATAATGCCAGAGTGACTCTGTCCTACACTCACTGAGGTCAATAGGATCTTTGCAGACTTCAGTGGACCTTAGATCAGACCCAAAGAACATAAGGCCCTAGTCCTGTAGCTGGCGTCATACATTTCCACAGTGCCCCATTGAATTGTGACTTTAAGCAGATGCGAGGGTCTCTCCATGCTGAACTCTTATGGTTAAAAGTGGTTTAGTTTCTGTATAATGAAAATTTCCACTGGATGTTCTTTTTAACATTAAGATATGCCACCCTTGTTGATAAGATGGAGTTAAGTTTAGGTGTCAAACTAATTTTACGGTTCTCTCGGATCTTTTAAAACATCACTTTTTTCCTGTAAATGGATCAAAGGATAATTGAAAAGCTCTGCTAATTTACCTTAGTTACATAGCAGACATAGGCTGGACTTTAAATGGGGTATATTCAATTGATTTTTGCCTCTTGAAAAATGACCACTTGACTAGAGTTGTTAGCACAGTTCCTAACCATAGCATTATCAAACATTTAAGACCAAATTATGATTGCCATAGCATTTCTCCAGGATATGGAAGAGAGGAGACAGCGAGCATATCCCTCATTCCAGCACCAATTCACCTAAGGCAGCCATATTCTGGCTGCCTACAATAGCTAAAAGCAGGGAGCAGGGTTGCTTGGCAGCACTAAACAGCAGCGCTAAACACCCCAAAGGCAGTGTGACAGGCCAGTTACACCTCCAACACACCAAAAATGTCTGGAAGTAAATGCTACATCTTTTCAAATGACACAGCAGAGCCCTCTTGACAGGAATTGCTTTTATAACAGTTGGCACTGGTGTGATAAAGGACATTGTTCCACATCCTCAGTGACATTATACCAGCATCTGTCCTATGCTCCCCGGCATCATTGCATAAATTTCAGAATCTCCACCCATGAAACTCCTTTGTAGGAACATTAATCTGATCATTACTGTATTTATAAACTCAATGGGTGCGTCTACACTTGTAAAGTAAGTCGACTTAAGCTTGCTTAAATCGACTTATTTTACCCTGCGTCTACACTACAGTTTCCTTAAGTAGGCTTAAGCAAGTTGCTTAAGTCAATTTAAGGAAAATAAAGTCAACTTAATGAAAATTAAGTCGACTTTATTAAACCTCATTTTAATTTGACTTAAGCCTAAAGTCGACTTTTTAAAGTCGACTTAGGCCAGTGTAGACCTGGAGTAGCCCTAAGTCAACTTAGGGCTATTCCAGGACTCCACCACTGCCCTCCCTGCCGGGGGGGGGGGGCAGCCTGGCATGCCCCCCCACAGGGCAGGGCAGAGCCCTGCCCACCCTGCCCCTATGCCCTGCCAGGGTCCCTGTCCCCCTTTGCCCCATTGTACCCATGTACAATGGGGCAAAGGCTGAGCCCCCTGGCACTGGGCAAGGGGTTCCCCCCTGCCCCCGTGGACCTGCCCTAGGTCCCCCTAGCCCCTAGAAGTTGACCTAGGCATCCAGTGTGGATGCTCTAGGTCGACTTTGTAAGTTCCCCTCAAAGTCGACTTTAAATTTAGGTGTAAACATGCTAAGTCGACTTAACTAAGTCGACTTAAAGTCGACTTAATTAAGTCAACTTAGCTAAAGTCGACCTAATTTACAAGTGTAGACATAGCCAATGAGATTCAGACAATTGTATAAATAACCAAGGAAATGTGCCTTAAGAAGCCCCTTTTTTCTTCCCGCCCCCCAATTCATCAAGAACCCAACAATCTGAGCTGGTTTCTTTTTCATTCATCATTCATTTAGTTAGAGTCTCTGGATGAAGATTCACTTTCTTTGTTCAATCTGTATTGCTTTTTCACTTTCTGTAAATACACTGATAAATGGCCTGAAAGGCTGTTTAGTTTCACTTCTGCAAGTAGTTCAGATCAGAATCCTCTGTTGCAGTGCCCCCAGTAGCAGTGTTTATTACTGAATCAAAATGGAAATTATGCTGTTTCTAAAGTGATAATATGCAGACTTCCTTCTCTCTCTCTCTTTAGTGGTGGAAGCACATCCCTATCATTGACAGCTGTGAAAGGTGATTGCCCTTTCTATGTAATTATGTCACTGATAGAAAATGAGTGTAAAGTGCAAAGTAAGGAATGAATGGTTCAAAACTGAAGCTCCTAGTTCTATAATCCAGCCTAGTTTGGCGGTGATGGAAAGTTGCTAATATGTGATGTCTTTTGGTGGCCTATATGGAATAAATTGGAGGTCTCAGTCCAGTTTATACTGGTTAGAAGTCCATATCACAAAACCACCACTCTATGTGAAATCCACCTTGAGAATTTCAGGACATTGCTGGGGTTAAAGGGATATGTTGTCCATACTGTGAATGCAGGGCAATCCTGGGGGGGGCGGGGTGGTTCAGTAGGGCCCGCGCTGCCCCCCATTGACCATTCAGCCCTGAGGGAGGGCCACGGACCAGAGGCTGTCCTCCTTGTGCTGCTCCTCTGCAGCATTCTGTACCCGCCCTGCCCCTAGCTGGCAGGTCCTCCTGTGCTTTGGCCACATGCTGGTCTGCCCTGGACCAGCCGGCCGAGGGTGGGGTGGGCACGGAACGCTGTGGAGGAGCAGTGCTGGGAGGGTGGCCTCTGACCCCAGACTCTCCCACACTGTTGAACAGGGCCCCTCCAGCGCCGGGGGCAGGGGTTCTCGACTGCCCCACCGCCATTCTGGCCTGCGTGGGGAGGGGAGGCTGGGGCCCCCACAGGCTGATTGGCCCTGAGCCCCGCAGCCCCCTAGGGATGACCCTGTGTGAATGTTCTGTAGATTAATAAAAGACTTCATTCTTTGTTCTACCAATTTTGCCGTGTTTACAAAGCACAAGATTTACTTGAAAAAAAAAAAAGTAAATAACTTTTGACCAAAATGACTTACCTAAAGAGAAGGGTTTTCAGTAATCTGAGTACAAAAGGGTTAATGATCTGCATGAGAGGAATTTAATTTTTTTTTTTTTAAAAGAGATTGTAATCTGCTATTACCTCTAAGGTTTCCACAATGCTGTCAAATCAACAGGATCTAAATTCATATATAGTCATCTACATAAGTGGCCTGATTTTCATAGGTGCTGAATTCTCCCATCTGCCACTGATTTTTACTTTATTTACCCCAGTTTGAACATTTTAGCTGTAGTATTTATTTTTCAGAACCCAAGGAAGGCCATTTAACTGATCTCTCACCTTGGACTTTATACCTGTGGGACTCCCTTCTCTAACCGCTGCTCCCCTTGACAAGGAGTTGCAGTCTCCTTTGGTCAGTAAGCTTTGCGGGAACTAAGTTCCAGAGGGGTAGCCATGTTAGTCAATTTCAGCAAAACAAACAAGGAGTCCTATGGCACTTTTAAAGACTAACAAATTTATTTATCTCATAAGTTTTCATGGGTATAATCCCATTTCATCAGCTCCATGAAATGACACTGCAGTTTCCATTTCCATTTCATGCATCTGATGAAGTTGGATTATACCCATGAAAGCTCATGCAATAAATACATTTGTTAGTCTTTAGAAGTGTCATAGGCTATGTTCCCTCTAAGCTGCGTGGGTACACGGCCACGCAGTGGCCATCGCAACTCCTGCGCAGCCCCTGCCGACCTTATTAAGTCGACTTATGTTGACTTAAAGCCAGAGTAGATGGTTATGTCTATACTATAGCCTCTGTTAAGTCAACTGAACAAGGTTGACTTAAGTCGATTTTAAGGGTAGATGCTCCATTAAGCATTAAGTCAACTTAACAAGGTCGACTTCAAGTCAAACTTGTTAAGTCGACTTAATAGAGTTAACTTAACTTAACAAGTGTAGACATAGCACTAGTGAGGTGCCTGGACTGAATCAGAATGGATATGTTTCCAGTGTAGATGGGAGTGTGCTTGTAGACATACATGTACTAGCTCAGGTAGAAATAGCACACTAAAATTAGTAGTGTAGTTGTTTCAAACCCAGGGGGTCAGGCAGGTTTGTACCTGGGCAGTAAGCCCAAGCTGCCAGGAGTATCACAATGGTTACGCTGCTATTTTTAGAGCTACTGTATGTCTGACTAGCTAGGCTGGGAGGCATGCTCCCAGTTATAATGTATATACAATTACTATGACCCTCAGACCCAGTCCCATGGCTAACTCACAACATGACCCTCCTAAACACATATGTGGGAGGCTCCGTGGACTGATTCAGAGTGTGTCTCTCAGACCCTTTCTGTTAGTGTTTTTCAGGCCCCTTCTGGACTCAGCTAAAATCTCCTTCAGCCCTTCTGGATTCAGAATTGTTCCTTTCTGCTCTTTTGGATTCTGTAAGAATCCCACAGACCCCTTTTGTCAGAATCTGTCCAGCTATGGTCTCTACCCCCCAAAATAGCTGCTCTGTCTCAGTCTCTTGTGTCCTCTCCCTTGACCTTGAGTTAAGCAGCATGCATAACTCAAAGAAAATCTGACTGAAGAGGAATCCCTTTCAAGTTTTACCTTTAGTATCTGCGTGCTTCTCTCTTAATTTGGGCATTTCTGCGAGACATTGTGCTATAAAACAAGGCCCTCCATTGGGGGTGTTGCAGAGAGGCATCACTGCTCCTTGAAGTACTGATCAAACTCCCATTGAAATCAATAGAAAACTTCCCAACTGATTCAATGGGCATTGGATCAGGGCATATTTGACCATGGAAGTTACCATATTGAATACAAGAAGGAGGCTGACTACGCCTCAGGGCCAGTGCTTGTTAAGAATTTTTCAGTGGAACATTTTTTTATTGGAAAATGTTGATTTGTCAAACTGAAATTGTTCACAGGAAAGGATCAGTTTCAACCAATTTACCACTTTGAAAATATTTATTTCTAAAAAAATTTTGAAATTGTTGATATGTCCCATTTGGATACTTTTTAAATTAAACTGTCTCTTCTTGGGTCAAAACTTTAAATTTTAAAATGTGTGCTAATTTATGGTAAAAAAAAATGAAATTGAAACAAAATGTTTTGAAATTACTGAAACAAAGTGATTCAGATGACCCATTTTGACGGGATTGGGGGAGGAGGTGGATTTTCAGATTGTGTTAATTTTTGAGGTTTCAACTTTTCGTCCTTGCTTGGGCTGGGAAAAATTTCCAATATCATGAAAATACTTATTTGATGGAAAATAGATGCCCATCCAGCTATGCTCAATACTGATGAAGTAAAAACCAGACAACCAAACATTTAAAGGGGGTGCAATTCACTGCAGTGCAAAGTGCCTGCAGTATTTAAGTGGTGTGGAGTTACTTCTAGTAGCCCTTGGCAGCAGGGTGAGTTTTAGGTACAGGACTGAAAAAGTATCAGAGAAAACAAAAGACATCATTATCACTTGATTGTGCAAATGATTAGATAAAGAGCTTGCTGCCTTCTTGGTTAAAACCTGGCAGAGTAAACATATAATTTAAATAAGTCACAGGCTGTATTCACATTCAATGAGTCTTTTACATGCTTCTAGATGTAATGAGTACTTTTTGGAACAGCATCATTTGTCCACAGACAGTTAGGGTATAATCTCAGTCCAGCATGCTCTCCCTGTTCATTTGAGTGAGTCGCATGGTTTTCTTACGCTCTTTTTCTTGCCAGCTTCTTCTGCAGACACAGCAGGTTTGGCTACTTTTAGAATGAGTTTGGCAGATGAAGAACCAGACATCGAAATATATTTTTCTAGCTACCATTTCTGCTTCTTTGGTTAGTTCCATGGAGATCTTGTATCCTATTCAACTTCTGTTTCCTTTTTCTGTGTGGTTGCTTTCATTTTTTTCCCCTCTTCTTATATACTGTGCAATATAGGTTCAAGCAAATGGTCATCATCAAATTCTTTAAAAGATCCATAAAAGCTGTTCTTTCATTAAAAATATAACCTAGATATGCCTTCTTATCACCAGTTTTGCATTTTATAGAAAAATAATTTTGAATGGGCATAATGTGTTCTTAAAATTCAGAGTCTCTTTCAGTGCAGTTGAAGTTCAGGCCACCGCGTTACAAATGCACACTTCTGGAAAGAATATTGTGCACTTATAAAAATGTGAACTGTATAGGCTTCTCAGTTTTCCAAACTTTGTATAGCATCAGTTTCTACTGTGATTTGTGGTTCTCATACTACCATAACTTAACAGGATCACCAATCCCTCAATATAAAAAGAAAAAAAAAATCAAACCATTACCTGACAAACCAAGTGGCTTTCCTGGATCAGTCTGTTCCTGGAGGAGGTTGAGCATTGTACTGAAAATCGGGAGGCTAGGGTTTATCTGTTCCTGACATTTGCTACTTCTGATCGAGTGTGTTAAATGTGTCCTCTGGAAAGGTATATGTTCTCTTCTTCAATAGGGAATAGTAAGTACAACAGTATTGAGAAAATATGACAGTTCCTAGTTTTGGGCTTCATATATGATAGAAGCCCATTAAAATGTGCACTCACTTTTGAAAAGCACACCTGTGATTGAAGGATTTGTAATGACAAACTGCTAACTACAATTAGAGTGTAAGTGTTAGCATGTGCTTTGTATGAGACAACACTAACACATTGTAAATCTATTAAAAATGTGAGTCAAGGCCTAGAAACTAATGAAATTGGCTTAAAATTCCAAAGATTTAGAAAACAAATTCTGAGTTCTTTTTATTTGACTTTTGGTTTTGGAACTTTTAAGGTTCACATTTTCAAGCTATTGTCTGTAGATATGAGAGCTTAGAATTTTTTTTTTTTTTTTTTTAAAGAAAGCTTAGTTTCTTATGTGTAACCTGATTCCAGCATTTGGGATTCTCACAGCAGCACGAAACATTATGAGCCTTGAGATAAAATTGCAAACACTTGCATTGTTAGAAAGGACATGGTGATATTGTGGTTAATGACTACATAGAGCTGGGCAAAGGTGCAAGAAGGATTTTAAGGTATTATGTTAAGGAGAGAATAAATAGCAAGCCTCCATCCAACATCCAAAGGCTACTACATGGTTAAAATAATGTTGCATGTAACAGCGTTTTACACAGTTAACTTGCTGAAATACCCACTTTGTTAGCAGTTATACCCTGGAACATTATGGCAGAAATGCATTTCTAATATAACATGCACTGTTCTGTGAAAATGTTACAGTAAGACTGTCAATATATTTAATAGGAATAACACTGGAGTTATTTAAGCTTCTGCAATTTGAAATCACAGAAGCACTACCCCAAGTTAAGTAGTTTTTGGCAGATGGAAGAACAAGATAGCTTGCTATTTTCTCTTCTCCTGCTTAAAGGTAAAATGCTGTATGACAGAGCACAGAAAACCCTGCTGCTTTAACAGCAAATTTATGACATCCACTGTTTTAGGGAGCTAGAATTATAAAATGCTGCTTGAGTCTCAAGCAAGATAACAAATAATGTAGGGCACTGAGGTTTCTGAGGATATATTACAGTAAATGCTGAATTGTAAATTCATATTCACTGTAGTGGTTTTTCAAAGAAGTTGAATTTTTCACACAGTTACAAAAATAATTTGTTTTGGTGCCAAAGAAGAATGCTTGAGGCGATGTTCATGCAAAGGCCAATGTAGGAAGTTTTCTGGAGTATTATTATTATTTTTTAATACCTAAATTTAGGCTCTTCAGTTTACACAGTATGGAGGCAACTGATAAACTCAGTTGCTACAGAGCCTTCAAAGATACTCCCAGCAACTTTCTTTCTCTCCCCTCCAGACAAGATAAAATGTCGGCATTTTTATTTATGTACACATATGCAGGGTATATTTGAGTCATTGTGATGACATGGAACACTATGTTTCCTTGGTATTTACAAAGCTGTCAACTTCTGACAACTGAATCAGGAACATGTTCAGAAACTGATGAAATCCTGTTCTTTTTAGGGTGCTGCAACTGGAGATGTGCTTGTTGTTTGTCATTAGTAGTAGAGTTTTAAATTAACTTGAAGAATGAGTTCCTTTTTGCATTGTATTTGTGCAACTTTTAACCATGCTAAAAACTGCTTAAAGCAAAAATCAGTACTGCTGCTCCTTTTTGCACCTCATTCACTCACTGCACTTAGTTGTGTGCACATACACATATATATTTATAATGCAAAAGATCTATGAAATAAGCAAAAGTTCATGTTCTTACAAGGGAAGAAATAATTCACAATGCAAGGTTGAATATAAAATATCAGAGTAAGTTTTGCCTGAGTTTTAAGAGAACCAGTAGAAGATCATATACTATTTATAAATAACTGATGCAAAATCATGTAATGTACTGTTGTGATGAAGCACGTATTTGATTCGGCCCTAATGCCTATAAGAAGTATTTCTAGTATAGTTATACTAATGACATCAGCCTTGCAGAATTGTCTTAGAACTTTATCCAGTCCAGGCAAAAACTACTCACTCATCCTCACTAGCATGATGATGATAATGAAATAAACTGATGATACTTTAGTCACCAACGGGGAGAATTCTTGCCAGGGGGAGTGGAATTTTGTGAGACTAAAGTACAGTGCATCGAATAAAAGGGACAAGAAATGTATATGTTGTGGGTTAAACCAAGTGATTATTCTGGATTGTAAATGTGTAAATTTACCCCTTCTTTTGAAATAGGTTTTAAAATGGATATTTATTTTCAAACAAAACCAGTTGCCTTGTGAAACCGTTGGTTGGTTAGGAAAAAAAAAAGAAAAAAAAGAAGTGAGCTAATGTTACTGAATAAAATATCTGATCTCTAGTTGCCAGGGCTGAGTCATTTCCTGTTACAATAACAAGACTGTCATCAGCTAAACTTCTCTAGCTAGCATAAAGTTTGCCAGTATGTGTATGGCTTTATTTGTGCATGTTGCTAGAAAGTTAATGTTGAAAAACATACTGTACTAAATTTGGAGATGTCAGCTTTGTATCAAAAGGGGTTAGTGGCCAATGTAAGTCTAATTTATTACTGGCATTATAAACTCTAATTTCTTAATATAAGGAAATCACATACCCCAAACTGTGAATAATAATGTTGTAATTCCATGAAGGACTCTGATCACATCAGAATGTACTAATATCATCTGAGCTCTCAGAGGTAGAATTTGTAGTCTTACTTTCAGTTGTATTTTATTCTCAGAAACAAGACGTAGAAAAATACCTTCTGGGTTATCTTGCTACGTAGTTGTACTTGTGTCAATCCCAGGATATTAAAAAGACAAAATGGGTGAGGATCTTTTATTGGACCAGTTTTATTGGACACAGCAAAATGCATGGAACAGATTTTTCAGCATAAGTAGTTAGTTCTTATTGTGAAGGTCCATTCAAGGTAGAGTGGCCCATTAAAATCTCTGCAGCCATAGGACATAAAAAGAGGGAGTTAGTGGGTCAAAGATTTTGTGATATGCTATAAATCTAGTGTCTTTATTCAGTCCATGATTTTAGCATCTGCAGAGTACAGAATTTAAGGTCTGAGGCTCACCTTTTAAAAGTGTTGTGCAGGTTTTCTTTGATGATGCGGACTGATATGGCAGATATAGAAGAAAGGATGAAATTCTAAATGGAGCACTGAAATTGACAAGAATGATGGCTCCATCATCACTGATGTAAGGGGAGGCAGTGTCTACTGCGTCACCCTACTGTGCTGACAAAAGCCCTACACCAAGATGGTTTTATTTTGTCAGAAAAAAGGGCAGTTTTGTCAGGGAGAGGGTCACTAACGTGTGTACACCTCCACCATTTTGTCAACAAAGGCTGACTTTTGTCAACAAATTCCAAAAGGATAGCTGTATCAAACAAACAAGGAGTCTTGTGGCACTTTTCAAGACTAATAAAATTTGTTTATTGCATGAGCTTTCATGGGAGAAAATCCTACTTCATTAGACTCTGGAGTGTCTGACGAAGTGGGATTTTCTCCCATGAAGCTTGTGTGATAAACAAATTTTGTTAGTCTCAAAAAGTGCCACAGGACTCCTTGGGTACGTCTACACTGGCAAGTTAGGTTGACTTAAGGAGGCTTAAGTTAACCTAAACAAAGCCGCGTCCACGCTGGGCTTTTATTAAGTCAACTTAATAAGAGCTTAAGTCGACTTAATAACACCTCCTCTGAGGTCAACTTAAGCCTTAAATTGACTTCTTAAATTGACTTAAAGCCAGTGTGGACAGGGATTAGTGCTAAATCGACCTTATTAAGTCGACTTAAAGCTGTTAAGTCAACTTAACAATGTCGACATAAGTCGACTTAAAGTATTGCCATTCTGTTAGGTTGACTTAACAAGATCGACTTTAGGTCAACTTTAAGTCAACTTAAAGTCGACCTTGTTAAATCGACTTAACAAAGTCAACTTAACTTTGCCAGTGTAGACATAGGCCTTGTTTCTTTGGTCAACAAAAACTATCTAGTGTAAACCAGGCCTTGGAAAATGGCAATGTATAGATGGAGAATAATGATTTTTGAGAAATGAAAATTAGCACTTCCCCTTGATTCTGGAGTTACCTTTGTTATATATATTGACTGTGTCTTCATTGTGTGAACAACCATTGTCTCCTTAATGGCTCATCAGGATACTCCCTGGGACCATATCACCTGGCAAATTCCTTTACATTAAGGAGACAATGGTTGTTCACACCCTTCGGTCTAAGGCATTTGTCCAGAAGGACACAAGTTAAAGTATGGATATAACATCAAATTCTTAACTTCTAATCGAAATAGAATTCCTAGACATAAATTATATAATCATTTCCAGCAAATTACTACCTTTCTATTGATACCAAACATGATATAGTTCCTATGGATTATAGCATTTATGAGATATCCATAGAAAATAATATCATAAATGCTTCCCTAAATCCAGACAGCATCACACACAGGGCTCTGCCTTGTCAGGGTCCCTGTACCTCTTTGCCCCATTGTACACAGGGGGTGCCCCCCTGCCACCGTGGACCTGCCCAAGGTCCCCCTAGCCCCACAAAGTCGACCTAGAGCATCCAGTGTGGACGTTCTAGGTTGGCTTTGTAAGTTCCCCTTTAAGTCGACTTTAATTTTAAGTGTAGACACACTAAGTCGACTTAACTAAGTCGACTTAACTAAGTCGACTTAAAAGTGCAAGTGTAGACATAGCTCTGTAGCCCAGTCCCTCTGTTTGTGTGGCACCCAAATTACTTTAATGGTACCACTTATGGAGTAAGATGATATTTGATATGAGTGAGATATTGGAATCTAACTCTGAAGACTTGTCTACACAGAGACCTATTGGTCAGCAAGTTGGGGTGTAAATCTACTGTGTGCCAGCTTCTCATGCAATAATTGTCTAGGTTAGTGGTTCTCAACCACTGTGTCGCGGCACAAAAGTGTGTCGCGAAGAGCAGGGAGGTGTGTTGCCAAAAATTGGTATCACACCACCCTGCTCACTGCTTCCAGCCAGCTTCCCCCATTTCTCCTGCTCCCAAGCTGAAGCAGGGCTGGGGGAAGCTGGCAGCAGCAGCGATCGGGACTATCCAGAGCCCAAGCGGCGCACTGCTGCTGCTGGCTTCGCGCTGCTTGGGCTGTGGGCAGACTGGAGGCTGGGAGCCTCCCTGGCTGCAGGGATCTCTGCAGCCCCGGGAGGCTCCCAGCCTGAGTAGCCTGCTGCTGCTGCCGCTCGGGAGGGTGGCGGTGGGGGTGGGGGGTAGAGAGGAGGAGGCAGCAGCGGCAGCAGTGCGCTGCTCGGACTCCGGACAGTCCCGAGGCTGGGAGCCTCCCGAGGCTGCAGAGAGCCCTGCAGCCCGGGGAGGTTCCCAGCCTGAGAAGTGTGCTACTCAGGCTGTGGGCAGTCCCAAGGCTGGGAGCCTCCCCGGCTGCAGGAATCTCTGCAGCCCCAGGAGACTCCCAACACTAGTGCCTGCTGGTTCCCCTACCCCTGCGGGACGAGAGGAGCCGGCAGTGGGCTGGGGGCAGTCCTGAGGCTACAAGGGTCTCTGCAGCCCCAGGAGGCTCCCAGCCCTAGCACTGGTGTAGTGACAAAACCTCTGTTTCAGCAGATTTTCTTACTATCCTACCAAAGTAACAAAATCTGCCAAAAGAGGGTTTTTGGCAGTACACCGGAGCCCACCCTGCTCAGCCCCAAAGCAGGGAGGCTTGGCTGAGGGGGAGGGTCGGTGTGTTGCACACAGATAGCCTCCCAGCTGTGTTGCGACCATGAAAAGGTTGAGAACCCATGGTCTAGGTGGAGCTTGATATAATACACTGAAAGTTTCATAGTGCAGTTTGACATGAAATTATTAAGTTAAGCCCATAGTGTATGGCATCTGACTATTGATGAATCTGCTAAATTTATTTGCTCTCACCATTACACAATGCAAGGTTCCTGCTAAGGGGCCATCCCAGCTTACTTGGAATTTTTATTCCTTCTGCATTTTTAAACAATCTTCTTTCTTTCTTTCTTTCTTTCTTTCTTTCTTTCTTTCTTTCTTTCTTTCTTTTCATCTTGGCATAGAAAAAGCAGAAGATCTAAGCTCAAACAACGAGAGTCCCGTGGCACTTCAAAGACTAACACATTTCTTTGGGCATAAATTTTCATGGGCTCCAACCCACTTCATCAGGTGGGTTGGAGCCCACAAAAGCTTATGCCCAAAGAAATTTGTTAGTCTTTAAAGTGCCACAGGACTCTCGTTGTTTTTGCTGTACACAGACTAATTCAGCTACCCCTCTGGAAATTATCACCATGCAAGATCTAAACTGATATTTGTAGAGTGTGCAGGATTAAAACATGATGGTGCTGTGTATAAATTGCTATGCTCTATGCTCCAATGAACAAGGACATTATTGTGCAGTCCTGGATAAAGTCACTGATTATACTTTTTAGGCCATGAAATCAAGATATGTTGCAAGTCTCTGGATTTCTGTAATTAAAAAATTGTAAATGCTCAGGTTGGTTTGTAAGTAGCTGTTGAGATCAATGTCAGAAATTCAGCAGTGCATGGCAGCTGTTATGTATTATTCCATTCTTTCTGGAATGGAAAATTACTGGTGTTTGCATTTATATATACATACACACACACACACACACACAAACAAAACAAATGTTGTCTGTAACTTGCACAGGTAGTTTTCCAGGCTGTCTGAATGGAATGGCTTTATAATTGCTTCAGATCCTTTCTGTCTTTAGAATTAGAGATCAAACATTCAGGCTGTTGTTGCTATCTAAAAGTTCATTTCTTACAAGATTATGCCGCTGCGTATCTTGAACATTTTGCTAAGGGCAGTTGTCTTTATACATAGCAGTTCCCCCCAGAATACATCTGAAAATCTAATTGAGCCCTAGATTTCAACTGAGTATTAAAATAATTTTTAAAGCATTTTAAAAAAGACTACACATAATTTTAGCACAAATCCCAGCTTCTTAGGACCATGTTAAAGTAATCCTCCCAATTTGACATAAATTACCTGAGTACTCATGTGAAGTAAGTGAAGGATTTTATCGTTAACAGGTTATAATCTTGAAGCAGTTTAGCCAGGGATGATTTTAAAAATCCTAGCACACCTAGGTGTGGTATAAGACCTTTGGCACAAAACCCTCCCTGACTCTAGTCCAGGGGACAGTGAATTCTCAGTTCCAAGGAGGGGAAAGATGATGTCACTGGGAAGGTATTACCTTTCTTTTAAGTTTGTAGATGTGTTTAAAGTCCTTTGGGGTGTTCTCAGAACTTAAAAATGTGCCTCATCACAGCCGTGGGGCAGAGGTAGTCTCTTTCTCTGTAGATTTATACTGCAGTTTGCCCTATAACTGTTGCTTTAACTAGAATGCAAACAAAAGGCATTTGGGAACATTTCCTTCACTAGAAAATGTGTTGAAAGGAAGGGCTACACAATTTTGGCGGCACTAGTGGAAACAGCGGCAGAAACAAAAAATGCTCAAAAGCAAAGGAACCTTGGCAATTTTGGTAGGTACTAGTATTGTTAATAGTTACTGAGTTCCAGTGACGTGTACATGTCAATTGGTAATAACGATATGAGAAGTTATTGCAGGGATATTATCGACCTTCAAGAAAACACTGAGGACAAGTTATCTGACTCTTTTGAGGGGGTGCACTCTGTGGCTGATAAAGGGCAAAGGGAAACTACTGTCCCATTTGTGGGGTCCACATAAGAACATGGTAGAATTCCAACACATTCCCACTTCCCTGGGTTAGGGTGGGTGGTGGAAAAACCATGGCTCTATTTTCCCTTTCCATACCAGCCAGCAGAGCTACCCCATCATGTAGGAACGGCTGTAGCAGTAGTTACCTGATCTCTTTGCCCCACAAACTCCATGTCTTACAATGCTCCTCTGATGGTGTGTAGCTCAAGACTTGCTGTAGCTATGAGGAACTGCCCAGCCTTTAAGCGTTTTCTCTGTTCATGTAGTCTATGGAAGTTAAAAAGGCCAGAAACCACAGCAAACTATATAAAAATACACCAATAACTAGAGATGGACCCAAACCTTTGAACGTTGTGGGTGTTTGAATCCAGGTTTAGATCTGAACTTTGAAAATGGCTCATAGGTTTATAATGGGGTCACCTCAAACACCCAGGTAAAAACACTCCAATGCAGTATTGTGAACCTCAAACATTCAAAACTCAGAAATCAGGCCCTCAAAATGATGAGATTAAAAAACCCCAAACCCAACGACACCACCTTGTGGTTATGTTTATTTGCATTATTGTCTTTGATCCTTTAGGTCTGTGGTTCCCAAACTGTGTGGGTCATGACCCACATGGAGCTGATGGGACTGCAGGAATCTCTAGTATGTGGAGGACACCATTTTGCTCTACATAGCTCTCCATGCTCTCTGGGGTCCCGGCAGGAAATATTTCATTAAAATAAGACCATAATGACAAAGAAATTGGGAACCCCAACTTTAGGGCTCATCTTTTAAAGCTTTTCTCCACAACAACAAGGGGATCGCTGAGATTCTCACATAATCCTGTGACTGAAGCCAAAGCTAAATAGTAAGACATTAATTATAGCAAGACTTACGATAAAATCACAGGACTTGAGAAGAATGGTGGTTTAAATCCACATAAAAAACTTGGCGCTTCAGTCCTTCCCTGGTAATTATACTCAAATAAGATGAATTATTTGAGACCAGTAGTGCAGAATACTATCATTGTTTTTTTTTTTTTTTTCTTTTTTAATATTGATTTACCCCCTGAGTGAACAGAGGTTAAAAAAAAAAAGTGCTACCTAACAAAATTGAATATCACCTGAGACATTATAAATGAAGTATCATACTGTTTAGTAATGTCTACAATGTACACAGAGCCACCAGTGATGTCATTCGTGACGTATTTCACTCAGTGTAATTACTTGTTTGTCAGGTTCTATCAATGCTGAAGTGTAAGCTTTGTATCCGGGGCAGTTCCACAGAAATGAGTCAAAGGTGAAAAGACGGCAGTGAAAAATGGCTGCGCTGGCCTAAATATCTGTCATAGTACACACCTCTTATATTTGAAATGAGGTCATGCAATGATACGGCAACAGGATGAATTACGGAGGAAGCAAACAGTGAAAGAGTTCGTACAAATAAGGAATACAGCTGTGATAAAAAGGCAGTATTGCTCTTCAGTACATAAAGGGGCTAAAGTACAGTCCTTCTGTTTCTTTAAATACAAGCTTTGTACACCTTATCTCTGTGTTGAAAACTTGCATCTCAACTGCATATAAGCAGAACTAAAATAATATTTTATTGCAGGCTCCTGGCACTGACTGCTGAAAATGAAGGCCCAAATCCTGAAAAGACTTAATCATGATGACACATCAACGTCAATGGGACTATTCACATGTTAAATCAGTGGGATTACTCATGTGCTTAAAATAAGCACATTCTTTACTGGTTGCAAAGTCATAGATGTAACATAGATGTAAAATGGTTTCTGTGATATCCACTGTTTCCCATGCACTTGTAACTTTATTAATCGAAATTATGCTGATATTCAGAGATACAGCACACTCACAGGTCAGTGGGAGATTCTGCTGCTCAGTCTATCACCAAAACGTAAATTTTCATTCATCAAAATTGTCCGTGAAAAATATGTTTTGTTGATTGTTCTCTTAAATGGTTTTTTTTTTTTAGTTTCTGTTTTCTCTTTCTGTGGCTGGTATTGACACTGTTTGACATCTTCTTGACATCTAGCGTAGTCATACCGTGGGATTATTTTCAAAAGCAGCAAATTTTGGAAGCTGTTTTTATTTTATTCATTATTTTGAAACTCAGAAATTCTGATTTTGAAATTTCCAATTCTGAAGAAGAAAAAGAGACCATGAAAAATGAAAATACTCTGCTTACAAAACATAATGGCATTGAAACATGGTTTGGGGTTTACTTATATTTCAGAGGGATTTTTTTTTTTTTTACATTTTTCTCTTAGCTGTAGCTATCAAGTAGGATAGACTTCATGAGGATTAAATGAATGTATTGTAACATTAATCTCTACATCAAAAAATTTTCATGTGCACGCCAGGGCTGGTGCTAGCCATGAGCCAATGAGGTACTGGCTCGAGGCGCCGATGCTTTGGGGCACCGGGGGCGGTGCGGGCTGGCCCAAAAGCTGGACCCCGCACTCCCGCCCCTCCCCTGAGCCAGCCACTCCCCCCCCCAGGGTGAAGCAGGTCAGCCCATGGGACAGACTCCGCTCTCTTGTCCCGCCTCTGGGCTGGCACACTCCACCCCTAGGCTGGCTGTTTCCTGCCCTGGGGGCGGGGTGAACCAGCCCAGAGCAGAGGCCAGGTTCCGCTTGCCCACTCCCCGCTGGGGGTGGAGGGGGCACAAATTCAAAAGCCACAGCCCCTTGAGCCGACCCTGGTGCATGCACACACACGGACACACAAAAGGAAAGCCAAGAAAACAACTGTTCAGCCATATAAAGATCTTGTGTACTAGAGATGATTAATTTAGGGTTAACATGCACCTGTTTTCTCCTCCGTCCACTACGTAAGATTCTTTAATCCACCAATGGGATTTCTGAACTAAGTGGAGAGGACCAATATGATAGTTACATTTTTTTTTGCAAAATCTTTGAAATTAGAGTAACTGTTCTTGTTGTTTATTATTTGTTTGTAGTAGTGCCCACAGTATGGTACGTGCTATATAAATACAAATGTAGACATCATTCCTGCCCCAATAGATGTGTACTCAGAGGCCCTTCAAAGACATATCTTGCTTCAATTCTAAATTCTTATTTAGACCACAAGCTCTTTGGGGAAAGGGCAATTCCCCCCCCCCCCCATATTTGTGCAGCACCTAGCACAGTGGAGTCCTGGTCTATGAGAGCTCCTAGGCATTGACACAATGAAAATAAGTAAATAAATAAATATAAGTAGTCCCATTGACATGTGAGAAAAGGTGTCCATGAACGTAAGCATTTGGGGCTTTAGATATCCATTGTATCATCCACCAAATGCAGCATCATTCCCTGTGCTATTCACCCCACTCCAGCATATAAAAGGAATAGCCCATATGATGCTAATTTTCAATCAATATAAATTGGGTAAAGTCAGCGGGTGAAATTGTGGCCCTTTGACTTCATTGGCAAAATTCCCATGGCCTACAACAAAGCCAGAAATTACACCCCTTAGGCTTAAGTTCTTGAAATTCTTTGAAAAAGACTTGATTTTTGGTAAGCTTGGTCCTGCATCTTTCCAGGATACTACCCAAGTGCTTTACAATTTACTCTGTGTTTTGCATTGTTCATTATCAGCTTTATGTGTGTTTTTGATGAGATGTTAAAAATTGAGGTCATGACTGCCATGGCTGGACATTAAAGATCCTGTGGTAAATGTTGTGAAAATCCTTAGCATACATTTCTTCTCCTGCCCCACTATGCAATGTGCTGGATGCCGGTGATTGGTTGCTATGTTCTCAGAGTTGGCTACACATATAGAAGAAAACCATTCTGATCCTGTCTTCCATGTTTCAATACTACAGAAGATATATTATTGTTGCTGTTTCATTAATTAATTATATTATATTTTATATTATATTATATAATATTATATTGGCTCAGATGTGTTAGGGGAAAGGCAGACAAACAGATCAATTCATGGCCCCATTCCAGCTCTTTTTGTATTACCCCAGAGGAACAAAGGGGCCATAAACCAGCAAACATTGTCTTTCAAGGAAAGCCTTTGCCATGAGGTGTTCCTTGGATGATTCAGAACTTCCGGAACAGCTGTATGATTCCCCATCCCTTGAAGCTCCCAGTGTAGGTGATGTGGTTGTTGAGTTTGCTCTAAATGTGCCAGAGACTGAATGGGTCCATGACAGGTTCAAAAAAAAAAAAAAAAAAAAAAAAAGCTTACCTTGATTCAGTGATAGATTTGCAAATATACAGTTCACCTGTATCTCTCCCATAGGAATATGACCTAAACAAGAGATGCTGCAATGCATGACTCAAATTTATTTTTTTGCTTTGGGTTGACCATGTAAACAGAAACAAAAGTCTGAAGAAAAAAGAATGGACTAAAAAAATAAAATAAAATTACATCACGCTGAGTTATAGATAATAATCATATGATACATCTGGTAAATATAGACAGATTCTTAATTCAAACAGTGGAATCCATTTAATTGGCACCAGGGGTGTTGCTAGCATTGGGCCGAGAAGGCTCATGCCCCGATTGTTTTGCCCCGAGCCCCGAGTTATAGCAGCCTCCCTTCCTGCGGGGAAACTGCTGTCTCTGTTCAGTCAAGTGCTCACATGCTGGGAGCTGGGGGTCAGGCTGTTTTTAAATCTCCTGCAGGCTGCTGTTGGGATTAAAAAGCCTTACACCTGAGTGGATGAATTCCAAAAGGGTAGCCGTGTTAGTCTACTGTAGAAAGACAACAGAGTCCAGAATAAATCTGTTAGTCTTTAAAAGTGCCACTGGACTCTGTTACCTGAGTGGATGGGCACGTAAAAATATGACTTGCAAAAAAGGCAAAGTGTTACCTATTTTGCAAGTCATTGCTATCTGGAAGTCTGTGTACTGAGAAAACTTTAACTCTTTTCTACTTAACCTGTCTGAACTTCCATGGGGTGAGCGAGGGGGCTTTTACCATTTTCAGGAGGGAGCAGTATCTGAGCAGTAAGCACTAGCAGGGGGCAGTGTTCAATGGGTTGCTCTGTGCTCCCTGGGGTGCAGCTAAAGTACCACTGTACCTGGAGTCCCTGGGCCCCAATCCTGCCTGTGGTGGGGTTCCTACCACTCCCCAGCCTTCCCCATCTCTCCCCACTATGCATCCCAAAGAGTGACATTAAGATATAATGATGTTATTGTATTGTTTATGTATGTTGTTTTTAGTGATGTCAGTAAAAAGTTCACCATGCTAGGTTAAAACAAAACAAAACGAAACAACTTCAGTTCTTCATATCAGTAAAAACTAAAATGCAGGGTTGGCAACCCTGGGTCACTGTTTCCAAAGAGGAAAATGTTGGGCTGACCAAGGACTGGGGATACTTTAGGGGTGGGATGGCCAGATGGGGGGCAGTGACATAAGGGTGGCCTTCCCAGAGCAAGGGGGTAGCTGAAGGAAGGCAGCAGAGTAAAAGGCAAATGGGGTGGAATGGGAGGGTTTAATTTGCGGGTACCTGGGGGAAAATGGGGAGAGGGCATTCACAGAGGAACCTGATGGGAGGGAAGTGTTGGTTATTGGAAAATAGAACTGTGAGAGAAAGCTTGGGGGTTGGGGTACATGTAAGGCTGAAATATATGCCTCCCTGTGTCATATATAGGGATCTGTGGGTGAGGGAATAAATGAGGAGTGGGGGACTGTGGGAACTGGGAGTGAGGGGTTTCATCTAGGGTGAGAGGGAAGTAGAGGTAAGTGGTAGCATCATGAATATCACAAATTCCCTCCTTTCAAGAGGAAATCTCTATGGCATGCTTGAAGCTCTAAAAGGTCACTCTGAAAACACTTTAAAAGGATGAGGGATTTATATTTCTGTGGGGTTCCAAGGCCCTGTTTAATACAGCCATGAAGGCATCCCATGGCCCCCAACTCCCCTATAACCAACCATTTTCAAATCTCCTCAGATATGGAAATTTAAGGTGGTCACATGGTGATAGCAGAAGATACCAGTAGCTGCAACATTGCTCTATTTTCCATAAATAGCAAAACACACTTTCAGTCTAAAGTACTTTTCATTAAGGTCTGGTCTACATTGAAAACATCAGCATAGCTCTGTCACTCTGGGCTATAAAAAAGCCAGCCCGGGGGGGGGGGGGGGTATGCCCACCTAACCTCTAGTGTAGACAGTGCAGGGTCAAAGGAAGAATTCTTCCGTCAACCTACCTATTGCTTCTTGGGGAGATGGATTAACTACAGTGATGGGAGAAACCCTCCCATTTCTATAGTGGGTGTCTTCAATGAAGCACTACAGAAGCACAGCTGCACTGTGGCCACTGTAACATTCAAGTGCAGGCATCATCTGAAATTAAAGAATAAAGAAGGAAAGAACAAATAGAAAATCTTCAGGACAGACAGCATAGATTCCCCAGTCCCCCCACAACCTGCTACTTAGCAGAAAAGTAGAGCAGGCTTCTTGTATTTAAACGTGTTGTACATAGAAAATAGACAAATTCCAAAGGGGTAGCCGTGTTAGTCTATTGTAGAAAGACAACAGAGTCCTGTGGCACTTTTAAAGACTAACAGACTTATTTATCGCATGAGCTTTCGTGGGAGAAAATCCCACTTCGTCAGACACTTTGAAGATAGGAAAGTTACAGAGTGGTAGGAAATTAAATGCAGGGGAGTGTATGACATAGCATCAGGTCAGGCTGTAACAGCAAATCAAAATAGGTGTTAGGATTCAAAACACTGGGGAACAGCACATAGAGGAGGGGGAGGTCAAATCACTTGTTGTAATGCGAGAAAAATCCATAGTCCCTGTTTAACCCCAAGACAACTGAGTCAAATTTGCATATAAGTTCGAGTTCTGCAGTCTCTCTTTGAAGCTGTGATTTGTTATTCATCTGTTTCAACACAGCTATTAACAAGTCGTTAAGGGAGTGAGCAGGGAGATTGAAGTGTTCCCCTACAGGTTTTGCAGTGTTGCAATTTCTGATGTCAGATTTGTGTCCATTGATTCTTTGGCGCAGAGACTGTCCTGTCTGTCCAATATATAAGGCAGAGGGGCATTTCCGGCACATGATGGCATAAATCACATTGGTGGATGAGCAGGTGAACGA
>ML685862.1:8377810-8401049 GCA_007922175.1 Pelusios castaneus
GACAGGGACTATGGATTTTTCTCGCATTACAACAAGTGATTTGACCTCCCCCTCCTCTATGTACTGTTCCCCAGTGTTTTGAATCCTAACACCTATTTTGATTTGCTGTTACAGCCTGACCTGATGCTATGTCATACACTCCCCTGCATTTAATTTCCTACCACTCTGTAACTTTCCTATCTTCAAAGCGTCTGACGAAGTGGGATTTTCTCCCATGAAAGCTCATGCAATAAATAAATCTGTTAGTCTTTAAAAGTGCCACAGGACTCTGTTGTCTTCATAGAAAATAGAATCAGAGCTACGTACCCCCCAGACACCTTTCCTACTTCCTCCCATATATGGTACATTGGGCAAAATGAATCTGCAGTGGAACTCTTTTGAAGTAATGGCATTCCACAGGATCTGAAGGCCAGCTGTAAATAAATGTAAAATGCCCACTTAATAAAGCAGTACCAGAGTATAGGAGAGTGGTGTGTTATAGTTGGAGAACCTGATTCTGATCTTATTTACAATGATATAAATCAGGACTCCACTCCCTGATGTCATTGAATTTAAACCACCATGAAACCAGCGTAAGATCACAATTAATATCACATTTCTGGTGCTAGTAGAGTAAAGCTCACTCACAAATGTATTGCTTGCTAAAAAGCCATCAGATTTTTACCAGACAGTTGGTATGGCAAAAACAACGAGAGTCCTGTGGCACTTTATAGATTAACAGATTTCTTCAGGCATAAGCTTTCGTGGGCTATAACCCACTGCATCTGACAAAGTGTGTTATAGCCCATGAAAGCTAATGCTCAAAGACATCTGTTAGTCTATAAGGTGCCACAGGACTCTCGTAATTTTTGCTGTACACAGACTAACACGGCCACCCCTCTGGAAATTTCTACAGTTGTTATGGTTATTCTGGTATTGTATATGTATGACAGAACTGTCACATTCGTAGCAAATATGAAAAAAGAGATCTGTTCATACCATGTAAATAGGTCAGAGTTCTGTCCCTTTAGAGGAAAAAAATATTCCTTCCCCATTTCCCCATTTACATTTCTATGAACAGCTGTTAGTTTCTTCATTGTCTTAGTGACCTCAAGTAAACCCCAAATTACCAGGCTTTAAAGAGTAAGAGATTGCTGAAACCATAAATCTTTGCGTCTATAGCAATGTAAGTAAATAAATAAATAAAACAAAACAGAATGGCTCACAGATGTTTCCTAAAGAAGACATAAACAAGGAAAATGAGCAGTAAGACTTTCCTTTCTAACATTGTAATGAGTTTATTAGTTCACCAAACACAACTTCTGAGCAGGACATCTCTTTCTGAAAGATTGTTTAAGCTGAAACATTATTTCCTGAGCAGCTGACTCACTTGATAAGATGCTCCCCATTCCCAGTGACATCAGTGAGTGTTGAACAGATAACAGAAGCTTGGATCATATATAGTTTCATGGTTAGATGGTTCTTGACCTTTTGTGTGTGGAGAGTGTTTAATTTCTAACATATCTGCAGGCATGTTGAAAGCTTTCTGTATTGCAGTCAAAAGAATAACAGTGATGTCATTTAAAATTGATAAAGAGTTTTCATAATATAGATATTAAATCTATGGTTAGATTTTAATGATCAGTGTGCCTAAAAAAAATCTCCTTTATATTCATTAAGTTAAATTATATAAGCTATTTCTGTAGTATGTTAAAGGTTACACTGATATGGGAAAAGACTAAAACTGCCACCCCCAATTTAATCTGAATTTTAGTGAACTGAGAAAAAATGTTGACAATCATGTTAGCTCCCAGAAATCTAGATGGGCTTGCTAATTTTTCTGGAGCCTTATAGTATTAAATTATGATCACAAAAGTAAACAAAGCTTTTGTCATAACACTACTAGATCTCATCCTCTATCAAAGCATTTATGACACAGAAAAATAATTATCAACAGACAAAATACTTATCAACAACTTTAATGGATTTTGAATAGACTTCAATAATACAGCACTGTGCTTTTTCATTAATGAGCTAACTATAGAAACTGTTGCAAATAAACTGTTGCAAATAAAACTGTTTAATTGTTTCCCAAATATACCGTGACGGTGGCTTTTATGTTCTGGGAGGTCCAGGCATTTTCTTGAACCCCGAGGTGTATGGTTTTTTAATTGATTTTTCTTTAGTGACTTTCTCAGAATTGAGACCTTTCATAGACCTAGTGATGACTTGATCAGATGGGCTCTTAATGCTATCAGCTGAGTCTAAAAAGAGTAGGTAAGTGCCATATACCCAAAGATCAGTTAGAGAAAGGCTATTGATGAATTAAGTTTTTCTGAATTTAGCATCTATGTTAAGCGATACCTTTCCAAGGATTTAAGTGCATTTGTATGATTTGAGTTGTAAAAATTGCAAAAAATAGATTAACAGAGATTAATGCACGCTAGCGGAGGGCGGTTTTTATCAAATAAATTCATGACTCTGGATTATTTCGCTTCCACTGCATGATAAATTAAGGCCATCACTTCTCCTAATCAACAAAAGTAGAGTGGAGATAAAATACAGTAAAGCTGTTGCATTTTCCGTTCCTTTTCAGTGTGAAACTGAAAACATTGTTCAAACTAATACAATTGAATCTAAGAGTGCTAGTATGTCCCTGACTTTTTAAAACTGTACACTTCAAAGGGGGGAACCTAGATAAGCTAACAGCTCATTCAGTGAATGTATTGTGTTAAGTGAAGTGTGTCTATCAAACGCTTGCTTTACAAATTTAAGTCGAATGTTGTTCATCTCTGTAATGTCACTCACTCTTTGGCTGCAGGCATTGTCTAAAGAGATGGAATGTGAAGCATTTTTATTTTGCTGTCTCTCTTTGAGGAAAAATCTGCCATTCTTTCCTTGGATCTTCTTTATCAAAGTGATGATGCAAGTATTATCTGTGATACTGATTAGATAGTTGGCCAAATGTGTTAAAGATCAAACTGACATTAGGGCCAGCTTTGTGATCTTCAAAGGGGAAGACTGCAACAATAAAAAGAAGATCCCATGGCAATGAGAACTGTTGTGTGGTTTGCAAAGAAACTGGGTCAAAAGTCAGTGCTAAAACTGTCAATAGCAACTAATCAATATTTTTTGTGTCATTCACCAATTATGAGTCCAGATTGTACATTTGGCTGACACTGATGAGGGTGCTAAACCAATATTTTACAGAAGTCTTTCTAGTGCTGCAATCAGATTCCATGACTAACACCAAGTGGGCCAAATGCCCCCCCCAGCGTAACTCCGTTGACTTCAACATAGATGCCTAGGAGTGAATCTGGCCCACTGTTTGTCTCAGTATTGAGTGGATTCTTTAGATTATTTATAGTTTCATCAGAGCTTATTTTAGTGAGTGAGAGTGGAGCTTTGCTAGCCAGACAGCTGGAATATTCAGAAAGTGCCATTCCATTTGGCATGTGTTACTAGTTAGGCACCAGACCTACCAGGCAGGGTCCTAGAGAGCCACGCTGGCCAACTATCTATACCATAATTAAACAGCCCCTCAGCCTGAGCCACATATGCCCAAGTCAGCTGGCACAGGCCAGGTTTTTAATTGCAGTGTTGACATACCCTTCCAGCCCTCACTTCTCTTCAGCTGCATTGGGTGAGCCACAATCTACCTTTCACAAGTACAAAGGGGACTTGTCCATTATTACCCGTTTAGACTGGAATTTTCAAAGGAGACTAAGGGAGTTAGGGGCCTGGCACTTATGGATCTCCAGTGCTTGAGAGTGTGCTTCTGAAGGGATGGGAAAAAATTCTTGTAAGGGGATGAGTTCCTTTTGAACTGAATATTTAATGCTGCTGAGCTGTAATTGTATTCCTAATGGTATGTTACCGACCTAGAATTTGGGACATGAATCTTTTTAGTTATTTAAATTGGGACAAATAAATAGAGCAAAATAAATAATAATATTAAAATTCCCTTGGGCTCCTTTGAAAAACTCAGCCTCAGTTTACAATCAGATTATTAGTATTATTTGCTTATACCTAATTTCAGAGACAAGAGGCCCAATTCTTATGACCCTAAGGCTCCTTAAAGTGTAAAGGGACCTTAATCACATTTTTAATCATGGCAGGGGCCTTTTGCATTGCCAGAGCAGTGTAATGAGACCTAACCCACCTCTTGAGGTTATGTCTACACTAGAAATAATGTGCCACTGTAGTTGTTCAATATAGACACTAACTACAGCAATGGACACGTTCTTCCATCACTCTCATAAAGCCACTTCTGCAAGAAATGGTGGATAAGTCAACAAAAGATTTATTCCATCAACCAAGCTAAATCTCTTATGGGGGTGAATTTTTCATACATCTGAGTGAATAGCTAGTGCTGGCCAGCCATCAGCATTCCAAGTACTTCCTTCTGTTCATATGTTGGTCTGACTACTGACTCTGTGCCCCTCAGCCTCTCCATTATAAGTTGGCCAATTTCTTATAGGCATAGTGGCAATGGCAATTTCCTACAAGTATAGCTGGCCAATAGTCTTGAGGGGGATGTTATGGCCTTGCTACTTGCTAGGAGGGAATTCCTTTGGCTGCACAGATTATATGTTTGTTGATAATGGTGGGGCATTTTCTGTCAAATATGCCAGTGTGGTAGCAGAGAAAAGGTTAAAGTTAAGCTGTTAAATCTCTTACTCCCTGTAGTATTAAATGAAATCCTACAATGACTCCATACTTCTCTCACCATAACCTACTGTAATCTTTGTGACCTCATCTAACTATAAGGCAAGCCCTGGCATGAGGTCAGTGATTTACTCAAGACAAATTCCTTCGGTTACATGTTGAGTTTTCTCATATCTTCACGGTGGTTTCAGTAATTGGCTCTCTTGTATCACTCTGCGTTATTCTTTGTCTCCCTTACCCCTGTGGCTCTTGTGGGAGACAACTTTTTGTTACACTGAAGCTGCAGACATAGCTGCAAGCATTTCAGGGAAGATCCTTTATAATGTCTGAAAGATGCTGCTATACTGCTTTCTTCCTAGCATGCTTTCATTCCTCTTGGGGATGTCATCTGTAGATGACTCTACTCCCTCATGATGCATTTTGATCATGCATAAATTACCTTTACCTTTGCATTCCCTTCTAATGGCAGTTAAATATTAGCCATGAGTTTCCAGGCTGAAAGACTGTGTTGTCCTTACTATTAGGCCCTAATCCAAAACCATTAAAATCTCTTCAATAATTTCAATAGGCTTTTAATCAGACCAGATTTGGGTCTGATTCTGTAAGGTGCTGAAGCACCCTTAATGAGAAACACAAAGGCCAAAAATGTCAAATGTGGGTGCCTGAAAATAAGATGCATCCTTACTTAGCCAATGAGAAAGAAGTACCAAGCTCAGTGGGAGCTACAGGTTATCAGCACTACTGAAAATCAGAGCACATTGATTTAGATACTTAATAGTAGACAAGTAGGTTAGAACAGTGGTTCTCAACCTTTTGTGGGATGTGACACACTTGGCAGCATGTATGGTTTTAAAGAACACACCAGTCCCCCCCCCCCCCCCGGGTGAATCCAGTCCCCCTCTTCCCCTGGCTGTCCGTGACACACTTATTGCTGTGTGGCGACACAGTAATGCGCCCCCACACTGTGGCTGATAACTGCTGAGTTAGAAAATCTGGCTACAACATAGGATGAATGATGTTTGGGAAAAAAAAAATATTCTTTTGGGCAGATAATACAAATTCTTCCAAGGAAAAGTACCATTTAAAATATAGGCTTATTTTCCCTTTAACATTTCAGTGATTTTTTAAAAAAAAGAGTCTGGCTTATTTTGAATTAAGGATAGTATGTACATTTGTTTCCTCATTTAACCTTGTGTCTGATTTATAGCTTTTTTTTTTCCTTTTAGGGTGTAAAGAACAGAGATGCCCTGAGGAATTATAAAGCTTCAATCACAGAGATCACTGTACACTTATCAAAACCAAATTTTATTGGCACAAGAAACCTGAGAGAAGACAGACTTACTCCTAATGTATTCACATCAAACCCTGTCTTTAATGCAAAGCCAGCAGTACAAAACAAACTTTGTCTTTATTTATCTGTTTATTGCACATTAACACTTTTATTTAAGCAGCAATAAGAAACTTTAATTATCAAAGGAAGGCTGCATTAATGTAGTTTCAGTTTTTCTTCCATATTTCACTCTACTTGCTGTGTCAGCTCAACAGACATATGATGACATCAGGATATGGAATAAAAACTAAACTGGAACAGATATTTACTTATGTAGGCTTTGGGGTTTAGATGAATTTGGTCACTCGTGTTTAGTCAGCAGCAAGTAGCTACTTTCTGGGCAGCTTTTAATCATTGAAGCATATTTTCTCCCACTTTGCCTGTTTAGTTTTACATGTCCCAAATAGTGCTCCACCAGTTTCCTTGAAAGGTTGTTCCACAGCCTAATGAATTTCCCCATGAAAAAATTATTGCTAGTTGTTATTTGTATTACAGTATCACTTTGAGATGCCTGGGAATCAGACCAAAGGATAGCGTCACAATTCAGGCAAACAGCTGGAGGCACCAGCTAGCCGTATGTTCTCCATTTTAGAATGTTAGCACCATTCTTATCTGAATGAGTTACTAATTGAACAAATAATCTGATCTATGCCTGCCATTTGGGGGCTGGTTTAGTTTGGGTAGATAAATTATATAGTAACTAGATTATTCCCCTGTCCCCTGACAATATAAGTAATTTTAGCTACACTTTTGGCTGAATTTATAGGTACCTGTGAATATGAGAGTTCTGCCTTTGTCTACCTATAGATCTATTAAAAGAAAACCATTGAGGAGTGTTCTAGGTTGTACAGAAGTAGTGTCATTGCAGCTGAAGAGCATTAAGAGTGGCTTCCCTGCTTTGAAAATGGATGAGCATTCTAGTTAGCAAGAAAAGTGTATTAGCCAGTCATTAGTGAGTGAATGGGACAGACAATGACTCCAATCATTTTGGAAAGCTATTGCACTTGATCCACTAACCGTGTCTGACTCACTGTTTAGGCACAAGTAGGAGAGTGCTGCTACCATTGTAGTCTTAGATAATCTGGGGAGGATTAAAGACATCCACAGAATCTCAAAGCAAGGAGTACACGTCTGATGGTGGTAGAGGGACAAATCCTGGCTCTCTCCTCATCATCAGATGAAACAACTCTACTGTGATAAATGTAGGATCTCCATCTTCAAGTGTCTGCTGAAATGGAATTTTCTCCCACAAAAGCTCATGTGATAAATAAATGTGTTAGTCTTTAAAAGTGTCACAGGACTCCTTGTTTGTTTTGCTGAACTAGACTAACACGGCTACCCTTTTGGAACTCTACTATGGGAATCTTCTTGGGCAAGTTTCTTCTCTACTAGCCCTCTTCCATGAGCTTTGCTACAGCTGGGGCAATCTATTGAAAAAAGGTGGTTGTTGTTTGTTTGTTTTTTAAAAGCAAATCAAGTAATATTTAAGTCAGATTGATTAAATATGAAGAACCCTCTGCAATTAAAACTGAGCCCCAGAAATAAGAACATGGAATGAACATGCTATGAACATGGTACTATTCAGATCAAAGTTGAAATTCAACAAGGAATCAATAAGTCACTAAGTCAAAAAACAATGTTTATATTTGATTAATCATTAGAAAATATGAGAAAATTGGGCCACAGTTGCTATGATAAGCAACAAATGTATCATGCCAGAGTGTTACATTCCAGATCACATAGTTTCAGTCCAAAGAGCAAATGTAAGTTAAGAAGAAAATTCAAATTCATTCAGTTTCCACTGAAACTGAATAAAATAACTGATCTTTAAACTGATCTATAAAGGCTTGACACAAACACATTGATATCAGCTAGCAACTCCCATTGACTTAACTGAGAGAGGTGAGGCACTAAATTCAAGATTTTGAAGGTATTTAGGCACCTCAAAGTTCTAAATACCTTTAAAAATCTGTCCCTAACTGAATTATTCATTATTTTCACTTGTTGAGAGGCAAGCCCAATCCTGGAGTGCGCCTCCCATCATCTCTCTCTATGATTCCCAGGTGGGGCCTGGCACATAGTCTCTATGGCCCCGAGGCGGGATGGGGCACACTCATTGGTTTGGGAACAGGGTTTGGGGGGTCTGCAGGTCGACTCAGCTCTGCTGCATCTCAGCCCAGGCCCCCATCTGAGGCTGGCTGGGGCCTGCGGTGGGGTCAGCGGGGTCCTCACTGCAACACAGTGACGCCACATCTTGGGCCTCAGTTGCTGGATCAGTATCCATTAAACCCCTTAGCTTACTGCTTACCCCTGTTCCTGTTGGTAGCTGGGCGTCTTCCTCCTCATCGGGGTAATCCCCGAGGGGAAGGTTGCAGAACCCATCAATGTCATCTGGAGGTGAAAGGTCTGGCAGCTCATTGGGGCTGTCAGCAGACAGTAGCTCCTCCAGGTTAGGGCCTGCCTGGGATCCCTCTTCATCCTCTACGGCCGGTAACGACTCCAGGTCACAGGGTTCTGGAAAGGCTGCTGCCACCTGGGGGTCCAGCACTGCAGGATGTATCTCCGTTTCCCAGGCCACAGGCAGCCCTTCTCCAGAGATGGCTGGGTCCCAGACTGCAGGCAGTCCTTCTCCAGGGGCCGAGTCCCAGGCCGCAGGCAGCCGTTCTACAGAGGCCGGGTCCCAGGCTGCAGGTAGCCCTGGAGGAGTCAGGGGGACATCCTTCCCCTCCCAGAGCTCTGGCCTGACTCAGTGGTCAGGCCCTCCTTTTAAACTTCTTGGTCTACCCCTTGACTTCTGGCCTGATGGGCGGGCCGGCTCTGGTCCCGCCCCCTTGGGGCTCATTGGTTCTGCCCCCTGCCCCTCAGAAGGGACCCAGGTCCCCTCACTACACTCTAACAGACTTTTCTTACTATTATTATGATTCATTGGGCCCTTATTATTTAAGGGCACACAGGAGCAAACTTTTCCACTGCGTAGGAAAGATAGGAAGTATAGCAAGAGACCACCCTGGCTTAACCAGGAGATTTTCAATAATCTAAAAATTAAAAAAAAAATCCCTTCAAAAAGTGGAAACTAGATCAAATTTCAAGGAATAATTATAAACAAATAACACAATTATGTAGGAGAAAAATTAGAAAGGCTGAGGCACAAACTGAGATCAAACTAGCTGAAGACATAAAGAGTAACAAGAAAACATTCCTTCAAATACATTCAAAACAAGAGGAAGACCAAAGACAGCATAAGACCATTACTCAATAAAGAGGGAAAAAGAATAACAGAAGATGTGGAACTAAATTACTTTTTTGTTTTGGTTCTCACCAAGGAGGTTGGTGGCGACTGGGCATGTAACATAGTGAATGGCAGTAAAAATGGGACAGGACCAGAAGCTAAAGTAGGGAAATAACAAGTTAAAAATTACTTTGACAAGTTAGATGTCTTCAAGTCACCAGGGTCTGATGATATGGATATTAGGAAAAACTTTCTTTGGATATTAGGAAAAACTTTCTCACTAGGAGGGTGGTGAAGCATTGGAATGGGCTATCTAGGTAGGTGGTAGAATCTCCATCTTTGGAGATTTTTAAGGCTCGGTTAGACAAAACCCTGGCTGGGGTGATTAAGGGGGAGTGGTCCTGCTTTTTAGCAGGGGGTTGGACTAGATGACCTCATGAGGTCCCTTCCAACCCTATGATTCTATGATATGCACTCTAGAATACTCAAGGAGCTGACTCAGGAGATATCTGAACCATTAGCTATTATCTTTGAAAATTCATGGATGATGGGAGAGATCCCAGAGGACTAGAAAAGGGCAAAGATAGTGCCCATCTATAAAAAGGGAAATAAGGACAACTCAGGGAATTTCAAACCATTCAGCTTAACTTCTGTACCAGGAAAGATAATGGAGCAAATAATTAAGGAATCAATTTGCAAACACCTAGAACAGAATAAAGTGTTAAGTAATAGTCAACATGGATTTGTCAAGAACAAATCATATCAATCCAACCGGATAGCTTTCTAGGACAGGGTAACAAGTCTTGTAGATAGAGTGGAAGTGGTAGATGTGGTATATCTAGACTTTAGTAAGACTTCTGATACGTCTCACATCACCTTTTCATTAACAAACTTGGGAAATACAACCTAGATAGAGCTACTATAAGATGGATGCATAACTGGTTGGATAACTGCTCCCAGAGAGTAGTTATCAATGGTTAACAGTCATGCTGGGGGGGCATAAGAAATGGGGTACCACTGGGGTCACTTCTGGGTCTGGTTCTGTTCAGTATTTTCATCAGTGATTTAGATGATGGCATAGAAAGTACACTTATAATGTTTGTCGATGATATCAAGCTTGGAGGGTTTGCAAGTGCTTTTGAGGATAGGATCACAATTGAAAATTGGACAAACTGGTGAAATGGTCTGAGATAAATAGGATGAAATTCAATGAGGACAAATGCAAAGTACTCCACTTAGGAAAGAACAATCAGTTGCACACATGCAAAATGCTAAATGACTGCCTAGGAAGAAGTACTGCAGATAGAAATCTAGGGGTCATAGTGAACCGCAGGCTAAATATGAGTCAATAGTGTAACACTGTTGCAAAAAAAGCAAACATCATTCTGGGATGTATTAACAGGAGTAAGACACAAGAAATAATTCTTCCTCTCTACTCCAGTCTGATTAGTCCTCAATTGAAGTATTGCGTCCAGTTCTTAGCACTTCATTTCAGGAAAGATGTGGACAAATTTGAGAAAGTCCAGAGAAGAGCAACAAAAATGATAAAAGGTCTGGAATATTTGTCTTACGAAGGAAGATTGAAAGAATTGGATTTGTTTAGTCTGGGAAAGAGGAGACAGGGGACTAGGATAACAGTTTTCAAATACCTAAAAGGTTGTTACAAGTAGGAGGGAGAAAAAATATTCTCCTTAACAACTGATGATAGGTCTAGAATGAAGAACTTAAATTATAGCAAGGGAAGTTTAGGTTGGACATTAGGAAAATATTCCTAACTGTCAGGGGTATGTCTACACTGGCAAATTAGTTCGAATTAAGGAAGTTTAATTCGAGCTAACTTAAGCCATGGCTACACTAGGCTTTAGTTAGTTCGAATTAAGGGCTTCCTTAATTCGAACTAATACATTTGAATATGCTATTTGAACTAAGGGTTAATTCGAACTAGTTAGTTCAAATTAACCAATGTGGCCATGTTAGTTCGAACTAATTGCTTAGTTCAAACTAACCAGCCCATTGAACTCAATGCAATTCGCTAATTCGAACTAAGCAAGTGAATTGGCACTTGCTTAGTTCGAACTAAATTTTGCTAGTTTGAATTAAGTTAATTTGAACTAACTAAAATTAGTTCGAATTAGTTAGTTCGAATGAACTAATTCAAACTAACTTTAGTAAATGTAGACATAGCCAGGGTGATTAACCACAGGAATGATTTGCCTAGAGAGGTTGTGGAATCTCCATCACTGGAAATTTTTAAGAGAAGGTTAGATAAACACCTATCAGGGATGGTCTGGATCAGGGATATCAAACTCATTTGCTGTGGCAGGCCATATTTAACTTACATGTACTTCAAATGGCCGTACATACCATAAATCCAAATACTATGGCACTCTCACGGTATTGCAGAGTGCTGTGTATGCAAAACTGCTCTGCGATATCTCTCTCTTTCTCTGATAGGGAGAGAGTCTGGTCCTGCGGAGCGCAGTCTCACGTAGTGAGAGGTCCGTGATGTCACGACATCTGACACTCTTTCGGCATTATGGAGTGCTGGGTATGCGAGAACACATTTTTTTCTCTCTCTCTGTTAAGAAGAGTGTGGTCCTGTGGAGTGCAGCCATGGGCCGGATGGAAGAGGCTCACAGGCTGCATTCGGCCCGCAAGCTGCATGTTTGACACCTCCTGGTCTCTAGATGGTATTTAGTTCTTCCAAGAGTGCAGGGGATTGGTCTTGATAACTTCTTGTGGTCCCTTCCAGTTCTATGATTCTATAAATCTTATTGAGCGCAGCCCAATCAAGTCCTCTGCTGAGAAATAGCCTAAAGGCTTAAGTCCATGTTTATTCAGCAAGTCACTTATTTATATATAAGTCCTGCTGGCTTCAAAGGGTCTTAAGCACCTGCTTAAAACTAAATATATGTGCAAGTGATTTGAAATCTAGAGAAGAACTTCAGCATATGCATAAGTGCTCTGATGAATCAGGCTCTTATGTTATGATACTGCATGAAGTCCCCAGTTGTGCCAGGCACTTTATAAACTTTACAAAGGAAGAAACATTCCCTACCAATAGAAATATTACATTGCTGATTCCTTAATTTCTTTTCACTACCTTATAAGAAATACAGTTAAGCACCTTTGATAAAGTGAACATTAGCTGGAAAATGAACTCAAAAATCCTAGCAAAGACACTTCTTCTAAAAACAAGAATTTTTCTACTTATAGCCTGGGGGGGTTCAGATCTATCTGTAAAATATGGATCTGTTTATGTTCAAATTGCTGGCATCAATCTTACCTGATCTAAAGAAGCATCGAAAGTTTATAATAAGGTTGGGAGAAAGTGATCGGTTTCTTAGTGAGTAGAAGACATTTCCCATGATAACACATCAAAAGGCCCTTTTTCTGGTTCTTTAGTCCCTTCGCTCTTTTCTCCCACTATAAGGGTATGTCTACAGAGCATTTGCGAGTGATCCTCCCTGTCCAGCTCAACAGACTCGCTCTAGTAGTGCTTTAAAAAAAGCTATATAGACACCAGGGCTTGGGCTGGAGATTGAGCTCTAAATCATTGCTGTGGGTTTGGGGGGGAGCGTGTCCTGAGAGTCTGAGCTCCTACCTGAGCCACAACACCAAAGCAATGTCTATGCAGCTATTTTTAGGGCACTAGCGTGAGCATCACTAACCAAGATTGTGGACCCAGGCTGGGAGGCTTACTCCCAGATGCAGTGTGGACATACCTTAAGTCTCTCAGGAAACTTCTTCTTCATACAACAATCTATTACCCCAGAAGCCTATTATCCCAGAAGACTTGTCTCCAGCTCTTTCCTTTTCCTTAACTATCCCAGTATCATTACATTTAATACAGTCTCAATAGACATACCTCCTGCTTGGTCTTGACCAAATCTAGTAAATGTCTCCTGGGCTGGTGCTTGCCCTTAGGAGCTCCCAATAAATGTATTAGACCAGATCCCAAGATGGGATCAATGGAGCTATGTTGAGCTACATAAACTGAGGATGTGGCATGCACACGATGAGAAAATTGTCCATTTCCATACCCTCTGCCTTACTCTAAGTCCGCCACACTCATTCACCCACTTACTTGTCCCATTTTTTTCTGATATCAGATAGTTTACCAGTAATATTTTTCTGGATCTTCATGGGACCAACCAATACCTGTGAGCATTACTTTCACTCTTTTCTTCAGCACATTTTAAAGAACAGCACTGCAAAATTGTATGGAACAATGATTAGTGGCAATCACAAGTTCATAGCTTGTTAGTTTCTGGAAAGCCCTGGAAACTGGTATAAATATGTCCCATAACGTAGTCTCAGTTCTATAGTGCACATTGAAAAGTACCAGCAAGCTTAATCTCAGCCACACTGATTCTCCATTTTTCTTTGCCTCAACTGCCTTTTTTTAAAAATAGTTCCAGTCCTGAATTAGTGCATTATTCCATCCTTGAAAATCAGTTTCCATTTACCGCAATCACAGTCTCATGAAACCACAGTAACTCAAGATCATAGGGGCCAGAGGGGAATTGTATTGTATGAGAAATTATAAGAGTGGAACTGTACAAAATTTAAGTTATAAATAAAATAGAAGAGGATAATATTTTTGCACTTTGCTTTACCAAGGATATGACTTTATTGCTTGTGGGGAGATGTATTTATTGCAGCAATGTTTAGCTATAATTTGGATTTAATAATTTTGATGGCTTGTTATAATGTATTTTTCACATACAATTTTTTCTGGATAGATTAGTAACAAAGGCTATGTCTACACTTACCAAAGTTAGCTCGAATTAGTTAATTAGTTAATTCAAATTAACTTTAGCAAATTTTAGTTCGAACTAAGCAAGTGCCATGCATGGTGTGTGATCTGGGATGGCAGTTCCTGGGTTCATATGTCCCTGTATGATATGTATAGATATATACATTTTGAACATGTGATGTGTTGTCTGAGAATGGAGCTCAGTATGACATGCTGGATATCATTTTAGTTATATATCCTCAGAGAGTAGTTTTTTAGAGTTTACACAGAGTATAGTAGACATAGCCAAAATGTTCTCACGGGGTATATTAATAGTATTGTATTCATTTCGGGTTGTGTGTGTGTATTCGTATGCATATATGTGTAGTGGTCTCAATCCTGCAAGATGCTGAGCATTGAACCAGTAAAGCACTGAAGCCCATGTTTAATGTTAAACACAAGTATCCCCACTGGACTTAAGTTAGACATATGCTTTAGTGCTTTGCTGGATCAGGGTCAGGGTTCTCAACATCATACAGGAAAAAGCAATATATGATTGCTCAGTGAGAGCATGTTCACAGAAAGGTAATGAGAATGATCCAGGTCATGAAAAAAAAAATACTATATGGTGACAGATTGAAAAGACCAGGATTGTTTGCCTTAGGAAACGGCACCAATTACTAATTAATGTCATAAAGAAGGTACGTTGGGTGCTTTTGTTCTCCCTGTCTAATAACATAAGAACAAGGAGACATTAGCTGGAAGTGGCAAACTGAAAATTGACAGAAGGAATTTAGACTATAGTTGGACTTTGGAACTCACTTCCACAGGATGTCACTGAAACCAATAATTTATCAAGATTCAAAAAATGATTGGACATTTATATGGCTATCAAGAATATCTAGTTATAATTAATGAAGCTAAATTTGAAGGAGATATTAAACCTTATGCTCCAGGGTTTAGGCTAATCTTTGCCTATTTGAGATCAGGATGACACTTCATAGAGGTGGAGGTGGATCAGATTACCTCACATCTGCCTAGTGTGTGGCTCTTACATCTTCCTTTAAAACATCTGATGAGGGTCACTGTCAGAGACAGGATAATGGGCTAGATGAACCATGGGTGTGATCTAGGATGGCAGTTCCTGGGTTCATATGTCCCTGTATGATACGTATAGGTATATACATTTTGAACATGTGATGTGTTGTCTGAGAATGGAGCTCAGTGTGATATGCTGGATATCATTTTAGTTATATATCTGCAGAGTAGTTTTTTAGAGTTTTTTTTAAAATCTCATTTTAAAAAGTTGAAAATAAATGAAAAAGAGAATGAAGGAGGAGAAACTGCTGTGTGACTTTTGTTCTTTTTTATTCACTAGTATAAAACCCACAGATGGGCAGGCCTTTCTGCTTGAAGTCTTTAGCCTTGACCCAATTTTTTTCATACAATTTTATTCCTAAACCCTTTAGCTTTTTTTTATTTGAAGTAAAAGAGAAAATTTCCAGTGTAGTTTCAAACTAAATATCTTATCCCTGTGCTTCACACTCTCTGGATGCATTTCATCTCCACTATCACTGCAAGAAGAGATTAAGGGTAGGTAAAATGGGGCTAACTCCTCGATAGACTAAAGTAGAGCCATGAAAATTCTCTTTTCTACTGTGGCCAACATTTTCAAAAGTGACTAGTGATCTTAAATGCCCAACTTAAAAGGGCTTGATTTTCAGAAAGTGCTGAGCTTACTCCAACAAAAAGTCAGGGCCTTTAACAAGGTTCAAGCTAGGGTCCCAAAATTACTAGTCACTTTGGAAAATCTTGCCCTTTATTTCTTATTTTCTGCTTGAATATGGGTCAAAAAGTTAACATTTTGGTTGTTCCTAACCTCCTGGGAAATTGGGTCAATTTCATATCTCAAATATGTCCTTCTGTAAGATGTGTATCTGTTGTTTAATGCAATATTTCTACTTAATTACAGGAAATATCACTTGCTGTTTGATGGTAAGATAAAAACAGGCAATGTAAATGACATTATACATTTTATAATGGAATGGAAAATTATTAATAATGAGAGGGACTAAATTGACACACATGAAATACTTCCTAGAGGCACTAGGAGGTTGAAGTGGGTAGAGCCTCCATATTTATTTATTCTGCAGAAGAAATTGAGTCAAATTATATAAGGCACTAAAGAACAGAAATTGCCTTCCTGGTCTAAGAAAGAATATGATGCCATGATACATTTATATACACCCACTGTGTCATTGTAAAGAGCTTCTAAAGTACTTTACATGCTGTAAAAGTCACTTCACCCACCTGTAGACTGTAGTTGCATCTGGGATCACATTATCTTGAAGCCTCACCATCATTCCCCACAAGTCTTATCAGAAAGAACAAAGCCAATGAAAGTACAGACCAATCAGAACATGCTGGTCAGACAGGTATCTACATAAGAGAATCATGGTAGAAGTTCAGAGAGTAGAAATTTGAGTGGTTTCCATTGAACTGGAGTCCTCAGCATAGCCAGCATGAAGATCCAGCAAGAAATCAGTCAACAAGCAAATCTCTAAAAAAGAAAAAAAATATTTCATCTGAGTCCAAACTAGGGACTCTTTTTGCAGCATTGGATAGAGCTCATTCCAGCCACTGCATCTCATGGCCTCCCAGGCCCTATAACAAATCACCAATAGAAGTTATTTCTTTTCCATGCTTGACTGAGTGCAATTCTTTTTCAGGCCCTGGAAAAACCAGAGCTACCTCATTGTTTCCTCTGGTGGAAGGCATAAAAGGTTGCCAAGATGGCCTTTCCTGACAAACAGGGCTTGCCAGTTGCAAACCAACATTAAGTATGTGTCTGTTTAAGTGCCTTCTTCAGCTGTTTTTCTGTTGTGTCCCTCAATTTTCTCCCCTCTGACAACTATATGCAGTTCTGGGATTTTGCAAGCTACCGCATGATGCTAACTCTCTTGGTATACCGAAGCCCCTGGAGGTAAGCATAAATCACTAATAAATGTTACATCCCAGATTTTAGAGCATGAAAAATATGGCCTTCTTCCCAAAAATGGTGCACTGAATATTTAAATTTGTTTGCAAGCCAGCATTGAATGCCAAGTTGTGAACCAGCACATGTAGCTTGGTGCAAGTAGTGCAGAATGCAGTTAATTAGTAAAATGTAGTTTCTTGGTGTTTGAATATAGCAACTTTTTTTCCTCCTCATAAAATGGCTTTCATGTAAATAGTGGGAAATAAAAGTGCTTGTCAAAGGAGTCCTCTCTACCTTGTAACTGAGTAAATTTTTCTTCTTTGCAACATCATCCTTTCCAATCTATCAAAAAAGAAACTAAATGGTTTCTAGGTAATTGTGTGTGTGTTTTTTAGAATTTCCCTATCTCATCTATCCACTACATTATATAAAGGTTTCCTCTTGAAAATGCATTTTTACTCTGTGCTTAATGCTTTACTTTTGTGTGAATAGTTTCTTTCAAACATATTCACAGTTGTGGGTTTTCTGACTGTAGGCCTAATGTAAATTATTAATTTCATGAACACAATTTAATTATTTAAATACTTAAAACTCAGACAAATACTTATTAACCCTCTAAACAATTTGGCAATAATGTTTTCAGATATTGAATGTTAATAAGTAGCTAAATGTATTTGTTTCATATGAAAGACTAAACATTTTGGAAAGATTTTATTTTGTTTTTGTGTATCAGGAAATAGGACTCAAAGTAGATTTGGGGGAGGGATACAGGGACAATATCTAAAGATCTGTTTTCCCCATCTACAAGAATGTCTCCTCTTCCAAAATAGAACATGCTGAGGATTTTGGAAGGAGCTCTGTACCTACAGTTTTAAACAGGAGTATAGCCAGCCCCCATTTTCTGGCCAGGCCCCTGAGTTTGCAGAGCTGCGGGGTCCTACAGTGGGGAGGCCTGATCTCCAAGTGAATGGACCCCGACCCACTCAGGCCCATCTGTGGCTATGCACTTGGTTTTAGATCCTTTGGTCCCAATTTGTCTCTCCCTTATAACAGAGTAAAGGAAGCAGAACTCCATTTAAGTCAGTGGAGTGTCACAGATGTAAAACTGAAGTAAAAGGACAATCAAGACATTTTAAATCAAACATGCTGCAGTACTTTAGTTAAGGTAAAGTTAGTCAGTTATTCACTTGTCAAAGGCTGACATGTTATATAAAGCATTAGCAGCAGTAGTCTGTTTTCCAGACAAGTGTAATCAGCAAATCCAAGTACATAAATTGTTGACTGGAGACAATGGTGCAGAGATAAGTCAGGAGGTGTTGTGGAAGACTTCCCTGAAGTTTATTTGCATTGCAGTTTGGCTCGAAGTCATGGAAGCCTGGTTTCTTAGCTAGTTACTGCCATTTATTTTTGATATGCCCCAAAGCATCCATGACACTTATTGAAATAGAATGGCGTCTAGGCAGCCATTAATGTACTGTATCTTGTTTCAGCAGTTGCTCTATTTTAAGAAGTTCCAAGGAGGGTTAGTGTAGGCAGTGCTTAATTTGTAATGAAAGGGGTGCTGGAGTTCAAGCAATTATTTTACATTCATGGCTGATGCAGCAAGCTGAGAGGTGCTGGATCTATGAACTGCCAAGCATAGAAATACTGGGGCTCAGCCCTGGCAAGTGGGTGGGTGGATTAACGTATGGGCCTATGGGCCTTGCGCCCAGGGGCTCACACAATGTGGGGGGCCCTCCACTGTATGGCGCTGGGGGGGAGCAGGGCTTCCCTGGGCCGGAGGCCAGGCTCTGTTCTCCCTCCTTGCCCCTGGGCTGGCTGATGTGCCCCCAGGGGTGGGGTGGGGCCGCCTCCCATGCAGTTCGGCGTCCAGCCTGGCCCGGCCCTGCAATCCTGGGGGGCCGATCAGCCGAGCTGGGGCTTGCATCTGCCCGCCCCCCCCCCAAGTGCTGGCCTTACCACAGTGGGCAGGGTCCTAGACTGAAGGGAGACTGCAGCCAGAGGCAATGGTGGGTGGGGCCCCAGGCCGGGGTGGGGGGGCACCGGTGGGGGAGGCCCAGTGGCGAGAGGCCCCTAATCCACCTCTGAGCCTTGACACTGAATGTAGATATTCAAACCTACTATATCTTTAGAGTTATGTCTTGTAAAGCCTTTAACCTAGATGAGAGTTCCCCAATGTTTTACTATGTAACGTATACCATTTCTGATGTCCAGTTAGTATTATTTTACTGTTTTAACACACCTTTTTACTGCACCACTTCTCACTTCAGCAGTTGGGAATATGAACATTTTACACTTCTAATCCAAATTCTACATTCAAGTTCAGTAAATACTAGATTTATATATATGCATACAAAATGTTTCATTTTTCATACTATGTCATTAACTGAATATGTACGACTAAACCTCTAATCTCAGTTTTATAGCAAATATGCATTCTACAATTTCTGGATTGTAGCCACATTAGAGTGAAAATTCAAGCCTGCCAATATTCTTGCAACAGGGAACAATCATTTATAGATTACCCCAGGGAGAAATGCCAGTCACAGAAAGCTCAAGAGACCAACAAGATCCAAATTACACCTTTATGATATTTCTATTCTATAAGCATTTATACTCAAATGTAAACAACTCTTACATTAGGAACTATATTAAACGCTGTTCTACATGGTGTATTATAATGAAATAGCTCTACCTGATATTTTGGTTTCTTTCTTACACTCTTTGATTGTGCTATTTTTACAGAAAAAAAAACCTGGTGGAAAATAAGCCAATTTGTCTAATTATTCCTGACATATTTACTGCCATGGTTTAAGCATCATCAGCGGAACAGACTGCCAACTCATCTCTGCAGTTTGTTTTAGTTGTTGGTAATTTAGTCTGCTTCCTCCCGAGAAGGTTTTAGAGATGATGAGTCTCAGTCTAAGACATGGACAAAATGGATAAGCATCATGAGAAAATCAGAGAATTAGATTCCCATTATCTAATGGTATGGGATTGTAATCAGGTGGCATAAACTCCCCTCCCCCCTCACCCCTTTACACATCTATTCAAAAGTATAGAATTTGAGGAAAGGTCCTAGATCTCCAGGTGATGTAAATCTATGCAGATATGCCAATCTACACTGTCTGAGGATCTGAAAATATGATATAGCTTACAATGAAAGGCTATGTCTACACTGGGGACTTTAGGTCAACTTTACGAAGTCTACCTTACTAAATTGACTTAGAGAGTCCACACAGGACTCCTAAGTCGACTTAAGGTGGGCCATACTAAGTCGACTTAGAGAGTCTACACTAGACTCTCTAAGTCGACTAGTTAGGTCCAGGGGGAGGCAAGCTTCCTTTGGAGCCTCAGCTCCCCAGGCTAGGAGGGCTTGTCCTGGGGAGAGCCAGTCCTGCATGCGGCTGGCTCTCCCCAGGCAGCAATCCCCGGAGTGGTCTGGGGGAGAAGGGAACAGTAGAGCTCCCTTCTCCCCCGGACCACTTGGCTCCCTTCTGCTCGGGACTTCTCAGGTCCCTGTCAGAAGGAAACCCTCCTAGCCGGGACTGCTCGGGTCCCAGGGAGAAGGGAGCCCCACTCTCCCTCCTGGCCGGGACCGCAGAGTCCCCGGGTAGGAGGGAGAGTGGGAGACCCGCGCTTCAGCTGCTGGCTGCTCGGCAGCCCGTGCTCCCTCCTGGCTGCGACCGCTTGGTCCCAGCTAGGAGGGACCGCGGGGCTCCCTTCTAGCCGAGACTTAGGGCATCCACACTGCTGAAGTCGATTTAAGAAGTCGACTTAAGCAGTAAAGTCGATGTAAAACTAGGTTTTACAAAGGCAACTTTACTTTTCCTTAAGTCAACTTAAGCAACAGCTTAAGTTGACTTAAGGAGACTCCAGTGTGGACGCAGAGTAAATTAAATTGACTTAAGCAGGCTTAAATTGACTTAATTAAGTGTAGATACACCCAAAGAACCTACAATCCAGTTAGATCACTGATGGAATAGGATATAAACGCATGCTTCTATGCCTCCTATTTAAACCTATGATGCATGCATTTATATCCTACCCTGTCAGTGATCTAATTGGATTGTAAGGTATTCAACCCTGTCCCAAAGAGTTTACAGTCCAATTAGAACATAGACGACAGGGCAGGATATAAAATCCATGTCTCATAGGTTTAAACATGAGCCACAGAGACATGGATTTATATCCTGTCCTCAGGGCTGGATTAAGATCCTTCTAGGCCCTAGGCACTTCTGTTTTGGAGGACCTTTGGTGGATGCATTTTTATGGGTGTATCATTTTCTATGGGTAGATGGGTGATCAAAATTATCTTGAATATTTTTTTTCGGATAGGGAAATGGTATGTGTGCCATTATGATATGTTTGTCAAAGAACGTTATGATATGTTGGTCACTAGTATGTGCTGCCACCTTTAATTTCTTTCATTTTATGAAAAAGACGATTGACATTGACATGACTCTGCCTCTTTGTGTATACACTGTGCCTATCCTTGCTCTATGTATATTCAAGAAGAACACTTTGTTACAGTTTTTATCATACAAATAAAAAAAAATTATCAAAATTTTTTTCATAGGCCCTTTAGTTTTTGTAGGCCCTAGGCACAGTGCCTACTGTGCCTATTGGATAATACGGCCCTGCCTGTCCAGTCATCAGTGTTCTAGTTGGATTGGGACAGACTCTAATGCCTCGTATCTAGAGGAATCCTCAAGTCCTTACCAAAATATGGGCTAGAGTAAAATTGGCTTCAGTGGAGCTACACTGATTTATGCCAGCTGAGATTCAGTCCCTGTAGAAAATATTCCACTGAAATGCAACATCGGTGGGGTAGAAGGCTTCACATTGTTTTCTTCTATTCCCCTCTCAGTCTGTTTGTATCCGTCTGTTGTCTCTTGTGTTAGATTCTAAACTCTTGAGGGCACAGGCCGTCTTCTTTGTTCTGTGTTTGTACAGCACCTAGAACATCGGGGTCCTAGCCCATAACTTGGGTTCCTGGGCACTACAGTAATATCAAACAATAACAATATTTACAGAACTCCAAAACAATCTGTAAATGTATATGAACAATCACAATGCAGAGAGCAGCAGTTTGGGTATAGAAGGGAGAAAGTGCAGAAAAGGTTGTGGGAGAAGTGGACTAACAGGGCTTTTAGGCTGTTGTTATGAGTGGAGCAGGGGAAGCAGCAGCATGGCAATGTAATAAGCTATGAGATTTGCCAGTTAGGAAAGTGCAGAGCTATGGAGTGCTTTAAAGATAATGACATAACAAGAAGCTTGAACTTGATGCACTGGGGAAAGGAACCAGAAGAGGGATTGAGAGATGGGGATGGTGTCAGGCAGTTTGGCGGGGAAGATGATCTTAGGAATTGTTTTCCATGGAAATAACTCTAACACTGGAATTCACATATTTTTGCATCTATGGATTTCTGCTGTGAGGGCCTCAGGACTATGTATTGGAGAATTCTGCAATCTCCCAACCACAAAATGGCCTATTACTTATACCTAGAGGAGGGTTTTATGAGCTGCCTTCAGAGAGGTACAATCAATTGTATCTGTTCTCATGTGTGTGTGTTTGTGTGTGTGGTTTTTTTTGCAGTGTAGGTGTAGTAGATAGTATCAGCAGGAAGAACTACATCTGACCAATTCATTCACCTCTTTAAACTACCTCATAGTCTCTTAATCATGAGTGGGTTTTTTTCACTTGTGAATTGTGCAAAAGCCTTGCAATTCGCTGCAATATTAAATGCTCCATAATCCGCAAGTGACAAAACCACTATGAAGATTTTGAAGCAAGCTGTTGAGTTGTGGGATTAATTGTGGCATTTCTACAGTCTGAAAATAAAATCTATTCCTATTAGTTTCTTCTGCAAGAGGAAGCAGAGACCTCAGACCAACATCTTGCATCCCACTGAACTAAAGTCTCATTGACATACTCTAAAATGAAAACATACAGAACAAGGTCCTTGAATAAGGGCTCCTTAAACTGGAGCCTAACCGCTGAAAATTCAATAAACATCCCAAATAAGATTCAAAATAATGTGCAAGCGTTCAGGAGAAACAAGAACTACATTGGATTGAATAGAAAAAATAAAGCCAAAATGAATAATACAATCAATCCTGACTGGGAATTCTAGGGACTAATGGAATACAACTAAAAATATTAATAGCATTGTTAAAATTTGAGTTTGTTTTCATTAAAAATATTTTTTATACATACATATACCTTTCTGAAACATCTGTTTAGGGCGTGATCTAAAGCTCTTGGAACTTGGTGGTCTTTCCATTGACTTATTTAGGTTTTGGATAAGTGCCTTT
>ML685862.1:8401059-8461146 GCA_007922175.1 Pelusios castaneus
ATTGTTTTTGAGTTACAGGCTTTTCTTATAAAAAAAATTCCAACTTTTGTGAGACAGAGCTAAAGAAAAATAGCTGGCATTTGTAAGCTGTAATTTAACACATGTACTGAAGTGAGGAAGTGTCAAAGTTACAGTTCCTACATCTATATTATCTCATCGGCTATGTCTACACTTGTTATTTTAGTTCAACTTAGCATGTCCAAACCTAAATTTTAAGTCGACTTAGGGGGGGACCCTACAAAGTCGACTTAGAGCGTCCACACTGGACGTCTAGATCAACTTCTAGGGGGTAGGTGGACCTGGGACAGGTCCACGGTGGCAGGGGGGCACCCCTTGCCAAGTGCCAGGGGGCTCAGCCTTTGCCCCATTATACCTGGGTACAATGTGGCAAAGGGGAAAAGGAACTCTGGCAGGGCATAGAGTCGACTTAGGGCTACTCCACCCATCTACACTGGCTTAAGTCGACTTTAGAAAGTCGACTTAAGCCAAAAGTCGACTTAAAATGAGGTTTAATAAAGTCGACTTAATTTTTCTTAAGTCGACTTAAGCAGCTTGCTTAAATCGACTTAAGGAAAGTGTAGTGTAGACGCAGAGTAAATTAAGTCAACTTAAGCCAGCTTAAGTTGACTTAATTTACAAGTGTAAATGCACCCATCCATACTACACAGAGGTAATATTTTCTCTTCCTGTTTTTTTTGGCAAAATGATTAGCTTAACATTAGAGCAGGCCAAAACAAAACCAAAGGAGGCAAGGAGTACAAGTATCGCTATTTTTTTTTTTTTTTTTTTTTTTGCCTTTTCCCCATTATTCAAAATTTGGAACAAGATTTGATCGAATCTTAAAATAGCTTTACCAGCTCACTCAGAGGTCAAAAAATAGAAGTACAAGTTTTATATATATTTTTTAACTCCAAATCTCAAAGTTTGAGATATTTGAAATTTCATTTTAACCAGTTTTGCTTAGTGTAGTTTGAATTTGTTTTGGTAAAATATTTTCAAAGTAAGTACAGGATGTGCAAGGTGGATATTAAAGTTAGAAAATTAATTTTAGCACTTCTTTGGGCCTTCTTCCCTTACCCACATTGGGTGAATTCCTGATTCCATTAGCCGGTGGCAAAACTTGCATTGACATCAAGGGCTCCAGGATTTCATCCATTAAATAGTATTCTCCATTGCAAAAAAAATGTGATTTCAGTTAGCCTATTAATGATATAAAATATTATGCAGCTTTATTAAGGGTATTGCAGTCTGACCTACTGAGATTTTAACAGCACTTAATATTGCATTATCTCGTCTTGCATCCCCACATTTAACAGACATAGATAGATAGTGATAAATGGAAACATATACAGACATGGCATATTTATTCTGTGCATACAAGTGAAAGATACTAGCAAAAACAGTAAGATTAACAAAATATTTCAGTGCTGATTTTTAAAAATTCTTGATGGCCTCCATTAATCACCCAGGGACAACATGTAATTATTAAAATATAGTATAAATATTATTAGAACAGCATTCAAGAGGATTTTTTTTTTTTTTTTTTAGATTTTCAGTTTTGTTTCCATTAGAATGAAAAGGATTAGCACACGATGTCTGAATCTAAAGAGAGAACAAATTCAAATAATGAAGAGAAAGATTGGCCTAAACTCTGCCTTAAATTAACACAGAAGCCTAATTTAATTAAAGACAATGCATTTGAAATGATCCATTTCAGTCAAAAATTCCCTAAGTAGATTAATTATCTCTGTACACAATATGGAGTTAAATCTGCTCCATATAGTAATCATAAACTATTACATTTTCTAAGGTTGCCTTAACCTGTATGGTTTTAGATGAATATACCCTTGATATTCTACGAATCATATCAATCATGATGGCAGTTCTGTCTTTTAAGGACTGAAGAGAGACATCAATCAAAATCTGCAGCTGGTTCATCATGTAGCAATTCACCCTGAAGGCAGCATGTCATATTAGTACTACACAGTTGTCACTGGTTCCTATTCCTGCTGTGGATTCAGTTCCAGGTGCTGGTCTCCATTGATAAAGCCCTGAGATAACTAGATCCTTGGGGTGAGTAAAGTTGCTCTTGCTTATACCACTGATGATTACTCTATTTGTATGGTGCCATTACAGATGTTTAAAATTCAGTAAAACAATACAGTATAAACTCAGCCATCTGTCAATCTCCAGGGACACCTGCATATTTGGGAACTTGCCCAGAAAGCATTGAATGGCCACTTGACTTGCCTCTGACAACCAACTTCAAAATCTGGTTTCTGGCTTCTTCCTGGCCCACACAGCTCCACAGGAAGCAGCAACAGATGGGCTTCAGGACTTAAACCCATAGGAGCCAGATCCTCATCTGGTGTAAATAATAAATGACTTTAATAAAGTTTATAGCAGTTTATAACATTCAAGGATCTGGCCTAAGGAATGTAAATCATACAGACTTATGAGATGAAGGCAAACTTTGGTTTCATATCCAGCCTTAACAATATTCAGAATTTCATTTAATTAGCCTTTGGATGAGCAAAATTTGACTAGACTGACAAAAGAAAGGGAAATAATGGCATGCTATCATGAACATATGTGCAGTTATGGAAATATTCATTGTCATTGCCTCTAGGACACTTCTCCACGTCTAGCCCTAACACACTGGAGATGATGGAAGTTTTCCTCTTGTCTTCTGCGGAAGCAGGATTGGACTCCAGTGATTGAAAGTTACTACCTAATGGCCTCTCTGACATGAGTTGGTGATCGCAGTTCCATTCATATGGATAACTGGAACTAATTGGCATGCTGCTTCTTGTCGGCAGTCGTAGCCAAGAGGCTACATATTAAATAAGCTTGGATATGGAACTCTCCACCCCCCTACCCGCAGATCAGGGTTGAAGCAAATGTCAGATCATCATGGAGAAGACTGCGATGCCCTATTGTAATTTTTAGGCATAATTCTCAAGAGTGCCTTCTTTAACAGGCACCTTTCACTAAAAATTCAATACAGCTACATAGGTCAGTCTACAGATGTATATGATGTGTGCATAGGTCATATTTAGTGAAGGGCATTTTTAAAGTTAGTATTTTGCTCCCTCGAGGAGTAGCAATCCAAGGGGCTTATTTGTGTTGTTTTATCATGCTCAGCGCTACTCAAAGGAAGATAAAATATGGCAAGCAGCTCGTTAAGAAAGGATCTGTGTTAATATGCAAATGTAAATCCCTTAGGACCCTGCTCATACACCAATCAATCAATTAACTTGTCTGTCTCAGTATTGTTCATTATTTTAAAAATGATTTTAATCACTTTTCAGTGCGTTAATTAATAGCACGTCTAGCTAAAGGGGAAAAAGAAATGTAGCATTCCTTAGAGCTTTCATGTACAAATATTAATTATTATGTATGATTCCATGATTAAGATATATCATATATCCGAGATATCAGTGGAATTTTACGGGAGCTAAGATACCATACAACCTTATTTTATGTAAAATCTTTCCATAAACTCTAATCTAAACAAGTTAGAGAGTGAAATAAGCAAAGTTATAAAGTCTGAGCAAATATGAAAATTGCAGAAAGGAAGAGAAATAGGCAAAGAGAAAATCATTTGGAGTTTGAGGACTGAATTTAAATCTGCTGTACATAGGCACTGCTCCATTGATGTCATTACAGGAGAGCTGAGTTTGGCTTACAGAGCCAGTGTGGTGTCAGTACACTTAAAGGCTTTTCCATGTGTGATAGCACATGTGGAAAAGAATTTTCTCATAATGATGTAGGCCTGGAAAAGAGAGGCATGTACCAGACAACCAGAATCTGGGACAGGAAGTAAAGACATGACAACTTTGAACAGGATCACAGAGTTCGTAAAAACAAAGACAATTCTGAACTGGATACTGAAGTGAGTGGAACTGTCTGATGACTGAAAGATGTGCTCATAGCTTTTTCAATATATGATAAGGCAGGCAGCCTTATCCTACACATGTTAGTCTGGGGAGATGGGATTTGGGAACAGAAGAAAGGCAGTTTGGATGAGAGGAGAGTGACATGGATAAGAATGTCCAAAGATGTAGATACATAGTGGTGGTGTTCATGGCCTAATGATGCAGAGGAAGTGAGAAGCAGATTAGAAGACATTGCAAATATAGGAGCTGAAGGAGATTTCGGAGTAATGGAGAGACCAAAGCTAGAGATTGAAGCCAGAGATTAAGTCAGATTTCAGGATGGTGTCATGTTTGAGGATGTTTTCCTTGCCCAAAAAGACTTAGCTATATACATCTGCCTTTCCTTCACCTCCTCTTACATTGATTATTGGCTTCACTTGGACTATTCACCTGAATATGGGCTATTTGAGTAACAGTTTGCAGTATCAGACTCCCATTCCTCAAATGCCCTGAACCTGATCCTCCTCTCTCTTACACCTGTTTTACAATGAGTTAGTTAGTGCTGATTGACACCTTTATAAATGAAAGAAGAACCAGGCCCCCACCTTTCAGTGCAAGCTATGTCAGGGTAACAATTGGAAGGGTAAGCTAAGCCTATTGAGATGTGAAGTGCAGCATTATGTTTTGAGCCTTAAGAGTTTGTGCAGAATTCTTCATTAGTGATATAATCCAGTGAGACAGAGAAAACCCATGCAGTGTAGTCTGTTAATACTCCACACACATCTGCCCTATTAAGGGTGTGACTCAGCAAGGTGAAATCATGGTGGCTTTGTTGATGTCTCCAGAAATCCTGAAGCTTTTATTGTAACTCAAGGTAGAAACTGATACACTCACTTGAAGGGGTGTTTTCCATAAATGTCACTGTGTTGAGCATTTGTAGGTGCATCACTATTGCCATAGATACAAGCCTCAAGATGTACTGTATTAGTTGTTTTGCCCAGAGGCAGCTTTCAGCAGTGTGAATGTCTGGGTTGTGATACGGTCTATCTGTAGTTTAAAAGAAGTATGTATAGAAAAAGCATACTATAAAATTATTCATTTATATTTGTTTCCTCAATAGTTGTTTGTTCTGATTAAACTGACACTTTGGGGATGATAGTTCAGAAAATAGTTCAAAGGCAGTATGGATTACTGAAATAAACATGAAACTGGAGACAAGACCTCCTGGTTTATAATCCCTTCTACTGATTTACTATTTATTAATAATTATTACTATTTTTATTTGTATTTTAGTACCATCAGAGGCCCTTGTGCTATTTAGACTTATAATAAGAGTCTTCACTTTTTCCAGAACAGTCCTTGTTTTGAAAATCTTATGGATTAATTAGACAAGACAGGCAGTGGAGCAGAGGTACAGAGAAATTGTGTGATTTGTCCAACATCATTCAGCAGATGAGTTGTAGAGCTGGGAATAGATTTGTGAAGCTCTTTAACACAGGTGGCGGGTGAACACTATGGAAATACATAGGATTAAAGCAGTGGTCTTCAACCTGGGTGATACCGCCCACTAGTGGGCGTTTTGTAACTTTTGGTGGGCGCTACAAAAATCCGGCTGTAATTTATAAAAATTAATAAGCTTGTATGAATAATGAATACATTTTGTTTGAATGAAATTTGTTTGATATCCTATTTAAAATATCTGAATTTAAAATTTAAATAAATTGAGAATTATAATTAATGATTAACAGTACGACAATGTAACAATTAATATTTTAATGACAGTGGCAATTTATAAAAAGTAACAATTTATGTAGGTGGGCGGTAAACTTATTGCAAATGTGAAAATATTAAAAAACTGGGCGCCAATCCAAAAAAGGTTGAAGACGATTGGATTAAAGTGTGTGCATTATTTTGGGAACTGTTGGATGATTTCATCTGTAAAACAGACTAAATTGAGCAATTAAGGCCCACAATAGCAATTAAGGCCCACAGTAACAATTTGTGCATTACCATGGTCCACAATTTGCCAGCATGTGGGTAGCTATGGTGATCGTATTCTGGCTGCTGTTGGACAAGAGTCGATTTTAGGATGACTCCTAAACAGGTATGCTCATTGGAATTAGAGCTGCTAGAGAAAAAATAAAGTCCCACATTAGAATTTCCATATTTCATAGCTGTTGTAAAATGGGAAATATTTTCTGGGAATTTTTTCAACATGACCAATTTCTGTCGGTATATTTTTAAAATGTTGTGGAATTTTTCCAGTTTTCAACAAAAAAATAAAATGGATTTTTTTTTTTCAGGTTTTGTACTGGAAAACTTTATACAAAAAAATATTCTGACCAAAATTTTATGACCAGTTCTAATGTTTTGTGCTAGGTAAATACAGATTATTTTTTCAATGGGTTAAAGCTAAATGTTTTAGAGGAGTTGAGATGTCATACATACGTAACTATTACATAGCTCCTCATGCAAATAGTAGCTTTAATCTGATGGGGGAAAGCTTTTAGAATTCCAGAGTCATTTGATTTGTTAAAATCGTCACTCACTCATTGAGAGCAAGGAGCATCCAATAGCTAGCCTTGGACTTTTTAAGACTTCAGTTTAGTGCCCTGCTCCACCACAAACTTCCTCTGAGTGTGGACAAGTCACTTAGTGCTTCTCTGTACAGTATAATTATAGGCACATAAATTCTGTTGCTTCACTGGCCTGTGTAGGCCCTGCTGGAGTGCAGTAGGGACATTTCGATTAGCTGGTGCACACTTGAATTCACAACCCCTCAGTGCACATTTTTGCTGCACCATGTAGACAAGCCCTTAGTCTTTCAATACTTCAACTCACCATCTGGAAACTGGGAATAATAGCTCTTTCCTACCTCAGAGGGCTTTTGTGAGGATAAATATACTAAAGATTGTGAGGTACTTTGGTAATGAGGGCTATAAAAGCACCTAAGAGAGATTCTGTTGCTAAGAAATATTAAAAATATGATATTTGTAGTGCCCATAAAATAGTCTAGTGTTGTTTGTGTGAAAGCTGCAGATACTCTGACAAGCACCATTTGCAGAGTTGTGCTGAGATCAGCCATTCTGATGCACACATAAGGAAATAAACACAGCAGAGCTACATCCATCTCAGCTCCACTCTAAAACATTGGGGCAGAGATTAACCACTGGCAAACGACAGAATAAGCAGTGAAAGGTTCCTCTTCCATCTCTCCGCATTCCTCCATAAGCTTTTAAGCAGGAAATCACAGACAATGGAAACTTAAGAAAATTAGAATTAACACCTAGTCCAGGAGTGCATTTCCTTCAATGTATACTTGTACTGCTTTTCATTTGCTGGGATGGTTGATTTTTGCATATCTTAAGCACCTGGTTATTGGATATGTTTATATGAAGTTAAGGCCAGATTGTCTGCATATACTTCACATATTTCTGTGAAGAAATTCAGAGATTCTGTCTCGCATGCATTCTTCAGCTGAGAGAACTGCACAACTAAGCATGTCTGATACTCAAAGAATTCACAAGGAGACAAATCTAACATTAAGATTACTCCTATCTCTGCCTATAAACATATTGTAAATCATTACTGTATGGGAAGCTGTCTCGTTACATTGATTGCAGATAACTGATGATATTTTAAACAAAAGAAAATTAAGTCCTTCTGTGCCTGACATTTTCACCACTTTTCTTCCTTTGCTAATTTTCAGTGTTAGAGACAGTTTATGTGAAAGTGCTGAATTGGATTTGCATATTGAATTAATCTATCTATTCATCTCTCCTGGGAAAAATATCAATGTAGTCTTTCTTCTGTGTGCCGGAGGGTGGGGGGAAGAAATTGCTTTCAGAGGGAATGATATTGGCTATTATATTTAATTATTTATAGTTATGCTCATGTTTTAAAGGTATATCTGACCTAGACCGTAATTTATGGTTCTGTATTATACAGATCAGTAACTAGCATTCAAAATGCTCTGCGCATTCCATTGTTGTCAACCAATGCTACCTTTCAGTTTTCACCCAGGTTCATAGAGAAGGATTGCTAATCAGTGCAGATGTTAATTAGATAGGGAAATCTAGAAATATATTAATGAAAGGCCTGCTGGAGCACCTCCCAGTCACTCTACAAATATTGTGCCCAGGAAATTAAACGTTAGACGATGCAGTGAACATAGCATGTTCCCTTTTGCTGTCCCTGGGATAGTGCACAACTCACTCATGGAAATATGAGATCCAATGGACAATCTACATTCTGTGCCTGCAGCGCTGGCAACACCAAATCTCCAAAAATTGAGCCAGGCCCCATAAAACAGGAGATGGACTTAAATATCATAAGATTTTAAAAAGAATACATTTGGGGTTTTTTTATTCGCTGTCTGATTTTTGAGCCTGTAGGGTTCACGTTTCCCAGCTTTAGTTCATAACCACGCCAGTTAGCATTTTATTTAAAAAAATAATGAAAAGTGAGATTCACACATCTTACATGATTCCAGGAACAGGGGCACTAAGAAAAAAAAATACCGAATATCACAAGATTTATGGGAAAATCATGAGAAATAGCAATACTGAGCCTAATTCTACTGTGAGAACAACTGTAAATCCCGAGCAACGCTGTTAACTGGAATATATGAGTCCAGGATCTTGCCATCTGAGGGGTTTTGCACATGTAAGTATTTTTAAGTAGACATTTGCTACTTTTGCGATGGATAAAAATGTATATCATAAGAAGATTTGGCGGGTGAGCAGAAATCAAACAATCTGCACAGTCAGATGACTCATCTCTGGCTTCCACTGGTTTGTGATTGTAGTTCCCCGGCAATGGTATGGTTGCCTGAGTAAGTTTCATGTAACACTTGCTCCAATAGGGGCTCAGAGTTGAGAAGTACCATCACAAAAGTGGGTGGGGCTAGCCCAGAAATCTAGTGGACAGAGCACAGGACTGGGACTCAGCGGACCTAGGTTATACTCCTGGCTATATTATTGGCCTGCTGGGTGACCTTGGACAGGTCACTTCACCGCTCTCTCTGGCGCAATTATCCCATCTGTAAAAATAGTGAGAATAATGCCGACCGCACCTGTAAAGCACTTTGAGCTCTGTGGATGAAAAATACCATCTAAGAGCTGAATGTTTTTATGCAGGAACCCTCAGGAACTGATAGTGATACCAGCCTTGGTGCTCAAAGGTAGTGATGCATCCAGGCAAAGAGTGCTGATTACAACTTCCTTAGGAGTAAATCTGGCTCTGTCTATGTCTGAAGACCTGCTCGGTTTTGCTTGATTTATAAAGTTCTTGATCCAGCAGGCAATTTTGATGCAGCAAAGCACTTGAGCACACTCTGTAATGCTTTGCTGAACTGGGGCCTTAATGATTCTATCTAAGAATTAGTTCTGTGCACATCCTCCCTCCCTTCTGAACCCAGAGCCGGCTCTGAATTTTGCAGCTGGCCCCATAGCAATCTCCACGTTGTCCACTCCCCAATTCTTTTGGGTATGGTTTAAGACTTCAGATCTGAGTCTTTTGCCTCTCGAGCTCATTGCTACCAACAATTGGTAATGTTGCTTTGTTTAGGTTACTCTGTTAGCTCAGTTTCCTCTTTCAAGGAAAAAATCACCCTTGTGCAAAGAACCAGCATAGTTTTATGCACCTCCCCTGTGGGATTTCAATGTTAAATAGGTGTTGTGCTGGCCCTCTGCACAAAAGTAGATTTCTTCCTGAGGCCTCAGTTTTTCTTCCCGTGAAATCAGTGGGAGTTTTCCGTTGACTTCAATGGAAGCAAAATCATGCCTTTAATGAACTGCAAATCACACACACACACACAGAGGCAAAATCCTTTGTTAATGAATCTTTTGTTAATATAATCTTGAAGGAAACACAGTTGGGTAAATTAAAACATTGCAAATTAACGGTGCCCATTAAAACGAATCAGTGACTGATCCAAGTTTTCTGTTAGCAAATTGTAGCCCTTAGCGACAGCAGACTGATTAATACTGAAACTGCCTCCAGAGCTGGATTCTGTGTCAGGAGACGGGACCTGTGCATTACTCACAAAGGCCTTCTGTAAATGCTGATCTCACTTTTGGTAATGCAGTTTCATTCTGACTCAGAATGTACCAGCTGAGAGATTATCAGGAGAGTTTGAACTGTTTGGGAAATTTCAGATCTGAGGACACAACATTTCACTTGGTTCCCATTGTTTTCATACACTGCCTATATGACTGTATGTTTATATAGCATTAGGAAAATATTTTTATAGGCCCTTCTGTGTACTGTCTTTCTCTTTCTCTCTCAAATAAAACTTTCACAATCAACATATTTTTCTCATTGCGATTTCAGAAAGCCTATCATTAAAAATATTTTGAAATCCATAGCACATTACTCAAAGTTAAACTTTGCTCAGCGACAGATCATTAGTTTACTTGCTGCATGCCTCTGAATACTTTGTACTAGTCAATATAACAAACTCTTGATAATTACCATGTTCAACATGTTTGTGTTCAAATATGACCTTGAACTTACTTCTCAAACATTTCAGAAATTCCAGCTATTTGAATGTTCTTTGCAAGCTACTAAAATAATCTCTCTCCAAACTGTGTAACTCAGATATAGATATTTCAAAATGACCTAGTGTAGCTGTTTTGATTCTTTTAACTTTGTGTTTAGCTGGTGTTCTGTAGCTGGGTGAGTCATACAATCCTATGACTGTCTAGGCACTTTTCCAATCCGAAGGGCTATTAAAAGCTTTGACAAAGAACCTGTAGCTGCTTTGGGAAGCAGTTACAAGGACGGCCTGTATGTTTGTTAACACACTGAGTAGACAAAACAATCAGATAATAAGCAGATTTTACTAAGTTGTAAATATTTTTATACCATTAAAATAATATTAGAGTTACTCTGCTTAAAAGTAAATGGGGCCAGATCCTTTGCTATGAACTGAGGAATACACAGGGCAAGTTAAGGGCCGTCATACAGCTTATCTGTTTATGACTCCAATCCTGGTGCTGTTATGAACTAGACTGGCCCTCAGCATACGTTAGAGAGACTTCTGGGCCAGCCCAGCCCAGCCACCAAAAGGCATCACCATCCAACGGATGGCAGTGGCCAGGTCTATGAAACACATTGGTGACTTCAAAACAAACAAGGAGTCCACCTATGTTGACAATTTTACAAATTTATTTATCGCATGAGCTTTCGTGGGAGATCTTCAAGCGTCGGACAAAGTGGGATTTTCTCCCACAAAAGCTCATGCGATTAATAAATGTATTAGTCTTTAAAGGTGCCACAGGACTCCTTGTTTGTTTTGTTGAACTGGACTAACACAGCTACCCCTTTGGAACTTGTCAACATTGGTGGCTTTAGTTCAGTTCCTAGTGGACAGACGTTGGAAGTTTCAGTGTAGAAATCCAGGACTGAATGGGGATAGAAAATGGGTTGTCATATCATGTGTAAAGACCCTGTTGTGGACCCTAAGTTAGTATTTCCAGTTAAAGGCTGAAGCCCATTAGCAGAACAGCACGGGGAAGGTCACAGTATCACAACCTCTGCTGGCCCATTCAGTGGATAATTAGATTCCATTTTTCCTTTGCGCTCGGCACTACATTCATGAACAGTTAAAGTTACTGAAACACTGTGCCTGTGCTAAAAGCAGTAGCCAATTACACTTCTCCGGTGTCTGTATTCTTCCAATGCACGGACGTTGCTTTTAATAACAAAGTGAAAGTGACCCTGCTGCCAGTCATTAATATTCCCGTACCCACATTTGCATTCAGTTTCTCTTACCTCTTTCCTAATTCAGAACCTGTCCACGCTAGAATTCAAAACATGCATGCCACAGCTATGTATAAATGTGGTTGTACTCACAAGATTCCAGCATACTTTCCTGACCAGTACTGACAAGGGAGTTTTTATTATTGTTGTTGTTTTGGGAGTTTTATTCTGAAAACATTGCTAGCCACACTGTGCTGTTAACTAGCGCTAGATACACAGGTGGTGTAAATCAGTTGATTCAATGGAGTTTAACCAATTTGTACCAGCTGAGGATCTGGCCCTAGTTTTCTAATTACTCTCTAGCATAGTTTTAGAGCCCAATTATAACAGCAGGCTGAAAACATGTGACATATTTTAAATACATTGCTTAATTAATTGTTAGAAGGAGCTCAGAGGCTATGGTGTTGGATGTGTTGCATGATCTCGAATAGACTAGGAAGAAATTCCCCAACTATCTAGGACATTGCACTGGAATCCTATTAGGTAGGCAGCATGATTTCAATTCCAGTGAGAACAGTTCCTTGGAGGCATGAGTTCATATTTCTTGTAGAATCTAGACTTCATGCATATTTCTTGTTTTTGAGAAATCAGAAGTTTGTAAGCTAGCTGAAATAAGGTAGTAAGAAGCACTAATCAAGACTATACCCAATGAGTTGTGCTTTAATAATCTACAATAAAAGGATAGAGATTTGAGATAACATTGGAATTTTTATTTGTCAGGCAGAGGGCCTAATCTACCACTGATACTCCAGTTTACACCCATGTAACTCCACTGAAAAACTGCAGAAACCAGTGGTGAGTCAGGTTAGACTTTGGCACATCAGACCTCTGATTTGAAGGGCCATTAAAATCCAGACTCAGCAATACAGGGGGCAAGTGAATGTATGATAGTTAAGTTTAAAGCACTGTCCTGATCTAAAGCTGAATTTTCTAACCTCTCTGAAATTCACACACATAGGTCAGAGTATCCTGAAAATTGGTATGCCAGGTTGTGGCCTGGGATAGAATATGTTGTGCTATTTGGAGATCATTGGCTTAATAGGTTCCTAAAAAATAATCCATACTCCATGATGTTTTAAACGATCAGTTTTCTCACAATGTTTTTTTACACAGGGAGAGGGAAAAATACAAGGGAAAGGAGCAGACAGAAATCACATGAATCTTATATGATTGACCAGCTCTTGTTGAGATCTAGCAACCAGCTGCAAGAATCAATTCAAAACTAAAAGACTATGTCTACACTTACTAAAGTTAGTTAATTCGAACTAACTAATTCGAACTAATTTTAGTTCAAATTAACTTAATTCGAACTAGCAAAATTTAGTTCGAACTAAGCATGTGTCATTCATGGCACGTGCTTAGTTCGAATTAGAAAATTACATTGAGTTCAATGGGCCGGTTAGTTTGAACTAAGCAATTAGTTCAAACTAACATGGCCATATTGGTTAATCCGAACTAACTAGCTTGAATTAACCCTTAGTTTGAATTGCCTATTCAAATTTATTAGTTTGAATTAAGGAAGCCCTTAATTCGAACTAACTAAAGCCTAGTATAGCCATGGCTTAAGTTAGTTCGAATTAAGCTTCCTTAATTCAAACTAATGCCAGTGTAAACATAGCCAAAGAGTTAAGAAGTTCACCGTGGTCTTTTGGACGGTATGTCCAAATCCGTGTACTTGCCTGTCATGTCTGTAACCACTTTTGAAATCAGTAGACTGCACTTCCCTTGCAGTACCAGTAAGAGACCTGAGAATCCCAATTCCCAACAGAATGCTGTCTTGTGCCATCCTCTTGCAGTATGTATTAGTGCAAGTGGTAGAGGGCTGTGGCATGAATCTGACAATCCCATGTGGAAACTCTGCTGCTGACCTATGTTGGGGATGTTTGGTTCCACATGATGGAATTTACGTTTTGCCATTTTTGATTGTAGAGGTTTAAATCTGCATTTTGAATCCTCTCTAAAATATCTACCCCCAAAATCAGATCTGTCAGGAGCCTGACACAAAAGAACGATTGGCAAAGATTAGAACAGACAAATGAGCTTGAGGGCTAAGGTGTCGTGATCATCCTGAGAGACTCTTTACTGTGGAGATGAAACTAGAGCTGAGTTAAGATTGCATGGCTGTGTTGGGAAGGAAATGTCACCTCAACTCTTAATGTCAGAAATCAGAACACAAGACATCCTTAGCGTATCTGGTCTTTGATGTAGGCACCCTTGTACTGGAGAAATATTCTGGGTCTGGTAATCAGCTTAAGTAAACTGGTATAACTCAGTTGACTTCAGTGGAGTTACACCAGTTTAGGCCAGCTGAGGATCTGGTCCTCTATCTGTAGATGAAGAAATGCTGACTTATAAATGAAGCTGTAGTTTTCTCTGTTGGGTTCTATTTTTCCATTGGCCTACAACAGCTTTTGAATGGTAACAGTACAGTGTTCTAGGGCCAGCCACCCTGTTTAATGTAATGGAACAGTTGTGCAATTAAAGAGTGCACAGTGGTTTTGCTGTGGAGTTCAAACTCCTTCAGATAATGGCTTTTGGTTTCTTTACTCTCCAAACTATTTTTGCAGTCCTAGTTTAAATTAAAGAAACATTTTCACCTTCTAAGAAACTTTTTCTTTAATACAGTACATCTAGCACCACATCTTACCACAAATTTGCCACAAGAGCTATGATTCATATGCCTTGCATTTTGGCTTGTTTGAAACTCTGATAACTAAGCCATGCTATGGAAGGCAATGTGCTGTAAAAGTGGTTAACACAATTTTCATCTAAACTGCAACTTCCTGAACACTTTTACAACCAAGTTGTCAGACCCTGCACCCATTTCACTGATTTACTTGTCGTTTAGACAGGACTTTTTACAGAGTTAGCTACGGAACCACGCTGCATGTTGATTTTTAGTGGTCCCGTAAACCAGTGCTTCCTCTCAATTTTCCTTGTGCTCCTTCTCAGCTGCCAAGTTTACCCCTGTAATCTTTACATTGTCCCACTGCCTTCCTAGGTTTCCCCAGTGCTTTTCTAGCTTGCTCCAATGCTTTCTCTTATCTCTCTATTTTCCCCACTTCCTCTCACCCCATGTTTTCCTCAATGGTTCCTCTCACACACAGCCATTTCGCCTCCAAACAGCAGATGTGGAATCCATCTGAAGGTAAGCAACATCCAGCAGAGCCAGACTCAGGACTCTCTCTATTAACAACCAAGCCAGAACACCACTTCCAACAGCCCTTTGCTACTTATGGAAGATTAGGATTCAGATGTGGCTCTGGATTCAAACTTTATAAATCCAGGCCTAGCTCCTGATAGTACTAATGCAAATTGTGCTAGGGCCTTCAGATTGTTACCCTAAGCCCATGGCTTAAAAGAAATAAAATCTGGGATGACTGTGTTGACTAATTAGTGGGATAAGCCTTTTATGATGGGGATTTTATCTTGGTACAATGAACAGGGCTGGAGGACTGAATTTTCGAGAGAACCACTCACCATACCTCTTGCATCACACACACATAACTAGTAAGTTAATCATCAGCTTTCCTACATAGCTACCAGATGTTATGCTAAAAATAACATATGTCTCAGTTATATTTGTTTACCCAACATATTCCCTAGCTTTGCTCCCTTGTTTTTCAGTCTCATTCACTTTTGCTTTTGAAATCATTGGATATAAACCGTTTTTACAAATCCCCTTCCTTCCTTATTTCTCCCCCACTCCCCATGTGTTAAAAATCCACGTGATGTGCCAAGAATTGCTGTTGACAATAAGCTTTCATTTAGCAGATTATGAATTAATTTACCACGCTGACATGGGCAGTTTGAAGCATAGCATGAGTCATAACTCATGTTATATTTTGCCCAATTATATCCCAGTCATTTGAGCCATTAAGTCAAATGATACAGTGTCACAGGACTTACTGTAAGACCAGAGGATTTCTCATTCTGCCTAAGCTGCTCTTCTTCAACTGTCAACAGCACACAGCATTTGGTGTAATCACAGCCAGGCCCCAGACAACAAAAAGCTGCAGTAGCCGTTTTTCTTTATGTATGTCAGTAGCAGTTTCAGTCTCTATTACTTCTGCCTTTTTCCTATTGTTGCTGTTTGCATGAATTTAATATCCTTTAAGATTGTTCCTTCTCTCTCCCCACACAAGTTATTGCAAATCATGATCTCTTGCTCCAGAGGGGTAGCTGTGTTAGTCTGTATACAACAAAAACGAGAGTCCTGTGGCACCTTAAAGACTAATAAGTTTCTTCAGGCATAAGCTTTCATGGGTTCCAATCTACTTCATTAGATGCATCTGACAAAGTGGGTTGAAACCCATGAAAGCTTATGCCCGAAGAAATTTGTTAGTCTTTAAGGTACCACAGGACTCTCATTTTTTGATGATCTCTTGCTGAATCTCTGACCAGCCGTGCCATGTCTAGTTTCTAGCAGGGAGGCGACAAGAGCCCCAAATGATGAGTCAGCACTCTTGGCAGTTGTCAAGAATTTCAGTGATCTCTACCAGCAAACAGCAGCAAAACTGCATACTTGGCTTTCATGAGCCCAGAGCTGCTGTCTGCTGGAGTTACAGTTCACAACTCATTGGAGCTTTACTCTGAGATGGAATGGAAAGCCAGACCATAACAGTCAATTAGTAATTCCTTTGCTGGACTTTTGGTTTGTTAACTTGCGATTCAGAGGGTCTGATTCTGCTCTTACACCACTTTTACGCAGAGTAACTCCTTTGGTTTTGGTGGAATTGATCCCCATGTATATCCCTATTCTTCTCTAACAGGTGTGTTCCCCAGGTGGGCTACAGCTGGCCCCAGAGTACATCATGGAAGATGTAGTATGGTTGGGGAGCTTGACCCACAGAGAGGAGTGGGTTGGTTTGGAGCTAAACAACTCATGAGAGTGGGAGAGCACAGGGAACACTCCAGCAGGCACAACCGGCCTGCAGTCGCTTGGTGCACTTTAGAATAGTGCAGCCTGATTCCTATAGTGTGTCAATACTTAGAAGGGACAGAGAAAAGGAGCAGAGGGCCATGGTCCTGTCTCCTCCTCACTCCTTTTCAGGCTGATTTTTTTCCTTTATGGGGAGTATCCTTGTGCTTCTTCCATATACAGCCCACCCCTGCATTCTCATGGAAGAGCAGCTCACCACAGGGCATAGACAGGGGTGGGCATAGGTGGGCTGGGGCCCACCCACTTGTAGATGAGGCTGGCCCATTGCAGCATCCAGTAGTGGCACGAACTTCACTTCCATGGCTGCAGGGCCATCCAGCAGCCGGCAGCTATGAGCAGAACAGAGGTGCTAGCGCTGGTGTCTCTGTTCCACTCACAGCCAGAGCCGTCAGCTCTGGCCAGCTCCGCAGCCATGATGGCAAAGTTTGTACCACTTCTGGCTGCTGGAGTGGGCAGGCCTCATCACACTGCCTCTCCCCCTCTCTCAGCTCCATTTGTTACCTAGCAACTGGAGCATCTCAGAGCAGCTTCCAGTTACAGGACCAGAAGATGCCCTTGGCTGGGCCCATGGTGCAGATTCAGGGGCCCAACCAGAAACCAGGGGCTGGCTGCACCCATGGCTCACTGTCTGGTTCAGTGTATGGCAACATAGGATTCCTACCCCTCTGTTACAGGCTGCTGGTTATCAAGAATTCTCTACATCTTTTTGCTTTTCTAATACTAGAAATGATGGGCTTCATCCTCTGTTGGTGAAAATCAACATAGCTCCATTGAATGAAAACTGATTTACACTAGCTGTATCTTTTATTTGATATCTGTAGGCATAGCAACTTGCCAGAGCCTTTTTGTGATTTTTTTTCCATGTTAATTTTAACACAACCACCATAAAAAAAATGCAGATTTTTTGGTTAACATAGCAACTGTCCTCCTCCCCACCCCACTTATTTTCTTGGTATTTCTTTTGTTCTCTTCAGTACCCACATAGGTTTTAATTTCCTTAGAGAGCACTTTTAATATGACAATACAAGCATCAGACACAATTAGACCTGGTGATGGTGTAAAACTGCAATGGGAATTCCCCTGAAACCGTGAAATGTCAGTCACTGAAGCCAGTGCTTGTTTTGTGTCAGACAAGAGGCCTGAATGGTTTCCAAAGTTGTGTCCTCACATTGGTTTCACAGTTTGTTTGTTTGTTTTGATCTGTTGAATAGGATAAGAATGTACATTTTCTTAATACGGAAGTATACTGAAAAGAACACTGTGTACTCTAAACTGCATGCAGCAGTCTTTCAATTTGTTGCCATAGCACAGACAACAGCCATGTAAAAGTTGTGAGCAGACGAACACATGTGGCATTCCACTTCAACCCAGAATCTCCAAAGAAATAAATATGTATCCGTGCCATGACAAAGAGCTGTGATGCTGCAATAATATTTGCCTTGGTTCACCCTTTAGCATACCAGTGAACAAACAGTTGCCATTTGGGGGGAAATTCAGCCCCATAATCACTTTGCACATAGGAACATAACCCTTGCCCCTCAAATGGAAAAGCACTTCCTCATCCAAGCACAGAGTCCACTTTGCCAGCTCTGTGTCACATCCATGGAGAAACCCTGGGATGCAGAGGATGTATCAGGGCAGGGATGGAGGTAGGAAAGGGCCTAAGGAGGTGTGGCCACAGTGCCACCTTGACAATTCTCCATTGGAGTGATACTCTTCGAGAGGAGACAGAACGTGAATTTCTCATCAGCTGATCAAGCAGCTCAGAGAAATCCCTGTCAAGGAGAAACTGTGCTGATTGGACTCTTGAGGGCAAGGTTTTCTAGTCATAAAAAGGAGAGCCAGTGTTTAACCCATTTTAGCCCTAAGGGACATATAAAGTTTGCTTATTATAGAAGCTTGTTGTACCTTTTGAAACTTAAGACAGTAACTCATTTTTGTGTGTGTGTTTACCTGCTTTAACCTTGTAAATAAATCTTTCCCCCTTTTCCTATATAATAATTCTTTTGATATTTTATTATAGGATTGGCTACAAGCGTTGAGTTGGGGTAATGGAATAGTCCTTTGGGACTGGGAGTAACCTGAATATTGTTATGGTTTTTGATGTAAGGGACCATCTATCACAAAGGCAAGCTTGTCTAGGTGACAAGGTAAATCAGAGTATAAAAGAGGACTCTCTCTGATTCCATGGGTGGGATGTTATATTGCCTGAGGTGTTTACTCTTGATATGTGGTTGGTGAAATCTGAGGGCATCAGTACTGAAACTTAAGTCGACCTATGTTAGTTCGATATAGAACCACTGCAGTAATTACTGTGGTGGTACATGTCCACGCTGCCCTTCTGTCAGTGGTGTGTGTCTTCACCAGGAGCGCTTCTGACTTAAGGGAGCACCGTGGGTGGCTGAGAGTCCAGGCTCTCAGCTCCGCAAGCAGCTCTCAGCTCCCCAATGGCAAGCTGCCATGCTTCTGGTGTGAAATGGAGAGCCAAGAGCCTGGGGGATCAGCGCTTGTTCTCTGGGTGGGAAGCAGAAACCTATACGCCTTGGGGCAGCACCTGGAGTCCGGGCAGGGAATAGGTATCTGGGAGTCTGGGGGGAAGCCCAGCTGGTAATGGGGAACCAGGGTAACAGCCCAGCAGGGAGCCTGGAGAGCACAGCCTGGCTTGGACCAGGGAGAACAAGCAGCAGCCTGCTGAGAGTCAGGGGCTCTAGGCGGAGTCCCCCACCCACTTACCTTCCTTGTCATTTTCATGGAGTCATGAAATTGAGAAGAATGACAGCCAACAGTTGATGTAAGTAACCCACAGTGTCCACACGGGCACTGTGTCACCCCAACTACACTGACAAAAGCCATACCCGCTCGTGAAGGTGAAGTTATGATGTCGGTTTAGTAGGGCATTTACACCTCTGGCAGCAAGGCTGTAGTACATAGACAGACATCATTAATTCGACATAATCTGCCTTATGTCGAACTAACGCTGTAGTGCAGACCAAGCCTGAGGCGAGAACTCACGGCCCATTTGGAATTCGTGCTCCGCCTCTGAATAGTTTGCCGTGAGGCTGGTCTCTTCAGCCACTGCTGGACAGCTTGACCATGATAATCTACCTTCTAGAGGTCAGTGCTGGATGCTCAGTAGGTGCCAGTCGGCATAATTCCTGTGATGTCATTGCTGATTGATTTTATAGAATCACCTCAATATTATTAAAATATATATTTTAAAGATAATAGCATATCTCTGTCCCTGTTTTACAGATGGGAAACTGAGGCACATAAAAATTAAGTGACGGTCAAGGTCACAGCTGAAGCCTGTGGTGGAACAGGAAGTTGAATCCAGTTTTCTGGCGAGTGTCCTAACTATTCCTTACTACTTATCATAATGGAAATAAGAATTTATAAGTTTTCAAGGAGCTGCCTGCATAGCTAACCTTTATTATGGTGAGTTTCTTCAAAGACAGGTTGTACATGTGTTCTTATATATGCCCCACAGGTGGTTCTGTATGGTTCCTTCTATGTTGTCCCTCCATGCTTGGAATGTTCTTTCCAAAACCAATCATATCATCTGTTACCTTTTTAAATTCCTTCTTAAAATCTTACATTTTCAGCACTGCTTCCAGGAAGTAGCCTAATTAGAGAAAAAGTGGTAGCAGGGACATAGAGAAAAATAAAACAATAAATCAAGAGGCCACAGCCTAGCAGAAAATGTTACCCTATATTTTTGAAAGAGCATCACATACAATAAGAGGTAAAAAGAGAAGACCAGATCCTCAACCCGTGTAAATTGCAGTGTTGCCCACTCTAATGATTTTAATGTAAAACTCACATTAGTATATTTTTTAAAATTTCAGCTCCTGTTGTGATGTGATTAAGTAAGACAGTCATTTTTCAATTAAAAAAACCAAAACAAAACAGCACAAGAAAATTTCTGGTGCCAGTGGATGCAGAGAAAAGCTGGAAACCATATAACCATATAAGAGGAACCCAAAGTATATTATGTTAAAACATCAGGATTTTTAAGTCAGTCACATAATATTTGGGGGCCTGACTCATAATTTTTGGATGCTTGGGTTTGGCAATACTGATATCAGAGTTTACATCAGCTGTAGATCCACACTTAAAAGTTTTGCTGGCATAGGTTCCAAGTGTGTAAATAGCACGCCCCTAACACCTAAGAGCTATGCCGGAAAAAGCTCAAGTATAGACACCGTTATACCAGAAATAAGCTGATATAGCTTATATTATTCAGGGGACTGATATAAACTATACTGCAAACTCTTTTGCAAGTTTAAGCTGCATCTCTGCTAGAAGGGAGTGCCAGTGTAGCTAGGAATGAATCCTTTCTAGTGTTGATAAGGCCACAAGGTTTTATATATTTCTCTTTCAGTGAAAATCAGGTTTTACCCTGAAGACTCAACTTTTTAGCTTTCCTTATCATTGTTATGGTGCCCCCTTGCATTTCTCAAGTGAAGAACATTTTACTGAAATCTATTTTGTTCTCTCCCATTGACATGCCATCTTAGCATTCAGCCTTTCAGCATACACTTCTGTATATGATGCATTGCCCCGGCTTGCAATCAATTAATGCTGTTCCAAGACCAATTAGATTTCTTGCATTTCCCCCAGCTGGAGTATGAAACAAGCTGGGGGTAAATCTAATATTTTATATTAAATAAATGGAACAGTCCCATAATCTCTCAGGAAAAATTGCTGATTGTTCGGAGCATTTCACAGTGGGTGAATTGCCTTGCTTATTGTGATTAAAAATAATAATGAGTTAAAATAATTCTTAATGTTGTGTCAACATAAGAGAGGAAGGGGCTTGCATATAGCCATATACTAAGGTCAAGTAGAGCTGCAATTATATGTTAATGGAAGTAGGAATTAAATACTGTTTTTAATTATTCGGGTGGGCAATATAACTCAGTATAATCATAACCCTGAGTTTAGCATACAACAACAATGAATGCAGGCAAAGATTTTAATGTAGTTGTAGACAGGCAGTCCAGTTGGATACAGAGATAGGATATGCATCAGCCTGCATGGATTTTGGAGGGATGAGCACAGGTTGCAGGAGGGAAGTGTTTGGAGGAAGCACCAGGAAGTGACATAGCTTGCATGCTCGCTGTAGTTGAAGCATCTGTTTGAATAGTTCTCTTAATAAAGATCCTGTTTAGTTTTACAAGCACAGAGACTTCTTGTATTAGTACCCAGTATGGGCTACAGGAAACAACTCCATCTCTCGACTTGCTGCTGAATAGCATGTGACTGGGATATCCCCATGTTGCACTCATCCACGGTTTCCAAAGGGGTAGTCAGGTTAGTCTAGGTCAGCAAAATAAACAAGGAGTCTGGTGGCACTTTTAAGACTAACAAATTTATTTATTGCATGAGCTTTCGTGGGAGAAAATCCCACTTCGTCATTTCAGCTCCTAAGGAATCTTAACAGTCAATGAAATTTAGAGCAGCCATTAAGATGCCCTAACTTATACAAAAGGGTTTGCCTTTTACTTATGCAGTGCCAGGGCCAGGAGACCACTCCCAGCCTGCACTATGGGAAGATGTGCAATTATGTCATCATGTGGCCACAGTGACTTAACCTTTCTGCTTTCATCCCCAGAGCCTTGTTCACTATATATTTGCCTTCCTGTATGGCCTCTCTTCTTCCCTTACTACTTCCCCTTCTCAAGCCCTTTCTTTATGCACACACTGATCCAGCTTCCTTAAGCACAGATAGCAAACCCACAGCTGCACTACACTTCCTCCCATCAACAGCCCACTCTCAGTTACCACTATTTTGTCCCTCCCATCGCATTTTCAATGTTGTTTTAAAATTCAGGAAAGAAAGGGTTAACCTTTAACTTATTAAAAAAAAAAAAGTAGTCTGTGCATTATATTGAGAAATATAATGTAGCATTTTAGTCAGTTTATTTGGTTTTATATTTAAAGATGTCTTAGGTATTTGTCCATTGAGTCACTCTAAGTATTTCTATTGTGACTCCAGAACAAAAATATCTAATGAAAAGTTCATTCAGTCATGTAACAACAAGTAAACATTGCCAAGACTGATATGAACAGTGCAGACCACAGCAAGGTATTCACGTGACTAAACATCATGGGAAGCCTTATTCTGACTTGTGAAAAAATTATTTCAGCAAGAAATTGAACAGGGGATCCTAAAGCAGCACACTAACTATTGAACTTTTACTGTTAGTAGTAGTGTTATTTGAGGACATTAAGCAATAGTCTACTGCTCATCAGAGATATTCGGCAAACTGCATTTACTCTTGGAAGGATCCATCTACATTTGATCCCATTTAACTTGTAAATCTAGATAAGGTAATCTAGATATTCAAACTCAGACAGTTTCACTTTTTATAGCCACTCCCAGAGCTGGTCAGTTACTTCAAAGCCCTGTATACCAACATTCTTGTAATAGAATCATAAACTATTTGGGTTGGAAGGGATCTCAGGAGGACCTGTAGTCCAATCCCCTGTTAACAGCAGGACCAATCCCAACTAAATCCTCCCAGCCAGGGCTTTGTCAAGCTGCACATTAAAAATCTCTAAGGATGGAGATTCCACCACCTCTCTAGGTAACCCATTCCACTGCTTTGCCATGCTCCTAGTGAAAAAGCTTTTCCTGATATCCAACCTATACCTTCCCCAATGCAACTTGACACTATTATTCCTAGTTTTATCATCTGCTATCATTGAAAACAGACTAACTCAATCTTCCCTGAAAAACCCTTTTCAGGTAGTTAAAGGCTGCTATCAAATTCCCCCTCATTCTTCTCTTCTGCAGACTCAACGGGTGCATCTACACTAACAAATTAAGTCAACCTAAGGAGGCTTAAGTCGACTTAAACTACCCTGCGTCCACACTGGGCTTTCCTTAAGTCGACTTAAGCAGTTCCTTAAGTTGACCTAAGGGACATTAAGTTGATGTAATAACACCTCCTTTTAGGTCACCCTAACACTTAGGTCAACCTCATTGAGTCGACTTAAGCCAGTGTAGAGGCAGAGTAGCCCTAAGTCGACCTCCATGGCCTCCAGACCTTCCTCTCTGACTTCCCTCCCAGAGTTCCTGGCACAGGAAGAGCCTGCCTTGGTCAACCACAGGGCAGGACTCACCCCTGACCACCCTGCTGATCCCTGACCACCCTGCTGACCCCTGACCACCCTGCTGCTTGGGAGCAGGGCAGAGCCAGTGCTGCAGGTGGGCCCCATCCTGGAGCCACCAGGAAATCCTCGACCTGCTGGCCATTTGGGGGGATGAGGCAGTCAGCTCTCAAGGGCGAGGCAGCCATTGCAATCGGGAGGTGTATGCCTCTATCTCCTAGGCCCTGGCTGCCAAGGGCCACACCTGGGACACCCAATAGGTCCAGGTCAAGATTAAGGACCTCCGCCAAGGCTACCAAAAGCCTGGGAGGAGACACTCTGGACAGGGACAGCTCCCACCAGCTACCGGTATTACCAGCAGCTGGATGACTGTCTGGGCCAGGAGAGCGGCAGCCTTCCAGCCCACACCATCAACTCTGCTGAGCCCCTCTCCTTCGAGGACGACCAGGAGGAGGGCTTGGGGGGATGAGACTGTGGTGCTGGAGCAGGGGGAGGCCAGCGCCCAGCAGGAGCAGGAGGATGCCCACAGGAGAGTCGAGCAGGAACTGTGGAGGGGCGAGCAGAGGCTGCTCAAGTACATGCTCAACCTCATGGACTAGCAGACCCAGTTCCTGGAGTGCCTGTTCTCTCGGGGCCCTGCCCTGCACCCCAGAGGCAGCCCTCCTCACCGGCTGGCCAGGACCCAGGGCGGACATCTGCAAGCCTGGGACCTGCCTTCAGGAGGCCACTAGCACTGGCCCCTCCCCCGACCCTCTTTACTCCCCCCAACCCTGCTCACTCCTCCTGACCCTCTTCACTCCGCACAAACCTCCCAACCCCTGCAACTCCCAACCCCCATGAATAAACACCCTGAACACTGTTATAAATGTGTCATGCTCTTTATTGGTTTGGGGATGGGGGGAGATGGGTGCGGGGGGGGGAGGGCATGGGCGGGTGGTGGAGGTGACGGGGCCTGGGAACAGGCCCACCCCTCAGTGCTCCTCGCTGTCGAAGTGAGCCCTCAGCGCATCCTGGATGAGCTGTGCTTGCCGCTGGACCCGCCAAATCTGGGGCAGGGTGTTCTTGGGCTTCTTGTCCACCTGGCCTTGGCTTCCCAGATGCAGGGGGATCTTTCCTCCTGCAGCTTACAGGGGTTGTGCAGGAAAGAGCATGTACTGACGACCTCCAGGAGATTACTCTCGCTGAGCTGCAGGCAGGTCAGGAGGGCCCTCCAGCAGACCCTGAGGTGGCCGAAGGCATGCTCGATGATGCTGCATCTCTGGTTGAGCCTCCGATTGAGGAGATCCCTGCTGGCATCCATGCGGCCCATGTATGGCGTCATCAGCCAGGGGAGCATGGGCTAGGCGGCATTCCCGAGGATCAGGACTGGAACCTCCATGTCCCCAATGCTGATGGTGTGGTCGGGGAAGAAGATGCCTGCCTGCATACGTCTGTACAGGACAGAGGTGCGCAAGATCCTTGTGTCATGTGCCTTCCCCGGCAAGCCCACAAAAATGTTCTGGAAGATTCCACGGTGGTCCATGAGAGCCTGCAAGCTCACGGACTAGTACCCTTGGCGGTTGACAAAGTCCCTGGTGCAGTGTTCCGGGGCTTGGATGGGGACATGGGTGGCGTCCACAATGCCCCCACAGTTGGGGAAGCCAAGTTGGGCAAAGCCGTTGAGGAGTTCATGCAGGTTGCCCGGGATGACAAGGTGGGCTAGCAGGACCCAGTTGATTGCCCTGCAGACTTGCACAAGGGCGGTCCCCACGGTGGCCTTCCCGATGCCAAATTGCTGGGCCACAGAGCGGTCGGAGTTTGGAGTTGCCAGCTTCCACATGACGATGGCCACTCGTCTGTCTATGGGCAGGGTGGGTCATAGTCGGATGCCCGTATGCTGCAGAACCGGGGTGAGCTCGCAGACAAGCTCCAGGAAGGTCTGCTTGCTCATCCTAAAGCTCTGCAGCCACAAGTTCTCGTCCCAGGAGGTGAGGACGATCTGCTCCCACCAGTGGCTGCAGGCCTCACGTGCCTGGAAGCAATGAGGCACTGAGTGCAGTGCAGTGAGCATGACAGCTTGCTCGGGCAGCAGGGTGGGGGGCAGGCTGTTGTCTGCCTCTGCGCTGGCGAGTCGCCAGACAGGCCTGCTCCACAGCCGAAGAGGCCTTACCACTAGCTGACAGGTGTCACTCAGCTGGCTGACAAAGCGCAGGAGAAGAGGCAGATCCATGACCTGCTCAGGCTCTGAGTTGCCACAATGGGAAGGGGCTGAGCCCACTTCCTGTTTGGAAGGTGTGGCAGGGGAGGTGAGACCTTCTCTGCTGCCATGCTGCCACACTTCCCACAATGCACCCCTCCAACCCCCCCAACTCAAGAGTCTAGTGTAGACTCTCTACGTCGACTTGATAAAGTCTGCCTTCAGTTGACCTAGGAGTCTAGTGTAGACTTTCTACGTCGACTTGATAAGATTGACTTAAAGTTGACTTAATAAAGGTGACTTACTAAAGTCGACTTAACTTTCTAAGTGTAGAGACAGCTAACAAGCCTAGTTCCCTCAGTCTCTCCTTATTAATCAATTTCATTTCTAAGTAACCAAGATCACACCCCAATTTTCCCATGAGTATTCATACAAACAAGTAATTGTGTGCAAAAATATTTTGTCGGTTTCTATTTCTTATATGAACATCTACATTTTCTTGTAATCTCATCCTTACATAACCCTGTTGACTTCGGTAGGACTTCATACAGACCTGTCGTCAGGACTTGGTCCAAGGATATTCATATATGTATAGGGCTTATTATTTTCTATTCATTGTTTCCCTGTTTGAGTTATCCATTCAGGAAGCAAAAAGAAGACCACATGGAGATGGTCAAAATTGGTTGCAAAAAATACGTTTTGCTGGGGTTTGGCTATTTTATAAAGCAAGTGAAGAATTTTCAAAACATTGAAATGTCAACAATGTTTTTAATAACAAATAGATAGTGTTGGCAAAAAAATCTCACCTTTTTTTGGCCAGCTTAACAACATTTGAGCAACTGCACATTGTGGGTAATGAGTAGCCGAAGTGAACAGTTTATACATAAACCACCAGCTGAAAATCACTTGTCCAAACCATTCAGCAAATACTTGTGGATTACAAATACATTGACAGAAAGCAGGACTGGCTTAATGAACAGAAGATAAAGAGAGGATTAAATTGTTCAGTAAGTTATTCAGAAAGCAAAAGTCAAGCAGATATGAAGTCATATTCTCAGTGGGTGTCAATCGGCACATCTCCTTTGTACTCAGTGAAACTACGCTGATACACACTAGCTGAATGTCTGAACTTTCTCTCTCTTAAAGCAATACAGCCTTTTGTTTTGTTTGCTAAAATCATGAAGGAAAATAATCTACTGTCCATGCTCAGTGGACAGCTTTAAAAAATTCATAATAAGACTAGTTCAAACACAAATGCCTCCAAATATGGCAGATCAAACATTCCTTATTCATGACTACATGACATATTTGACAAGGAGAAATATTTAAAACTAAGTTTTTTTTTCTGATCTGAATGCAGAATATCATGGGTGAAATCCTGCCTTCCATCAACTTTTATGGGGGCCAGGATTTTATCCCCTATGAACAATTTTAATCACTGCTGAATGTAGCCACTTATTAGTGTTGGAAGAACGCACAGGGAACACCTTACACTTTATCTACAAGACTGGAAAGGCTTACAGTATGTATCAGAGGCCTGGATCTGAGTCTACAGAAAAGGGAAAAGGGAGCCACGGCTTGTGGGGAGGAATGGCTCTCTGGGAGAAGGGAACACACGCTCCCTTCTCCCCGGGACCCGTGCGGGTCCTGGAGAGAAGGAAGTGCCAGCTCCCTTCTCCTAGGGAGTCGTGGCTCCCCACAAGCTGAAGCTCCCTTTTCCCAGGGAGCTGTGGCTTCCCTGTCCCAGGGAGCTGCTGCTCCTTTGTCCCCAGCCCTAGGTCAGCTTATGGAACTAAGTCGACCTAGGGCATCCACACTGGTTTTAGGTTGACTTAACAAATCGACTTAGCCGTTAAGTCGACCTAAGGAGCCGTAGTTATTCAGTCGACTTAAGGAAGCCCTTTATAATCAAAATTTATTTAATCAGTGTGTAATTCTGCTCTGACATCAAGTTTAAATGGTTGTAACTCCACCCAAAACAAACAGTATCTATTGCTGTAAGTGTTAAAATTCCACTGAAGTTTATGGAGCAGAATCAGTTTATACCAGCAAAGAATTTGGGCCATTGATTTCACCGAAGTTACTCCTGATTTATACAGGTAAGTAATCAGAATCAGGCCCTCATCTTTTTTGCAGAGGATTTCTCTAGCCTTTCAAATTGCCTATAGAATCACAAGGACATTCCTGCAAGTGTCACAACTGTGAAATTGACAGTGAAAAGGAATTGGCTTACTAGATTAAAGCCACAGTCCATCTAGCCCAGTACCCTGTTGTTTGGACTACCCATCACCAGATGATTCAGAGGGAGGTGTAAGGCCCTATAATAGTCATCATATGTGGAATAATTTCACCACTGCAATTAAATCTCATCCCGATCTCTGTCCCAGTTTGGTTTATACTCCAAACACAAGATTTAATCTCCCTTCCACAGGTCTTCTGGTCATTAATTATCATAACTCTGGATATTCTTGATATCCACTAAAATATCCAATCCCTATTTGAATGTTGTTAAAGCCTTTGTCTCAACTTCCTATTGCAACAAGTTTCACAGATGAATCATACACGGTGCAAAAGTAGCAAAGAAGAAAGATCTTGAATTCTGGAGCCCTTCCTCTGTACAAATTGGTATGAAATTAGGGGATATATGTATATATATATGAATGACAATCTTTTTTTCTGAACGGCAAAGAGCTACCAACTGGGTAGGAGGGACATATTTTATTTTCCCTTTGTAGGAAACCATGCTTTAGCCTTGCATGTGGACTTTTGCTAAGAAGCATTATACCAAAAGAAATAACAGGCTTGATCTCGCAAAGCCTGATTCACAAAAGCCTCTCTGAAATCGGTGGGACCAACTTTGTGAATAAGGTTTATTAGCTTTAATATGCTTTTATAGGTTTGAGCCCAGCAGATTTGAGGCTGAAACCAGGATTCATGAAAGAGCCTAATGACTTAAAATACATGCTGCTTACAGGAAATATTTAGACACTTTTTTCTTAGAATTTATGATTTAGGTTTACTGACTTCCGCTTTTCGGTATCACTATTTACAGCACCGTGACAGTTACCATAGTTACGTAATATGGCTGTTTCCATGGCAACATATGGCACATTATAAACAAGCAAACAGTATAGCATTAAACTTTGTTTAAATGTGAAATTGTGCTATTATAAGCAAAGTTTAAATATTAAGTGAAAGTGGATTTAAGCCATAGAGAGCATTTTTAATGCACAGTCTACTTGGTATTTAATTATATATGTATAGCAAAATCTAGCAAATCTATTACATCAAACCTTGAAAGTATTGCCTAGTTGTTTGAGCATCAAGAAATCCTGAGTTTTGATCCCAACTATTACAGATTTAGTCCACAACCTTAGTCAAGTTATTTAACTTTTGCGCCTCAGTTTCCACATTTATAATGAGGCTAAGAATACTTCCTTACTTTTGAGATCAGTTGTGTAAAACAGTTAGATATATTTAGAGAACTTTGATATGAAAAATGATATCAAGTGTAATTACTATTATTGCTTAGATAGAAAGGGGATTTTTTCAATTAATTATGTGTGACAATGGCATCAGAGACATCTCCCTCATCACATCATTGAAATAATGACAGTGTCCAATTTACAGTTGCATTTAACGTGCCATGCCAATTGTTTATGGCCCCAAAATCTCTGTGGTCTGTCAAATATCTGCCTTCACATTTTAAATATTTAAAAAAGAACATATAACATCAGGTCTTGCCCTACCCCTTGAAACATATAGGCTATGTCTACACTTACCAAAGTTAGTTCGAATTAGTTAATTCGAACTAAGTAATTCGAACTAATTTTAGTGCATGGCACTTGCTTAGTTTGAATTAGTCAATTTCATTGAGCTCAATGTGCCGGTTAGTTCAAACTAAGTGCATAGTTCAAACTAACATGGCCACATTGGGTTAATTCAAACTAACTAGTTCAAATTAACCCTTACTTTGAAAAATATAAGCAAATTTATTAGTTTGAATTAAGGAAACCCTTAATTCGAACTAATGAAAGCCTAGTGTAGCCAAGGCTTAAGTTAGTTTGAATTAAGCTTCCTTAATTCGAACTAACTTGCCAGTGTAGACATAGCCATATACGTTTTAAAAAAATGTTTGCCATTTATACTGCCTGGGAAGCCCACCTGGGAAGTCCAACCAGTTGCATTTAAAACAGTTCATAGTCCCTGATTCAATCCTTAATAGCTTCAGTCTGAGGAAATGAGGAAAAGTTTTGTTAAAATATTTCTGGCCCCACATACTCTGACCTAGTAAGTGAAAAGACAGGCTATTTCTGCGCTTGATTTGAGGAAGTATTATGAAAAATTAGGTTTAAGCCTATACAGTTCATTGGGGCAGCATAAACTTTATGCCTGCTGATAATATGAAAGAGGTTATATTTAGACATGTGCTGAAAGAGAAGTCAAATAATAAGGATATTTTAAATTGTGGAACTAAGAAAAGTTGTAGGATAAGAATTTATCTTGGTAATTCAGGAATGTGTATATCATCTTAGAAGTTCAACTAATAATCCACCAAGCTATCATCAGCCCCTTTTCTTCTGCAAATAGTTTTGGGTTAAATCAGAGTTTAGAAGCTAAGCACATTTAAGAGCACCTATGAACCAGAAGCAAATCTCTCCTCCCCAATGGCTGCTCTTAGACCAAGTCACACAGGAACTGCTGAGCAAGGATATTGAAGCTTACAAGGGAATGTGTAGAACTGACATGTTAGCCAGCCTGGGTTACTGAGGTAATGTTTTTCTACCTGCTTCTTTTCCATTGAAGTTAATGAATGATATAGTCCAGTGTGATTTTATTAGTATGGTATCAATATTCTTCTCTGCTTCCTTGGGTGAATAGGATGAAAGCTTGTTATGCCTCTTCTTGGGAACTGTGGAAAAACTGTCTCTGTGGCACTCAGTTATGGTGTCCATGGCAGTTGCTGCCCGTGCAATACAGAACCTCTCCTTGCGGGAGAGAGAGGGGGTAGATACAGGAGTGCCAGGCGGTCAAATTGTTACTTCTTCACAACCATGGTGCCAAGGAGATTGGGGTGGCTTCCAGGGGTTTGAAAGCTAGTGCAAAGGAACAAGAATGAGGTAATCTGCTGGTCTGGGGGACAGAACCGCCAGCTCGAACCTTGCCCTTTCACCTCTCTCTTCAGAGAACAGTACTGTGGAAAATAGAGGAAGGAACTTCAGAATTTACAGCCCTCAACACAGATAACTGATGCTACAAGCTCTTTAGTGGTTCACCTAATATTTCTGCCATCCTTCCCAAAGCCATGTTCTCTGTTATGGGGTAGCCATTTTGTGACACACAACCAGTGCAATCTGAGCCTGTATAAGCAACCCATAAAAAAGTCAGTCCAGTGTTCATCCTTTCATGGCACTGAGCCAGCGTACGAGTGCTTACACCAACAGCGGGAATGAGGAAAGAGAAAATTAGGGCTTTCCATTTTTTTATCAGACACACATTTGACTTCTGTTTCCTCCATTTCTAAAATGTTCTTGTGAGGATGGCCCAGCTTTGTCCATTTGGCCAACTGTCATGTGATTGGGATGTGGGCAATCATGCCGAGTGGTTGGAGCAGGAGTCAGCCTAATGGTTAGAACAGGAGTTGGAAGCCAGGAATTGTAACCCATGGTCAGTATGAAAGTCAGATGCAAGATGACAAACCCAAGGGTCACGGCCAAAGTCAGAAAATCAGAGCCAAGGTTCAGAACCACATAACTGGGAGTGAGAAAAAGCTGGAACAGGGCTGGGGCAGAACTGAAACAAGCATGCGCAAGAGCTAGTGCAGCCAGGAATAAATGGTTTGAGCAGCCACTGTACTATTGTTGCTACTGGGCTTAAGAGCCAGTCTGCTGACTCGTACAACCAGGTAGTCAGCCTACTACACACCAGCTGTGCTCATTAGGTTGCTCGGAGACTGATTCTGCTATAGGCCTGCTCCCTGACATCAGCTTTCAATGAGTGAAAGATGAAGAAACAAAATCATTTTTGTTCTGGTGGCTGCAGAAAAAAGATTGAAAATGTGACCTAAGTGCATCCTCAAGGCTCATAAATCAAACGAAAAGAAGACTCTATTTATATGTGATTTTAATGATTTTTAGGTCAACCTTCTGGGTGGGCCTGATTTTTTAATGTTGGGGTAAGCTATAATGTTGCCACATCATCAAGTCAACAGTCGGTTCACTTTTTTTTTCTGTTACCTAATTTCAGGACAGTAGACAGATGAGCAGTATCATCTTCTTCAAGGATGATAAACGTGGATTTCCCCAACCACACGATGTATTTATTTTATGATACGGTGGAGGAAACAGATGCAGAAACCATTTTTTATATTCACTGCATATTTGCTATAGAAAAAATAACATGTGCTTATGCTAGCTAAATTTCCTCAGCACTTTGATTTTATACCACTACACTAGCTCAAATCAGCCCTGACCCTAGGAGCAGCAACTCAGGAACTTCAGTAACAAAGAGCTGAAATAAAAGTCTTCTGCCATCCCCATTCCCAGCAGCCTGCAAAAGAAACACAGAGACAATCGCAAATTAACCTATATTTTCAGTAACGGTTTTGTGATCTAACGTTCAAAGTGGTTAATATAAAGATTTAGACTCTTAATTCTTTGGAGCAATCACTGACCTGAGACCTGTATAGCACCAAGCACAATGTTGGTGCCAAATTGCTTGTAATAGTAAATGTAATATTTTAATGCATTCAATAAAGGGACTTCAATGAAGCTACACTGATGGGCACCAGCTGAGGATGCAGCCCGGGGCAATGAGGTGGAAACTTAGAGGGGTGTGTCTACACTGGCAACTTAGGTCAACTTAAGGAGGCTTAAGTTGACCTAAACAAAGCCGCATCCACACTGGACTTTTATTAAGTTGGCTTAAGCATTTCCTTAAGTCGACTTAAGGAAAGCTTAAATCGACTTAATAACACCTCATTTTAGGTTGATTTAAACCTTAGGCCGACTCCTTAAGTTGATTTAAAGCCAGTGTGGACGGGGATTAGAGCCTAAATAGACCTTATTAAGTCGACTTAAAGTGTTAAGTCGACTTAATACGGTCGACAAGGGGCTATGTCTACACTAGAAAAGATAAGTCGACTTAACTATTCTAGTGTAGACATAGCCAGAGAGAGTAACTAATATTGGGGGAAAAATATGTATTATTAGGGAGACACAAGGTGAGGGAGGTAATAACTTTTATTGGATCAACTTCTGTTGGTGAAAAAGACAAACTTTCAAGCTCCACAGAACTCTTCTTCAGGAAAAGCATTCTAAATAAATATGAATATGCCATGAAGACTCAATCTCAAAATCTGCAGACCCAGAATCTTCTGGACATTGGGTCAAAACACAAATGCACGACAGAAGGCTTAATCTGTAGTAATTGTGTCATCTGACAGACAGTTCTTTTTTCCCTTAAGATGGAGATACTTTGAGAACAACAGACTTTGCCCCAGTGTCTTGATCTGTTTAGGGCCATCAAGATTTCTTTGCACAATACTCAGAGCTGTCCTTGGGGGGGGGGGGGGTGAACGGGGCGATCGCCCCGGGCCCTGCGGTTATGTGGGCCCCGCGCTGTCCCACTCCTAATGAGGCAGTGCGGGGCCCGCGCTGTGGCCCCTTGGCCATGCTTCTCCCCAGTCCCAGCTGTCTTCAGCAGCGGGCTGATGGCAGCGGGGTGGGGTGAGAGCGCTTTGCTCAGCCCCTGGGCTGGCCCTCCCTGCCCCCAGGGTGGAGCAGCTGGCCAACCCAGGGGCGAGGCAAGCGGGTATGCAGGCTGGGCCAGCCAGCAGCCGGCACGCAGCAGGCCTGCTCTGGTCTGGCCTGGCCTGCCCCAGCCCCACATAAGGTCCCCGGTTGTGGCGCCGGCGGCAGCCTGGGGTCCCGGCTGGGGCCAGCTCCCAGTCCCCAGGGGGCGACAGGAGTCCCTGGGGGGCAGAGCGGGCAGGCCCGCCACGGTCCCCTCCCGCATGGGGGTAGGGGCCCCACCTCGGCCGATTGGCCCTGGGCCCCGCTCCTCCCGCGGGACGGCCCTGACACTACTATGCGTGTTTTGTTGATGATTCACCCATTGCAAAGTAATTTCTAGATTGTTAAGGGCCTGCTTGCTGAGATGTTGCGTCTCACAGTGAATCATACTGATCCAGTCAAGATCAGCAGGGATGTAAAAACTGGAATCCCATTTATATTAATGAGAGGGAGATGCAAATGGAGACCATCCTGTAAGGTGTCCCCAACTTCAGAACTCACTCCCTAATTTGGTCTTCTAAAGCCTAGATTTATTAGCTTTTGCAGACTACAGCAAACTCTGTCTGCTGATGAGAGGAAGGTCGGAAGGATTTAGTGTAAAATTTATCAATGTATGGACAATCCTTTTTATCATTATATGATTCTGAGGGTTTTAATTTATGAGCTGGGCACTAGTTCCTGCTCCATAGATTTTTTTCCATTGCTGTCAGTGGGCTTTGGCTCAGGCCCCCAGAGGACAGGATGAGTGCTTTTAGAGCAGATACAATAAAATAACATTAAAATGGACCACGTAAGCTCACACCTAGATTTGAAGTGCTTCATAGACTTCACTTTATCTGAACTTAACTGTAGCGCGGGTAGAAAGACGATTAATTAAATTAAAATAAAAATAATAATTATATAGGAAAACATCTCCAAAGGAGACCAAATATGTTAAATTTAAATGGACAAGTGTAGGACCTGGGCATACTTTCCATAGGAGCTAACCCCTTTGGATTTGGCAAAATAGGCTCTTTCAGTTTCACACTGAAGACAAAAACCTCATCAGATTATTGCTGAAGTTTGCTGAAGTTTAGGGTGCAGCCAAAAAAAAAAAAAAAAAAAAAGCCTTGACAACCCAGGCCCTTTTAAAGATGTTGCTGTTAAATGAGGCAATGGAAATGACTAGATATCAGCCTGTAAGCTGAACTTTTTTACTAAAGTGCTTTTTAACTTTTATTAGGGCAATTAGCCCTTCTATAAGTCTCAAAATAAAATTAGTCACTGAGGTACCACCAGGGAAAAAGAAAGCATAAAGTTAGTTTCCTAATGATTCCACACTAGCGCAGCTCAATTCACAGTAAGTTCTAATATGCAGCTAATGACTTTGTGACATATTCCACAAAGAGACTAACTGTACTCATTGGGGGAGATACACCACAACCAAATTCCTTTGCCTCTCTCCACAGGATCCTTTTCAGCTTCGCTACACACACCCCAACCCAATGCAGAATATTCGCATGGACTAATGAAACAACACAGAAATACAAAAAGATCAAGTACTGGCATCATTCTATAACATACAATTATAACTGCCTCCCTTCACGCCCTCACTTTTTCTCCCCAAATTAGACTAATTTTACCTGTGATAAATAACATCTTATTACTCTATTTGCATATTACAGTCTTGTTTATCTTTTGGCAAGCTCTGGGTACAAGTTGTAAGTTTGTTAACCTTTACTTTTTAAATCACTCTACTACGGTATGTTTTTTTTTCCAAAATCTGCCTACCTTTTAATTACCTTTTAAGATAGAGAGCTTGATTCTCTAGCACCTCGCGCTTTGTGTGTCGTCATTTATAACTGTACAAAGTGATACTATCAAATCAGAATTCTTCACTGTGAATTGGCCCTCTGCTCCTGTCTTCTGGTGCAAATAACGGTGGCACCTCCAGTTTGTAACCACCACTGCATACTTCATTTGTGTTTTATCAACCACCACCGTATTACAGTGCAGGGCAGCAATTCTTATTCATGGCATTGTACAATTATAAAAGAGTAGCAAGATTTCTCCATGCAGAGATTTCTCTTTACCCTGGTAGGCTGACTGGCTGTCCTTCTCCCTTCTCCATCCCTTGTGCTGCATGCCTGTGCTCCTTTTCTACTCTTGCAGTTAACAAGTTAATTAGCAACTTAGTCCTTTCCAGCTCAGGCTAATCTTATTTTTATCATTCCTTCCCTCAAGCAGGCCCTATCCGGGGGAATCCACTGGATTTACAGTGACCAGAGTGCTGATTCAGGCTCTGGGTCTCAGCACTCTGTCATATACCTTCCCCGCTTATCTGATAGAAAACTTTCTTCTTACACAAGCTCTCCTTCCTTTACTGGAAGTGTTGCTCTCCTAGCGTCCTTCTTCATCTCCAGAATGGTCCTCCAAGATCTTTTATGGCATCCACTCATTCTGGACCCAGAGAAAATCAAATGTGTGGGGTCACCTCCATGGTTCTGTCTTAGCTCATAGCTCTTCTCACCAGGGGAACCCAGTGGGATATTCTCCTCACTATTGCCCTGAGGGTCCTCCTCCTGTTGTTCAAGTGACAGGGGTTCCAATAACTGCCCAACCTGTGTCCCATTAAGTTTATTTTGTGTTTTCTTCCTTCTGCACTCTTTGGGTATGTCTACACTTGCAAGTTAGGTCGACTTAAGGACACTTAAGTCGACCTACAGAATGCCGCATCCACACAGGGCTTTCATTAAGTCAACTTAAGGGCGTCCTTAAGTTGACTTAATAACTTTCACTCTTTAGGTCGACTTAACGCTTAAGTCAACCAGTTAAATTGACCTAAAGCCAGTGTGGACGCCCTAAGTCGACTTAATTTCCTAAGTCGACCTAGGGCTGGGCAGAAGGGAGCCGCAGCTCCCTGGCAGAAGGGAGCCGCGGCTCCCAGGGACAAGGGAGCTGCTGGGGCTCCCCAGAGAAGGGAGCCAGTAGAGATCCTCGGACAAGGGAGCCCCAGAAGGTCCCTTTTTGGGGAGCCCCGGCAGCTCCTTGGTCCAGGGAGCTGGGACTCCCTTGTCCAGGGAGCTGGGACTCCCTTCCCGCCGAGCTGTGGCTCCTCCAAGCTGCTGCTCTGGGTCGACCTAACACCTGCCTGTGTGGACACAGGGAGTTGACTTAAATTTTTAGTGTGGACTCTCTAAGTCGACTTAACAAGGTCAACTAAAGTCAACCTTGTTTAGTCGACTTAACAGAGTCGACTTAGCTTTTCTAGTGTAGACATACCCTCTCTCTTTTATATACTTCCTGCTGGCTTGTGTTCCTTTGTCTAGTGTTTTCAAACTTTCTGTGTCTAGCTTTCACCTTTTGCTTTCCTGAGGGTTTTACCCATACCTACCAGAGGCTCTGGACCTTGGCCTGTTTTCTCAGTGGAAAGGGGCTTCAGTCTGTGCCTAGGACAATGGAGTGGAACCACATGTCCACCACTCCAACTCATTTCCATTTAAACTTCCTTAACACCTCCAGGAGGAGGTCTGCCCTGTCAGCACAGATAAGACAGTAGTAATTTGCTGGGAATGATTATATAGTTTATGTATAGGAATTATATTTGTATTACAAGTTAGGAGTATGGTTGTTATATCTATACTTTAACTTGTGTGATTCTGGTGAAACACCCCTTGTTTCCTTAATGGCTTATCAAGTTTCTCCCTGGGCCCATTGTACCCAGGAGCTTCCTTAATCTTAAGGACACAATGGTTGTAGACATCCTGTCTGGGGTGTTTCCCCAAAATCACACAAGTTAAAGTATAGCTATAACAACCATATTCCTAACTTCTAATACAAATACAATTCCTATACATAAACTATATAATCATTCCCAGCAAATTACTACCTTTCTATTGATACCAAACATGACATAGTTCCTATGGATTATAGCATTTATGAGATATTAATAGAAAATAATATCATAAATGGTTCCCTAAATCCGGACAGTGTCACACAGGGCTCTGCCCTGCCCTTTGGGGGCAAGCTGCTTAAGTCAACTTAAGGAAACTGTAGTGTAGACACAGGGTAAATTAAGTTGACTTAAGCATGCTTAAATCGACTTAATTTACAAGTGTAGACGCACCCAATGTGATCAAAGAAAAGTTATTAATGGAGCAGAGATTCTGGGCAAGACTCAGGACCTGTTCCAAGAAAAATGAGCAAAAGCTATTAAGTAATGTGAACAACAGTGGCACACAATTGAGACTAATGAGCAGCTTTGACTGAAGCTTTGACTGAAGCAGCTCCCACCTGGGCTGCTCAGGAACAGCTTTCTATCATGCAAGCCACACCCTGAGCATCTGTGTGTAACTGCTGTCTGCTAGTTCCTTCCTTGCTTTCAGCAGCTTTGATTATACTGCAGGGTGACCCCAATAGACTGCCAGTCTTAGATCTATCCCCAGAAATGTATGTCCTGTACTGCCCAGTCAGCTCCAGGACAATACAAGCTATATAAAGTCAGTTATTTCTTTAATGGAAATAATACGTGTGCGACTTGCCAACCCAAATGAGTTTCCCAACACTTCAATTTAAAAACACTGGATTAGAGAAAACAACAAAATAAGTTTATTAACTATAAAAGAGATAGATATTAAATGAGTACAAGTAATGAGGCATAAAAGTCAGAAGTGTTTATAAGAAAAATTAAGATAAATCTCGACTGGTGCCTAACTTAAAAAACTATGTTAAATTCAATGCAAGGTTTTCTCACCATGTGCTTTCAGCAAACTTGCTGACCAAACTTCTTAGATCAGGACCCCTTACTTTGTCCTGTCAGGTGCAGTGAATTAATGGGCAGAGAAAGAGATGCCTTGGGTTGTTTGTCTCTCCTTTTTATAGATTCAGTCCCCTTCGTGAAGAAACATTTCCACATGGGTACAAGGAGACAAAATGTTTATGGGGAAAGATGCCTCCTGCTGCTTTATTATCACCTGTTTGAGTTGCCTTAGTTTCCTTTCCTAGTTGCTGATTCTGTTTATTGCTTAAATGCAAATTAAGCAGAGCATACATCCTTTTGTTTAGGATGGACTTGTTTGCCAACTTCTGTTTGGAACATCTTATAAATTCACATACAGTGTTGCCACGCATATTTATTTTATCCAGATGATACTGATCAGAAATAATGTATGTGTTTTTAAATAATACATCACAAGAAATACTGTGTATAAGGATTATTACAATAGGGTGTTAATACAAGGGTACATCCTGTCACAACTATGTTGCCTCGATGTACCACTCCTATAAAGTTACATATCTTTGCATTGAAAAGCTGGTATGTTAACATTCCCCTCAAAACAATTTACTAATATACATCTGTCAAAATATAGCACAGTGCATTGGTATAATGTGTTTCTGGGATAAAAAAAACCTAACAATTAAATGATTAATAGACGTTAAGGTCCAAAGGAATCATCAGAGGGACATAGCTAGCCCCAGCTTTCTGGCCGGGCCTCTTACTCTTCAGAGTGAGCCCAGCCAGTCCTGCTTCCAGTAACATGACTGAAAGCTTCCTGCTGATGCTCCAGCCTAGCAACTGGACCGTTGGGAGGAGGAGAGAGGCAGCCTGGCCCTTGCCACGCGGACGGTGCTGTGGGCAGAGGAGCAGCCACCCCTGCCTGTTTGCCCACAGCTGCTCCTCCATCTGCAGTGCTGCTTCTAACTGCTGCCGGCTGTCACGGCAGCAAGCTTGTGTCACTTCCAGGGGCTGCTATGGGTGGCCCCGGGAGGGGCCCAACCCGTAGCTATGCCCCTGAATCATCATGATCATCTAGTCTGACCTCGTGCATAACACAGGCTCTGGAATTTCACCCCTTAATTTCATCACCAAGCCACTTGCACAGGGAGCACTGTCAAATTTTGTGTGATCTCAATATTATTGTAATGGAAGTCATTTTAACAGACTGATATATAAGCGACAATTAAAAGCAATGAATTAAATTTTCTTTGACCTCACCTAGAGAATGGAAGTCACAGCATGGGAGCTTCTCAAGACTGCAGCATCTTGTAATTGTTTGGGATGGGAATTTGGCACATAGACAGTCCTGACCAGACTTCAACCCAAATTCAAACTGCATGCACATTTTGGAGAGCAGTCGGTTCTTCAGCCCCTGTTGAGATTCCTTTGCACTGAACTTTTGATAGAAAGGGAACTTAAAGCAGTAGCAGAAGATCCCCAAGAATAGGTAGTCCTACACTCTCCCTTTTTTGCTATCCCTTTCTTCCAGGATAAGGGCAGGGAAGGGATCTGTCAGGGATAGGCGTGGAAGCAAACATGATGCACTTCATTGATCCTGATTGGCAGTAAAATCCCGTTAGGGCTGTTATTTTCAAGTGCAAGTTACAGCAGCTTCTATAACTTGCACCAGGAGCTAGTTCAGCTTCTGGGGTCACAAATGATGGAAAGGGGGTATAAAGTCCTCTATGCTCCCACCCTGGTCATGCTGAGTAGTAATATGGGGCACCTGGGAATTCTGGTCCCAGATTTTCAAACCTTGGGATTTATCTTTCAGAGCACCAAGCACTCTGGCCCTATTCCAGCAAAACACTTAACTTTAAGTGGGCTTAACTTTAAGTACATAAGTAGCCTCATTAATGTCAATGGCACTATTCAAATGCTTAACTTTTAGTACATGCTTAAGTGATTTGCTGCACAGGGATCCAGGTGCTCGGCACCTTGTAGGATCAAGTTCAGTATGAGATTTGCCCAGCACTAATAATAAATAGATAGAGTCAAGCTGTACTGTTTGCATCTGGACCCAACAGAGAATCTGTATCCTAACTTTAGCAAAGAAAAGGGGCTTGGGATTCATGATTCTGATTCCATTTATTATAGAGATGAGTCATCTGAGAGATTATCTGGACTTCCATAGTTTGTATATGTTCAGATCAGGCCCAGCTAAGTGATACTTGCCTTGCAAAGATATGAGCTCATAACTGAGCTACCTTAGGAATTGCTTTTGGTGACTAAAGTCACTCTATGTCATTTATAAAATAAATGGATGAAGAAGGGATGTTCCTCCACTGGGATCTCGCTTTGCTCTTTGTTAATCAGTTACATATTTACCTTTTGGCACAGACAGAAAATCAGTTCATCATAAAATTTCAAAACTATAATTTGGCCTCCAGCCCAACTCCTTTTGGAACCAATTCAATTCCCAGCCCCATAGTGGGGCAATGCCAGCATCAGACCTGATAAATAGATAAACTTCAATCTTGTACAGGGCTTTTCAATCAAATCCGGGGAACTCTACAAAGCCATGTGACGAGAAGGCTCCTTGTTTGAAGGTGAGATTTTGGTCTTCTTCCCCACTCAAGCCTCAAAACCATACTCTTTGAAGGTGCATGGTATTATTCTCACAGGGAAGCCAATGGTGGGATGGGATAGGTAGTGTGTCCTCATATGGGGACAATGACCACATCCTAAATTATAGCCAAAAAACATCCAGCATAGGTGAGGAGATGTCATCAGGCCAATCCCATGGCTGCTCTTAGTTGTTGTGGGTGCTCATGTTCCAAAGAAGTCATTGTGGTGGGCAGAGTTCTATGTAGGACAGAAGCATCCTGGCATACTTCCTTTCCTCTGGTCACATCACTTAACTGGCCGTGGGAAGGCCTTGACCTTACCATAGCTCCACATCACCCAAAATGAGCCCTAATCATGGGAGAATCTCCAGTGGCCAGTTGCCAGCTTAAGAGCATTTTTCACTAGGGGAACAGTGAATAGTTGCCTAATACAACTTACTTTCAGGACATCTGATCATGATAGATAGATAGATAGATAGATAGATAGATAGATAGATAGATTTGGGATATACAAAGGTAGTAATTTAGGATGTTCAACACATGAACAGGGAAACATGGGAGATCAGATGTTTCTTGTTCTCAGATTCATTCAAAGTTTGAGCAACTATTATGCTTTGCTTGAAAAGATATTTTTAAATCTGTCTGAGGGCTTGTCTTTAGCAAAAAACTCAGTGTGAATGAAGGCAGAATATTATATCACAAATGGAAAAGATAACAGTACTTAGAAAATTTTGGGGAAAAGTGGAATTTGAATGGGTTTTCTGGTTAAATTTGTCTGGTTATGCAAGAAGGACAGGATACTCACTTGGTGTAAACAGATGTGCTTCCTAGTCTATATGTTTTTCCCCAGTTCTGCTACTCAGTATTAAAGGTTTTTAAGTAATTAATGTACTTTTATGTGTGAAAGCAGCATTGTGGTGAAGATTTCAGCTAGATCAGATGACTTTCACTTGATTATGTTATTTTCTTACCCTTCCAACAATGGGACCTCATAAACAAATATTTAACATAGCCAATTAATCGAAGATTTGATCTTATTTTGTCTTTTTGAATCTGAAAGCTACTTGAGGATTCTCTGCAAACTTCTGTAGTTATAATTATTTATTAAACTCTAGATTCAGGATACCAGCTGATATTACTTTATGCTTTCATGCAAACCACGAAAGACAAAATAAATACATTTCATTCCATGCACAGATTTCCAAACAGCCAGGGATATGAGTTCTTATGCCTGAACTTTATTAATCGCTGTGTATTTTTCTGTGTCTGGTGACATTGCATCACTCACCTATTGCTAGTAAATTAGGTCTAGAATTTGATTTGAGCATATGTGGAAAATCCTTCATCTCTCTGTTAAAGGGGACTAGACTTTTTATTAGACCTGTCTGAACCTCTATTAGGAGAAGACAATAAAATAGGGTGAATTAATGAGAGTAACAAATATATAGTAATTGCATATGAATATTTTAAAAATACCACATATCTGAGAAGGCCATCATCAAGCAATAGTAACCCAATTTTTGGCTGCTAATAGGAGAAAATTCTATTGTATTCAAGATGTCCCAAAATGTTTTTCAAAATAATAATTTAGATAGTGTGCAGAGAAATATAATTCCTGTATTTCATAGTAATACTGCAGAGCTTAACATTTTCTTATATGCATACTTTTAGAGAGTGTGCAGTGTTGTAGCAATGTCAGCCCAAGATATTACAGAGACAAATTGGGTGAGGTAATATCTTTTATTGGACCAACTTCTGTTCATGAGAAAGACAAGCTGTCACACATAGGTGACGTGAATCTTCCATTTAGGGGAGACTTACATGTGAGCGCTGGAAGCTCCCTAAAAGTGGGGGGACCACTTGGTCCCAGACTATGGTCCCAACTCCCAGATCCTTCTTCTACTCCATGACTTTCTGCCCTCTGGACCTCCCCTGACTGCTCCTCACTACCCCTTCCCCCAAAACCTCCAGCCACTCCTCTCCACCCCTTCTTCCAAGGCTGTACTCATAACTCATTTCTGCCTCTTTCTCTGAGGTACCCCCTCCTGGCACTTGATCCTATCTGTCCCCTCCCCAAGACCTCCCACCATCCACATTCCTCTCAGTCTCCCGAGCCCTACACCTGCTGTGGAGAGAAACAAGCAGGGAGTAGAGAGGTCTCGGGAAAAGGTAGAACAGGGTGGAAAGAGGAGTGAGGGTGGGGTTTCGGGGGGGAAAGCCCAGGTAGGGGTGGGGCATCAGAGCGGAGTGTAGGGAAAACAAAGGTGGGGCCACAGTCTGGGCATAGGTGGCCCCTACTCTTCTACAGCAGTTCCAGTACTCCAAAGGTGGAAGACTGGAACACCTCCAAATGGAGATGACCCTATGCCACACCCAAGGTATTTTCCCCCTTGCATGGCCAGCCATGGGATAAGCCTCCCCCAACCTCTTATACATGTCACCCAGTCTTTTGAGCTTAGCAAAGCTTGGCCTGAAGAAGAGACCTCTGTAAGCTCGAAAACTTCTCTCTCACCACAGAAGTGGTTCCTCACCCACCTTGTCTCTCTTGTTCGAGAGAGATCACTTTTATTGTGGCTGACAGTACATGTTGTCATGAGGAGATGGCAGTGCAGATACATTGCTTTGTTTCCTTAAGGCACAGTAATAGATACTTCAAACCTTTCATTTCTTTGTTGGACTTGTCTATAGGGGGACATCTTGTCTATAGGGGGAAATTAAGAACCACAGCTACAGAGGAACAATTATTTTGCTCTAGCTTTTCTGCTATAGCTCCTTGTGTGGACAGTGAACAGAATACAAGTGACCGTATTTTGGAATAATTTTTCACTATTGTTATGCTGGTCATTTTCCCTATGTAGATTACCTTTACCATATACATAAAATAGGTTTCCTTTCAGTTTCACTGGCCATAGTGGTCATATGAAAATTCTTCTCTTCGCTTTGCCATAACTAAATGAACTGAATCCTCAAATACAGATATTTTACAATGTAGCCAAGGGTCCTACCTTTAAAGATAGGAATGTGCTTGCATTCTTTGATGGATTTTCCCAGAGAGATTGGGCTACATTCTAATCTTTAATATCCCAGTCTGAATTTGAAGGAAATCCATTGATTTCAACAGAATTACTCAGGTTTTACGCCAGTAGAAATGATCTTAAGACCCATCCTAGTCTGTTGTTGGCTAAAAGTTGTTGAAAAAGCTGACAGTTTGTCTTATCTTTATCAGAAATTAGTGTACCTGACCCTTCATAAAATTTTCATATAGTTATCACTTTTTCATTTACCATCTGTAGTTGGCTGGTGCTTGTGGTTCATTATTTAAGTTCTCTCCATTATGATTGTTTTACTGTTCTATGTAATGCCTTGGAAAGGCAGAATTGACAAGAGTTGCTTAATCTTTGAGCAAGAGATATTCATTCATGATACATGTGAAAGAGAGTTAACACAGTGTTAAACTCATTTCCAGCTCTATTTGACTCCTGACAGTGTATTTTTAATTACTAGTTGTGGACGCTGAAACTTCACACTACTGCTGTTATGCAAATATGTTAGTAAAGTGGCAATTAAAAACCCTAAAATAAAATCCAAGGGGGCTTTTACCTGTTAAAAATTCCCTTTTCAGAACTGACCCAGAGGAAAAAATGTCACTTCTCTATCTTGTAGAACTGGGCCCTGGTTCAGTAAAGAACTTTAACACATAATTAATTTGAACCCTTGAGTAGTCTCAATGAAGTCAAGTTGAGTGTGCAGTGGGGTATAGGATGTGTGTTCCGGTATGCAGGTGTGCTAGTGGGGTATAGGATTCCAGGGTCCTTTCCATATCAATGTTGGAAGAGGTATGAATTAGTCCTTAATGAGGAAGGCATTTCAATCCACGAAGAGCATGAATTTTCATTGATTAAATAGGAGAAGAGAAATCTACGATAAATTACAATGTTGCTTCTGTGGACTCACTAAGAGTGATTTTTGTTGTTATTTCTCAGGATGCTATTTCTTTTTAAAAGCACTGTTGCATTGCAGCATGTTTTCACAAAATGATTTGGCACTGCAATTCATTATTTATCCTTTTAAAATGAGGTTGACCTAAAATCTCAGTGCTACAGAATGTTACTGTTGGAGTGTTAATATTAATGTTGTTTTTTTAACTCCCACACTGATGGTCTTAGGCAATGGTACTAATTGCAAGATTTTTACAATCATTACTCTTCTTTTTAACTCCCGAAAGCTTGGATCATAACTTAGTTTCATGTGTATACTTAGAGTCCATTAAAGATATTGCGACTCAGGGACCTGTTTGAATTTAGGCATGTGCTTTCCTGAATTAGAGCCTTTAATAGGCCAAGCCACAAAGATGTGCCCAAACATTATTAACTTTTGGGACCCTCTTTGTCAATATCTTAATTTTGGACGTTAGAGCCCTCTCCAGTTATAGCAGATGCTTTTTATAATGTTTCTTTCACTCCTCTTTTCTTCCTTGTGGCAAGGTAAATATGTGCATTAAAAAGATAGTAATCATGTTCCTAGCCCTCCTCAGTTGATCCTTTCATCAGCTCTTCCCTCTGATTTATACAGAGCCTCTTCTTCACCCCAAAACCAAGTTACACTTGGAAAAGTCATCTCCAGCATTCCTGAAGAAATGCACACTAGTAATGCTAATGCTGTTTGAAAAACTTCTGCTTAGACACTGAAAGGAAAGACTCTGACTCCCTCCTCTCTCTGGCTATGTCTACACTGGCAAGTTAGTTCAAATTAAGGAAGTTTAATTCGAACTAACTTAAGCCTTGGCCACACTAGGCTTTCATTAGTTCGAATTAAGGGCTTCCTTAATTCGAACTAATACATTCGATTGTACCTTTCGAACTAACCCTTAATTCAAACTAGTTAGTTCGAATTAAGTCAATGTGGCCATGTTAGTTCGAACTACCTGCTTAGTTCGAACTAATCGGCACATTGAGCTTAATGCAACTGACTAATTCGAACTAAGCAAGTGCCATGCATGGCACTTGCTTAGTTCAAACTAAAATTCCAGTGGGGCCATGCTAGTTTGAATTAAGTTAATTCGAACCAACTAAAATTAGTTTGAATTAGTTAGTTCGAATTAACTAATTCGAACTAATTTTGAAAGACGACAGAGTCCTGTGGCACTTTTAAAGACTAACAGATTTATTTAATCTGTTAGTCTTTAAAAGTGCCACAGGACTCTGTGGTCTTTCTACAATAGACTAACACGGCTACCCCTTTGGAATTTGAACTAATTTTGGTAAGTGTAGACATAGCCTTTGTTAGCATCAACTAGTTTTTTCACAGGTGTGTGTGTGGGGATCACCCATTGCTGTACAGGTAACTTAGTCATTACAAGTCATGAGAATTTTCGCAAGATAAGATCGTTCCCTCATGGCTCAACCTACTCGGTTTAGGGTTGCCAACATTGTATTTCAAAAATAAGGCCCTGTTTTCTTTGAACCCCTGCCCCACCCCTCCTCCTGATTGAACATTCATGATTATTATCGTAATCATGAATAAATAAATAAATACAATTAAAATAAGAATAATGAGCAGCAGTCACTTACCTTTGCCAGGTGTATTTCCTTTTGCTTTTTGCAGCACTCAGCAATTCTTGATCTTGTCTTACAGAGATAAAAAAAAAAGTTTGTCCTTTGTAGTAAGGGACTATTGGCAACCTAACAAGCACAGATCCCACTTCCTGCCGCAGTTGCCCTGCCCTGGCATCTTCCTTGTCCCACACATACAGTGCAACTCTATCACACTCTCTTCCACCAACCCTTATCTTTTTCACTCGTACCTATTCCACTTTCTTTCTCTTTCCTGGGTAGTTAGAAGAGATGAGTCCAAGCCAAAACTCAGGATTCGAACACCTTAGATTTGAACTGCACCTGAAGTTTGTGGTGGGAACCTCTCTCTCTCTCTCAGTAGGAATTCTCTGCAGGAGGAAATAAAGCTATAGACTAGAACTTAAATAATACATAGGTGCTCTCCAGGAGAAAAATTTTATTTCATCCCTTATTTCCTCCCTGTGTTTATGAACGGTTTTATGTACTGTCATGAAAGTAACAACTCGAATAAAGCAATAGTTCCATCTTTTAATTGCCCCAGATTCTCAGCTAGTAGAAGTCTGTGTAGCTACATGGAAACCAATAGAGGTGTGCCCATGTACACCAGCTGAGAATCTGATGCATCATGTTGCACTGGGTCCAGATACTGACATCCCTATTCAGATTGAGCAGTACCTAATTTTGTGGATGGACTCTGTCAAATCAGTGGTAGTATAGGTGGAGTAGAGTATTACTCCCTGGGAGTAGCAGAACTGCAAGCTTGCCCTTGGTGAGAAGACGTGCATGACAGTTTCTTTCCAACACTGCTGTAGATCTGAATTTTCTTTGCACACCATCCGTGTCTAGCTGTTAGAGAAAAAGAAAGATGTTGCAGATAGATACAAATAATATTTAGGCTACAGTTTTCATTACACGTGGCAAAAATCCTACAATAGCCTTATGAAATATAATACCTTCAGATATCGTGTAATACAGCACAAGGTGCATGTAAAACCTAGAATTAGAAGGTTATTACGAAACCTCCGTAAACACAGAGTGTAAAGAAAAATGGCATCCAATTTTCATCTGTGGTTTAGAATTGAAATTCTTCCTTGAGATGAAGACATTAATATTTTGATACTAAGAGGCCATTTTTCAGTATCTTTCACAGATTGCCAGTAAAAGATAATGCTTCCCTAGTGGACTTGTTTTCTACAATCAGTCTTCCACATACTAATAAAATGCCCAGAAAGTCAATGGTTACTTTTGTAGTCTGCGGGAGAAAAAAAGAGAGCGCTGGGAGAACAATTTGTAGTGAATAATTTATTTGATTTATTTCCCTCCTTGTCCTGTTTGCAAATTATCTACTAACTGACAGATTTTTTTTTAAACAGATTAGTTTGTTATTCAAAATTGTTCATTGACCCCTGGAAGCACTTTAGGGTTGTTAGTGAATTGTTCACTTTATGATGTTATGGTGACCTAAATCATGTTATTGTTTTGCTCCCTGAATGGATGACTGAAAGGAGGAAATATTCAGCACAATGAGGCTCACAAACATATCAATATGAGTTTATTGTTCCCGAGGTTGTCACCATATATGTGTGAATTCCCTCCCACAAATACTAGATGCAAGTGGGTTATCTTAGTGCACCTGGATGTTGTCCAGCAGAAGGCTGCATTGCTTCCTTATCAGGAACCATTCCTCATTTCCATAATATGAAACAGTTTGCGTTGACACCTCACTGATAATTCAGAATCACAGCTCTCACACTGCAATTACAAACCTGTGGGTGACCCACGTCATCTGATGTAGGCTCATGGGGTTGGGCTAAGGGCTGTTTAATTGATGGTGGTGATCATTTGGGCCTGAGGCGGGAGCCCAAGTTATAGGATGGGGGGCGGGGGAGAGGGCGACAAAGAGGGTCCTAGAGCCTAGGCTCTGGTCCAGGAGTGTCAAAGTCATTTAGCCTTGGGGGCCATATCTGTCAGCAACTCAGACTGGCAGGCCACAAACTGATATCAGAAAAAATAAACCTCCCAGGTTTATAAAAACAAACCACTCTTGCCCCTGCTCTCTCAAGCCCCCCACTTCCTGCTCTTGCTCCTGCTCCCTCAAGCCCTGGGGCTTCCTGGCTCCAAACTGCTGCTCAACCCGGGACCCAGGCCTGGCTGATGCCTCTCTGCTCTCCCCTGGCTGGGCCCCAGGCTGGGCCACTCCACTCACCCCAATAGCACCCCGCAAGACAGCGCTGGAGGCCACCTGGCCAGCCTACCCTGCCCTGCCTCCTAGGGTTGACCACCCAGCCTGAGGGACAAGGGCAGTGTGGCCTCTGGCCTCAGAGCCATTCGGGTCCCCTGCCAGTTTCAGCTGGACCCCTCCAGCGCCCTTCCGAGGCTAGCTGCCGCCATGGCAGGGAGGGGTAGGGGCCATGGCCCATGAAATCCAGCCCTCGGGGGACCAGCTCAGCATCTGGGGGCTTGGCTTCCTGGGCTGTCACTATGCCACTGAACCAGTGCAGGCTGCAGCAGAGCAGATCACAGGCCAGGAAAGGCCCATGGGCCGCATGTTTGATACCTCTTCTCTAGTTTTAGCTCAAACATCAACACCAAAATAAAGCATCACCATAGCCCATACTCCACAAGCCTGACATGGGCCAGCTGCAGGTTTTTAACCTCAGTGTAGCCATAACAACAGAGACTAAGTGTTTGTCTACACTAGGCCATGCTGTGGATTGCAGGGGAATGAATTGCTTAACACACCGAAGTATTGTGAACTAACTGCCCTGGGTGGATACTGCGGGCACAAATGAAAATCTGCCTTGTTCATGTTAACATAGTCATTTTTCAAACAAAATTATATTAATATAAAAAAGATACCTTTCAGTTAATGCCAGCAGCATCCACATGGGGTAATTAGGCTGCAAAACTTTGGTGAGTTCTGCAATTCACAGTCTTGTAGTCCACACTCCATAAACAGTGTAGGTATAGCCCAAGAGATAGATTGGTATGTGTTATCCTTCAGCACATGTGCACAAGCTTGGAATACGGGTCAACATATAGATATGTTCATGCACAGTCCAGATTTATTTGAATGCACAAGCATTTGTGTGCTTAGGCATCACATAAACACTTAGGAGTATGATTCTTTGGAGATTTGGGCCACAATGATTGCTAATGCATCAGAAATTCACAGATCTTAAAGCCAGAAGTGACCATTATGATAATCTAATCTGACATCCTATATAACATATACCATAGGGCTTCTCTGAATTACTTCTGGCTTCAGTTATAATAGTTGTGGTTGAACTAGAGCATACCTGTTAGAAGAAACACCCAGTTTTGATTTAAAGATTTCCAGTGATTGAGCATCCACTACAACCCTTGATTAGTTGTTCCAATGGTTAATTACCTTCACTATTAAAAATGTGCACCTTATTTCTAGTTGGAATTTGTCTTGCTTCCACTTCCAGCTATTAGCTCTTATTATACCTTTATCTGCAAGGTTAAATATCAAATCTAATATCAATATCTTAATATCCAATTTCTGTTCCACAAGTAGGAATTTATATTCTATGATCAAGTCATCCCTTTGCTTTCTCTTTGATAAAGTAAATGTATTGAGATTCTTGAATGTACATCTACTCTGCAGAAACACACACAGCATTGATTCTCAGATCCTATATGTACAGACTCAGACTTGCGGGGGCTCACACTACAGCACTAAAAATAGCAGTGTAAATATTCCCACTTGAACTAGAGCTCGGCTCTGAAACCCAGAAAGGATGAGTGAGTCTCAGAGCCTGAGCCACAGCTCAGGTGGGAATGTCTGCATGCTATTTTTAGTGTCATTGTTCAGCTGAAATTCATAGCCCTGTGCTTTGAGACTCACCGCCATGATTTTCGGGTTTTCTCTTGGCAGTTTAGACATACCTGGAGTTTCTCACTATAAGGCATGTTTTCCAGTCCTTTAAGTATTCTCATGGCAATTCTCTGAACCCTGTACAATTTTTCAATGTCTTTCTTGAAATGTGGACACCAGAACTAGATGAAGTATTCCAGCAGCAATTGTACCAGAGGTCGTATAACCTCTCTACTCCTGCTAGATATTCATCTGTTTATGACTCTAAGAACATATTAGGTCTTTTGGCTACAGTATCACCCCAGGAGCTCATATTCAGCCCTAAAAGCCCAACATCTTTTTCAGAGTCATTGCTTCCTAAGATAGAGTCCCCCATCCTCTAAGCATGGCTGATATTCTTTGTTCCTAGATATATGACCTTCCATTTGGCTACATCTCAGTGCATATTGTTTGACTGTGCCCAGCTTACAAATCAATTCAGATTGCTCTATACTGGTAACCTGGCTTCTTCATTATTGCTCTCTTCCCCACTTTGTGTGTCATCTGCAAACTTTGTCAGTGATGGCTTTATATTTTCTTCATTGATATAAATATTAAATAGCGTTGGGCCTAGAACTAATCCCTATTGGGCTCCACTAGATACACTCCTGCTGAATTATGTTTATCTTTGTTAAAACGTAAAGGAACCCAAAAGTGGATCGCATACACTCTTTACCTTAGGTCATGTTTTAGCTATCCCTGAAGTACCTCAAAGTATCTTTTTCTCTTGAAAAGATGGGCCTAATCTTTGGTGTGCAAATGAAATCAAGGAATTCAAATAAAATTCCTTCTCAGCCACGATCTTTTAGTTTCTAACTGATGGGTAAAAAATCTCAAAGAACTTAAAGTTGCTAATGCCCATCAATTGGTGACCCATCCACACTACCACTTATTCCCTCTGTCTTTGAGTTTTTTGGGGAGAAACTCTTCATTCCTCAGTGTTTCCAAAGAATATTAATGCAGACTTTATTTTTGCCCATGCTCATAGCTAACCAGATACCATGTTTTGCATGAATACTCATAAATAAAAAGACACAAGTAGTTACAAGACTGAGAAAATGATTCAAGAGTTTCTTTCCTGGGGAAAAAAAAGCAGCAGTATAGTTAAAGCCCTGAATTGTCTGTCCTTTGGCTAGTAGCTCCATCAACATGAATGCCAATGGAGATGACAATCTTCCATTGGATTTCAGCAGTACAGTTACTTCATTTGTAGATTATGCCAGTGTGACTGTGGGTGTAACTTGGGAAAGAGAAGAGAGATGACTTACTATGTGGAATTATTTTCTCTGTTATGAAGTCTCTAGAGCCCACGCTCTGATTACTCAATATGAAGAGACAAAGGGATCTCAGATGTATATTTTTCATGAGGATGTTGATAAATGAAAGGAGAATCATATTCTGACAATTAGTTCTAAATCTTAATGCACATTGCATCCTATGTGTGAAATTTTGGCCTTCTTATAGTCAATTGAAGTTTTGCCATTTACTTCAATGAGGTCGGTATTTTGCCCTTTATTTTGTAATACTCAGCACATGTGATTTTCCAGTTCAGTCTCCCATGTTCATTCCTGAATTATTACACCTCTTTGTAAAACCAACTCTGTTTCAATCATGTGAACTGTAAACCTTTTGGAGGCAAGGACTGTGTTATTCACACTAACGCTGTGTTGTATCTGTGTTAGCCTGAGGATATTAGAGAGAGACAAGGTGGTGAGGTATCTTTTATTGGACTGCAACTCTTCTATTTAAGTTTGAAAACTTGTCTGTCTCACTAATAGAAGTTGGTCCAGTGAAAATATTACCTTACCTACCTGGTCTCTTTATTTGCATTAAGCCAGCAGTGTCAATCTGATTTACTATGGTGGGCCAGATTTGACTTAAATGTGCTTCAAGTGGGCCACATATATAAATCAAAATACTATAACACTCTTGCAGCATCACAGAGTGCTGTGTATGTGAAACTGCGCTCTGCGATACCACTCTCTCTCTGTGCGTGTTAGGGGGAGAGTGTGTTCCCACTGAGTGCACTCATGGGCTGGATGGAAGAGTTTTGCGGGCTGCATTTGGCCCATGGGCTGCATGTTTAATACCCCTGCGCTAAGCATTCTAGAGCACTATGTGTATCTACAATGCTGAAAAATTACATGTATTTGTCTGAAGAAGAGTTTGAAACCAGAATCCAAAATCACTTTAACTTAAGCAAAGGTTTTGGGACTGGTTTGACACTATCTCTCACCTTGTGTATTTATCTGGATGTGTGCAAAGTATATATAAAATGCCCTTATTCTAAGTGATTTTAAATGATTTAGGCTCATTTAGATGACTGTGTTATGTTGGTGAGAGAGCTCTCTCCTGTCCACATAATGTGGCTATACTGATACTGATATAGTACACTGTACTGACACACACATGGTCTGCTGTAAATTTTAATTATAGATTAGCCTTAAAGATGAGGAATGTGAAGAATGTTGTCGCTTTCCCAACTGACATCATACGTCCCCAGGGAGAGGAACCAATGAGTAAATCAAAGAAAGTTCATGGAATGCAAACTCAGCCCTGAGAATGCTGCCCCCTTCTATTTTCTAACTCCCTCCATCCAGAAACCAATCAAGAATCCCAGGAGTTCAGGTATGGGGAAAAATTTGGTTTCAGTTCAAAAATGACCTTAAAAACAAGCTTAATATGTGGAGGGCAGTTGAATACTTATGCACTTAAAGGTACAGAGTTCCAAAGGGGTAGCTGTGTTAGTATAGTTCAGCAAAACAAACAAGGAGTCCTATGGCACTTTTACAAATGTACTTTTACATTTACTTTAACAAATGTATTTATCGCATGAGCTTTCGTGGGAGAATTTTCCCATGAAAGCTCATGCAATAAATAATTTGTTAATCTATAAAGGTGCCACAGGACTCCTTGTTTGTTTTAAAAGTACTGAGGACACTCAAAATAACCTGTGGCCATATGTAAAACTTCAGTGTACCATCCCCCTCCTCATTGGCCTAAAGTGGGAGAATTGATCTGTCCACCTCTCTGTCCTCCGGGGGGTAGCCAGGCCAAATGTGCATCCTAGGCAGCTGCCCCATAATTTGCTGTTCAGTCTATCTATGGCTAGAATGGCCTCTGTAATAATAATTCTTTACTGCCTTTGCTGGAGTAGGATCTTGATGCTAGTCTCACTACAATGCAAGCAAAGGAAGAGTATGCATTGCACTTGGGCCAGACAGGCTTCTACAATATTGAATAACAAAACCCGTACCCATGAACCTGAACAATTGTTCAGCATAATACAATCTCTGGCTATGTCTACACTTACCAAAGTTAGTTCGAATTAGTTAATTTTAACTAAAAATTAACTAATTTTATTTAGTTCGAATGAACTTAATTCAAACTAGCATGGCCCCACTAGAATGCTAATTCGAACTAAGCAAGTGCCATGCATGGCACTTGCTTAGTTCGAATTAGTCAGTTGCATTAAGGTCAATGTGCCGGTTAGTTCGAAATAAGCAGTTAGTTCGAACTAACATGGCCACATTGACTTAATTCGAACTAACTAGTTTGAATTAAGCAGTTAGTTCGAACTAACATGGCCACATTGACTTAATTCGAACTAACTAGTTTGAATTAATGGTTGGTTCGAAGTAAAATGAGGTTTTACTAATTCGAACTAACTTTTCCTTAATTCGACTTAAGGAACTGCCTAAGTCGAATTAAAGAATCTCAAGTGTAGACACAGAGTAAATTAAGTCGACTTAATTTACAAGTGTAGACGCACCCGAAGTTATTAGCTTTCTTAACGTTGGGGGGGAGGGTAGGGGAGAGGGTCACATCTATGTGAGTGGAGAGGAGATTTTGGTCTCTAGTTGCTTAGCAATATGCTTCTACTGCAGTGATATGCCTATAAAATGAATGGTTAGGAGAAAACAATCCTTGGAAGGAAAGTGTTGTAGGTTATTATTGTAGGAAGACTGTCAGCAGAAATACAACCACCTCCAAGAAATAGGAAACAGAGTTGGTACTGACAAGGGTTTATTTTAATTTTCTAGATTCTGATTAAGGGCTACAGTTTGGAATTACCACAGGCTCTGAGAAAGTGGCAACACCTATTTGCACTATCCGAGGAGCAGAGCAAGACCAAATTTTCTGTTTCATCCAGAGAAGTAAACTGCACCACCTCTGTTGCTAGTGCTGCTGTCTTCTTCTGCTGCTCAGCTGTGCTGGCTAACGTGTTGTGATGGGTAAAGCCAAGGCTTCTCCCAGTCACTGCCACTGTTCACACACTTCTACCCACTCTGAAGAGGAGAGCTGGCACTAGGCATGAGCAGACTAAGCAATTGCTTGAGCATCTCAAAGTTGCCTCCTATTTGCTTTTTATTATAAGAATTTGCCTGTTTTAGTATTGGGGGTCGGGGGCAAAAGTATTCCTGCTTAACACCCCAGTAGTGAAGTTCCAGGTCTGCTTAAGAGACCAAGGAGTTGTGGTCTTTCATCAGCTGCTCTCCCCTCCATGCAAGGGAGCAAGTGAAAACCGTACACCCCCTTGCTTCCCTTCTCAGAAATGTAAAGCAGCTCATAGTTTAGCCTTAAATTCTGTTACTAAACATTTACAAAGACTTCCCAAATTCTGAAATGTGAGCTGCAAGCACTTTGGACAAACACATGGCATTTTTCTTCATTCATGAACACCTCTGTAAGGAGCTCCATCTCCTCTGACTGAATATTTTTTCCCCTTAATTCCCTAAAACAATACTCTTGAATGAAGGACAGAAGTTATAGCAGTTATTCTTAACTCCAAAAAGTACTCAGAGACTATGCTGGAGGCTGTAATATTGCACAGTGCCTAGTGCAATTTGGACCTGCTCCCATGGCCAGGTCTCCTAAGCTCTATGATAATATAATAATTAATAATTGAATGAGTGAATTAATAAATAAATCCCAGAGACATTAGTGTTAGAAAGTACAGCAAAGGTTGGTCTTTTGGGGAAAAGCTGCATTGTTTCTACCTTTGTCTAGAGCCGTAAGTAAGATAAGCCAAATGAGGATCATATTATGATGCATGTTTTGGTCTGTGAAGCAGTAACATTATAAGACCTGTTGCACTGGGATTTTATCACTTCATGAGCAATTACAGTAAAAACAGGGATGAATAAGTTTTGCGTTAACTGAAGTATTTTTTCCCAGACTAAAGTGAACCTGTTTCCTTTGGCACATAGTCATTTGGGATCATCTTAAGTAACAGAAAAATCCTGGAAATCAACTTAATGTTTTAATGGATCTGTTTTTGTTTTTGTTTCAGAGCTCACAACACTCCGCTCCCGTTTCAGAAATCTGTTAGCTCCATTGCTAACTGAAAGCTATTGGGAAGTTATATGAATAGCTTAGCATTACATGAGATGTCTTTCTTTGTTACCAGCACAGAGCTGTCACCCTTGTAAGAACTAGAGATTTCACTCTGCCATGACTAGAAGACAATTTGGTTAGTTCACATTATTTTTGCAAAGGCAATTTGAGCATTACATTAACCTTGTGTTACTAACTTCATTATTGTGACAGAAACAGAGCAATGAATAACAAAAGCCTTATAAGGTATAGTGTGTAGATTATAGATACTGTGTGCCCAGCAAGCATGGGTAGAAATTGCACTACATGGTGAGGCACTGCTTAGGCAAAGAGAGTAAGACACGTAGGCCTGCCAACAGCAAGTCTGGGCTTCAGGGCAGGACAATCTATGGCCCCCGTTCTCTTAGAAAGGGATGTCTGAGGTTTACAAACATGGGTGGAGGGTGAAGCTTCCCCTTGGGAGGTCTCACCCACGCTTCACCCTTCTCCATCCCAGGCCCCAGCTCCTCCCCATTTGGCCCACTTGCCATTGCATCCCTTCCCCCCCACACTTGGTCCCTCTTCTCTATTCCACCTCTCCTTCCTTCAGGCAGTGAGCGACAGCTAGGGAGGTGGAGCAGCTGAGTGGGGAGGGACTGAGGGATACAAGGGATACAAGGAGCAGTGATGGGAGAGGAGAGGAGAAGAAGGAAGAGGAGAGGAAAAGAGAGCAGGGATGAATGCAGTGAGTGACAGCAATGCGGCTGAGCAGGGAATGAGGGTGTGGAAGAGAGGAAGGAGGCCGAGCGAGGAGTTAGGGAAGGAAGGATATAGTAGTGAATCGGCTGGGTAGGAGAGGGACTTAGGTTGTAGTTTGAGTGAGGTCATGGGTGGAAGAAACTGGACAGGGAACTAGCCTCCCCAAGAGGAAAGTTCACCAGCCACTCTTTTAAAATTATGGGACCCATTGGGTAGTTCCCACTTTTGCCCCCCATGTAGGTGAACTGGCAGACAGGCCAGAACCCTAGATTATACGCCCAACATAGCTCTCTACATGCCCAGCGGTGTATCCCACATCTAAAATGCTATTTTAGCAGTGTAATGTCTCACTGCTTATTGCTGCTGAAGGCTTTTCAACAAGCAAACAAACAAACAGACAAATATTTGGGGGTCTAAGAAAGCATTTTGATTTGAAATAAACTAATTTGTTTTTTCTTCTCATTTTGATGGTTTTAAAAAGCGTTTTGGTTTGTTTTTGTGTTTGCCTCTTTAAATTAATCTTATTAAATTTCGTAACAAAATGTTGTCTCTTATCAAAAAGTCAAACTGCTCATTACAAAATTGTTTAAACAAAGTAGTGTTTGAATTTGCAAATTGTTTTAATTGATCAGGCCCAGCATTTTTTGGCTAATAAATCATAGAATCAGAAATGTAAGGCTGGAAGGGACATCGAGAAGTCCTCAAGTCCAGCCTACTGCATTGAGTTAACCTAGATCATTCCTGACTGGTGTTTATCTAAGCTGTTCTTAAAAGCTTCCAGTGATGAGGATTCTACCACTTCACTTGGAAGCCTATTCCAAAGCTTAATTACCCTCATAATTAGAAAAAATTTACCAATATTTACCCCAAATCTCCCTTGTTGTAGATTAACCTGATGACTTCTTGTATTATCTTCAGTGGATACAGAGAACAATTAGTTGCTGTCCTCTTTATAACAGCCCTTAACTTATTTGAAGACTGTTATCAGGTCCCCGCTCAGTCTTCTTGTCTCAGAAACTAAACATGCCCATTTTTTTTTAACCATTCCTCACAGATCAGCCAAAAGTGTTTCTATGTGCTCCTTAATGAGTCACCGATAAGGTAGTTCTTGAAAGTGAAGTGAGAGAGTGAAAAGTGTTATAAATTAAAAACAGAAAACAAACAAACAAACAAAGGTAGAATCATATTGGGCTAGATTGTTCATGTTGTTTCCCTGGAGGAATCAAAGAATGTAATACTCTGTCCCAGTGTATGGCAGTAGTAACTCCCAAGGAAGTACATGGACTTACTTGAGTGGAAAATGTGAGAGAAGGCAGAAGCACAGTATTTACAGGTAGATCAGAGCAGCTCCTTTAAGAAATTATGTAGACAGGTTATTTTAATCCAAGAACCAAGTACGCAAAGAATATAAGTAGCACATTTAGAGCCATCAATTCTATTGGGTAATTACTTTAATTAGGTAGTTTTTGAAAATTATGCATTAGCAACATGACAGATCGGAATTGTTGTGGTCTATTGAGTAATTATTTAATTAGACCATGTTTTAAAAACTGTTTATCACATATACAATGGGCTGGAACTGGATCCTTTTGGTCTATTGTATAATTATTTAATGAGGCTAAATGAACTATACATTGCAAAAATCGTTCTCAAAATTAGTGAAAGGAATTGACTGCATATAGACAGTGGATGCCTTTGTAGTTAATGCACACAATTTTGGACTACAAACACTTCTGTAAGTGGAACAGAAGAATTGCAGTCATTTAGGAAAGTATCAAAGATGAAAACTAAAACATTCAAAACAACATAAAGAAAAAGCTGCTCCCTTTTGTTAAGCACCTATGTAAAGTTAAAAATGGCAAGCAGCCAAGAATTTTCTTCACTAGGCTGTGGGAAAGTGGTGCAAGGGCACACCATATTCCAGCATGGTGACGCTCATTCAGACTTCATGATTAAGCAGAGATAAAAAGATCAAAGCAGAAATCTGTACTAAGGAAAGCTAGGGACAGGTTGGGATTGTAATTTCTGTCCATAAAAGCTTTATGCAGATTAGAGTGGAACAGGGATTTAAAGTTCCCAGATCATCATAAGAACAAAAGAGAATTTAGTTCTGTCTCTGGAAGCTATATATGATCCTGCCATCACTTAAGTCAATGGCAGAACTCCATGGGATTGGAAACAAGACTGGCCCTATACGTACAATCAGAATTAAGGATAGAGATCACCTGGAGTCTCTGTAGTGGGAAAAAAGGGGGCCTCTGCTAATTGACATTTCCAGGAATCTTTATAAAAGTATGTACAGGAAAGTGCTCTGCAAATGGCAATAGACACTAATCTCCAATTGAACAAAATGTTTCTGTTTGCTGGAGAGATTTCATGGGAAAAATATAAATTTAATTTACAAAAGATGAGTTAGCGAATGAATTCTGGAATACATGCAGACTTTGAAATAAAGATTGAACTGAAAAGTCATGGACCTTTACAGCACAAGAGACAGTCTCTGACAAAGCTTTCCACCAGCTGCAGCTAAAAAGAAACTTGTGAACAATTTACAGCTGTGAGATTTTAGGGAAAAAAATGTTTTGAATCATGGAACCAAAGAGTGAGAGAGCAACGGCAGTGAAAGATCTAAGGATCACTTATTTCTGTCTACTGAAACTGACTGTGTGGAATTATGTTCCCAAGAACCAAGTGGGTGACCTCTGATCAGTTCTGCAAAAACAATGAAATAAATCTAAGGTGTTTTAATAAGTCGAAGGATGAAAAGACCTTTGCATTTCAAATGCAAAACAGACTAATTCTTGAAACTGTACCAGAATGGCTACTTCAGATTAGTGATTTGCAGGTTTTGTAGACTTTAAATTCAAAACTGATCATTGAATCATGTGGTCTGACTTCCTGTCATAGATTTTCCTCCACTTTCTCCTGTAATGACTCCATAACTTGTATTTGACGAAAGTATATATCCCCCAAAGGCCATCCAAACTTGATGTGAAGATGTCAAGAGATGAAGAATCCACCAATTTCTCTAGTAGTTTTTTTTCTAATGGATATTCTCCATCAGATATATAGTTAGACAGGAATTTGAACACAAAATAAAAACTATTGTTCAGTAAATAATATATGCAAGCTCATCAGTCACTGAGAAAGTTTTCTGTTAGATCCAGCTTATCTAAACAGGATGAAACTTAACAGTGGGAAATGCAAAATCATGAGAGAGATGAAGGGTCTTCCAACCACATTTGCACTACCCATGTGCTCAGGCCACCTGGAGCCTATCCAGTCTGTACCATAAGCAGGACTAGGCACAGGGCCTTTATTTCTTGCTCTTAGCTCAGCAGCACTCTTGCTATGTGCCTCAAAAATCTACTGCAAGTAGGAGGGATGTAGAACCCTTACACTGCAGGAAATTCCCTAATGGCCCCTTCTTTTGGTATTGTGACTCCTTTGGCATAAACAGTTCATAGGAGGCCCACTGAAAATTTTATCTGGTCAAGAGTGAAAGACTTGAACATCTGCCTTCTTTCTTTCTTTCTTTCTTTCTTTCTTTCTTTCTTTCTTTCTTTC
>ML685862.1:8468675-8523499 GCA_007922175.1 Pelusios castaneus
ATTTTCCAAGTCCATGGAGCATGCACATAGATAAGGCAGTTGCAAAATAGAAAGGGTAGGGATCATACATGGTACTGATTTTTTCCCCCTAACAGAACTCAATTTCCTCTTACTATGAGCTTCTAAAATCCCTGTGAGAAATGCTCAAAGCACACAGTTAGAAAATAAAATCTTTTGTAAATATCTGGTAACTAAGTCATACAAGTAGATACATAACAGACAGAATATCTGTATTACTTAGGAAACTATGTAGCACAAAATATTTTCTATAGCACAACATATTTATTCATTGTGGGATCCATATTTACATGTTCTATAAGGCTTTGTGGAATGATAAAGTTTTTATCTATACAATAGCTCCTTTAACCAGGCTTAATACAGTCAGCAAGTTTAATATGGGAAAAGGAAAATCCATAACCCACATGATCTCCCCCTTCCCCCTTCTCTCCCAGTCCCATCAATAGGATGAATGCATTTTCCCTGCACTGTCTCACTGTAATCAAGAGCCTGCAGTGACCAGACATGCTTCGATTCTGGTATTCTGGATGACGGAGGACCCGGAATACTGCGCTCCCTGTTCCAATTCAAACCTCCTGCAGAATTGTAGCACTCCACAGTCAACGTAGTTGCAGCCACAAAAGCTTGGGCTTCCCCCGGGGAAAAAGGCATGTTCTTAGCTCCAGTGAAAATTCGAGGTAACTTGACGTAAAATCCTAGTGAGGACAAGGCAGTTTGTAGCTGCAAGTAGATTCACATGAAAAATAACAAACAGCCTTGTCTTCACTGGCCTGTACCTCACATTGGCTAACTAGAGCTCAGAACACAATTTGTTTCCTAGTGAAGATGAAACCTTACACCAAATCTGGCCCTTTGTCTGTGGGGTGGGTTAATTAGCAATGCGTTATTAGCGTCTTAGCTGCCAGGGTGGGCTATGAGCTGCTAAGGAAAGAGGATATATTTTACAGAAAATAAGGGCCCAAATTAACATATAGGAACAGCTGAGCACCTCCCTAACCTCATGTTTAAAGGCCAAACAGTGCCTTCAGATATTGGTGTAGACGTCACCAAACCCAGTGAGAGCATCACAGACGTACCAGAGGACAGCATGCGCCTTGCCTACCCAGGTACGTATGTGATCCTCGCTGCTGTAGGATCTGCCATGGGTTTGAGGAGCTGCTAACACTACTGAGGGGTAACTGAACAATACCACCTCTTTAGTTACACGGCAAGGCCTGGTTTGTGTGAAGGGGAAACAGGAGACGAAGGAGTTTTCTAGATAGCGCAGAGTTCCACGTTCACAAATCGTTCCTCACTGACCATGTTAGCATATAAATACCCCCTGCTCCACAAGGACATGTTGGCTTGTTTTATACTTCTTCAAAGCGTCTGACGAAGTGGGATTTTCTCCCACGAAAGCTCATGAGACTAACACAGCTACTCCTTAGAACGCAGTATATAAACACCAAGGGAGAGTCCTTATGAAATCTGTTTGGGTGGTTCTGAATAGAATTGAATTTGTTTAACCATGCTTACTGATTAAAAGATACCTTAAATACAGGGTGTAATGAATGGTGTAACAGAGGAAGAGCTCTCTAGTTCTTGGGACAATTAATGCCTTTTACTATTAAATAGCTTGTGAAATGCTTGTAAATGTTTGTATTTAGGTTGCCAAGACTCTATTGATAGTTGACTTGGTGTCTGTTTTAATATGAATGAAAGGAAAATGAATGAAAGAGATAAGCTGTTCTGCTTCTTTATCTGGGACACTCTATCATAAAGCCAGGATGGGTATTATCATGCCAGTCCTAAAGATGTTGGCATGATGATGTCAGTTTCTCTCATGTGTTCTGCTCTTGTTCATCTGATTTTTTTTCCTCCAGTGGCTTTCAAGCAATTATTTCAGCACAAGGTATTTGAGATTTGGAAGTTATTTAAGGTATCATCTGGAATCATCTTGGAAATTGCAGCCTTAGCTTTCTTTGTTATTAGATTTACTCTTTCCTCTTTTCACTCCTGGCAAGAGCACCCTGTTTATTTCTATATGAAGGAAAATTGTTTTTCTTTTCTCCAATGCTGCCTGTAGCATTTCAATTTGCTCTCTTAACATTTATTAGAGTAATTTAAAATAGCAATGAATGGCATCATCTTCAACGACTGAAGTGCAGCCAAATATAACTTAACAGTGTTGAAATTTCTGATATTTGCTGAAGGGAGAGACACCATGTGTTCATATTAGCTTGCAACTCCCTTGTTGCTGTGTGTTGCAGAGAAGTTCCTGAGGCTCACTTCTCACTGAGATGCAGACTAGTGCCAAAGCAATCCTGTGCATGGATTCATTTGTCACTGACATGATTCAGTTGTTAGGGACCTGCTACATATCCTGGCAAGACTCCACTCATGCCAGACCTGCAAGTATGAAATGGAGGCTGTCTGGGACTCTGGGTGTTGTTTCATTGAAAAGTTGAAACACTGAGTGCACCCTGTATGCGCTGTGAAGGATTTACAGATGTTACTTTGCTAATCCAAATTTATTTAGTTAAAAATCAAGAGGGGTTGTTGAGAAAATGTTGGAAATAAATTCTCAGAGATTCAACCTGTGTAAAACAGCATTTGCTTTACAGAAGTCAAGGGAGCTGTGTTGATTTTACACCAGCTGACACTCTTCAAGGTTTCCAACCTTGCAAATCTATTGACTGCTAACCTTCATTGTGTAGCAACATGTGCTACACAACATTTTGCAATGTATTTTAAATATTATGTCATTTTACAGAATTAAAGAATGATCCTGTAGCCTTTGCTGATGTGAATTGTCCCATTGGCTTCAGAACAAGTGCTCATGTGATGAAGAGCATGAGCCAGGAACATGCAGCCCCTGCTATTTGTCTTTTGTTAGCATGGAAGTTGTATTATTTAACAGACAGTGTTTGATATTTACTGTTTAAATTGATTGCCCTTCCCCCCGGCTGTCATACTTCCTTGTGTTTGAGTTTCCTCTGTATATTTACTTTCAAGTTACTCATGATTTACCCAAGCTAGAGTAGAAACAGCCTTCTGCCAGATTTCCACTTCGTCTGACTGCTGCAGGAGGCGTCTCTTCTTTATGTCAAAGTTTGTTAAGAAAGAGGCAAACTGGCTGCAGAGGGGCACCTGAAGGTAACTTCTGGTGCATGGAAGGAGGAAGATTTGGTGTGGGTGTGCATTCTCAGGAGCCCTGTTTTTGTTGAGGGTCTTTGTGTAGTGTGTTCAGAGGGCACAGTCGCATGATGAGTGGAAAGAGAGAAAGAGGGTCAGTTCAGAAGGGACTTTGGCAGGATGCCAGTGGCTCTGAGTGCAAGCTGGATTAGGTCACTGCTGGATGAAGACAGCTTCTCAGCACGTGACACTGGCCTTTGTGCATTGTGAACACAGATCTCTTTCCTACAACTCTTGCGGCATCAATTATTTCTCACAGAAAGGCAGGAACCGAGAATTTCCCATTACACAGATATTTGCTCCCTCAAAGGTCATGTTGCAGACACTGAGCACTATTTCAGTCAACAGGCTGTGGTGGCCACTGTGGAGTGGCACCATAGTCATTCTATAGCCTGAGTGAGAGAAGTTTTCTCTCTTTGTTCTCTCCCACACTGCCCCATCTGCTCTGTGCCCACCCCATTGGGTGCTGGCCCTATCCACACTGTAGGGCCCAGTTTTGTACCCAGCTCAGATTAAAAATGGGCAATCATAATCTTTTCACTATCCAGCCTACTTTTATTACTTGGAGGGTCATAAAGGAGCAAGAACCAGATTCTTTTTTCCTGACTGACCAGCACAAGTCAGCACAAAATACCCTTGTACATCTTCAATCCTGGAGAACCACCCTGGTCCATGATGTGAATTAAACAGCCTTGAGGGTGCTTTATTCTTGTACTGATTATCATGGATCTCAGGAGTTCACCCAGAGATAGGGGAACCACAGTCACAGTCCCTATTTGCCAGTTACATCCTGTATTCTGGTGGTATGGGAGTAGAGAGACATCAGACTCAAACCCAACATTCTTTAGTAGAGGACTAGAGAACGACCCCTATTCAGAAGTCCTTCACTTCACTGAGTCCCTCACATAACACTCTGATCCTCAATAAGAACCGGAGAAACAAGAGCTCTATGATTTTGACTGAAGATCACACCTGGAAGCCCAGAGTTGTGTAATATCTGTTATGGTTGCTGTATGCCACCTGAGGCTCTTCCTATGCAAAGGGAATTCCCAAGTAGCATTACAAACTAGGCTTAAGTTTACTATATACCCATCCCCTAATGTAAGGAAGATTTATTTCCCCAGCACATTGGGCCCTTAGGCTATGTCTACAGTTGTTAAGTCGACTCTGTTAAGTCGACTTAACAAGGTCGACTTTAAGTCGACTTAAGGTCGACCTTGTTAAGTTGACTTAACAGTAGACATAGCCGTCCACACTGGCTTTAAGTCGACTTAATAAGGTCGCCTTAGCTCTATTCCCCATCCACACTGGCTTTAAGTCGACCTTCAGAGGTGGTGTTATTAAGTCGACTTAAGCTGTTAATAAGTCAACTTAAGAAAGCGCTTAAGTTGACTTAATAAAAGCCCCGTGTGTACGCAGCTTTGTGTAGGTCAACTCCAGTGTCCTTAAGTCGACCTAAGTTGACAGTGTAGATGCACCCTTTAAGTCAACTTAAGTCGACCTTGTTAAGACCTTGTTAAGTTGACTTAACAGAGTGGCTACACTTTAAGTCAACCTTGTTTAGTCGACTTAACAGTAGACATAGCCGTCCACACTGGCTTTAAGTTGACTTAATAAGGTCGATTTAGTGCTATTCTCTATCCACACTGGCTTTAAGTTGACTTAAGAAGTTGACTTAAGGCTTAAGTTGACCTTCAGAGGTGGTGTTATTAAGTCAATTTAAGGAAGCGCTTAAGTCAACTTAATAAAAACCCAGGGTGGATGTGGCTTTGTGTAGGCGACTTAAAGCGTCCTTAAGTCGACCTACGTTGCCAGTGTAGACCCACCCATAGTGTTTTGCTACTGTGGAAACTTTTAAACTTATACAGTCAGATCAGAAGCTGATAAAAATTGGGCCTAGCTCCATTGATGTCTATGGCGCTACACTGATTTACACTAGCTGAGGATGTGGACTAATTTTATAAACTTCTTTGTAAGTCATATTATGGCTTCAATTACATGAAGCATACGCTAACCTGTGGCCAATTTCATGGAAATACTTTGTTCTGTCATTTCAGTAGAAATGTAGCATCAGCACTAGCATCGATTCAGCAGTGGATCTGAGGAAGAGTGGAACTAGGGTGATCAACTTCCAGGGGCTGCCTCATTAAGATGTTGTACTTCTAGTGGCTAAACTACACCTTGTTCTAAACAAAATCTTGATCAAGGGCTACAGTGGATATTAAAGAGAAGGTCTTGAAACAATCCAGGAAGAGCTCTGGTCTGAAAGCATAAAGCAGATAAGGTAATAGAAGTTCAGACCAAACCAGAATGAGAGAGAGAGAATTGCATGGATTGAAGGTATTTATAATGCTCCTATTACCACAGTGTCCAACCACTTCACAACCCTTTGTATTTATCCTCACACAATACCACATGTGTTATTAGCTCTGTTTTAGAGATGGGGAATCACAGGGTATGTCTATACTAGAAAAAGTGATTTAAAATCGACCTTATTAAGTTGACTTAACAAAGTGGCAACACTTTAAGTCGACTAAGTCCACTTTGTTAAGTCAACTTAACTGACCTTAAGTCAACTTAATAAAGTCGACTTAAGGGTTACTCCCCATCCACATCATCCTTAAGTCAATTTAAGGAGTCAACTTAAGGCTTAAGTTGACCTAATGGGCGGTTGTTATTAAGTCAACTTAAGCTTTCATTAAGTTGACTTAAGGAATTTCTGAAGTTGACTTATTGAAAGTCCAGTGTGGACATGGAGTAATTTAGGTCGACTTAAGGGTCCTTAAGTCGACCTAAATTGCTAGTGTAGACATACCCACAGTGACTTGCCTGATGTCAAACAGGAAGTCTGTAGCACAGCAGACAATTAAAGCCATGTCTCCAAAGTCCTATGCTAATGCCTAACCACTGGACAGTCCTTCCTCACTAAGTCCTGTTTGCACTAGCAGGTGAAAATGGGTACAACTAAAATAAAACAGGCTTCAGATGGAGTAGTAAATCCTTAGGAAATATCAGGATTAAATTTAAGGGTCCCCGGACACCACACACTGTCCCTACTCATTTATTTGCACAAGCTAGATCGAGATGAAGTGTGATGATTCAGTCCCATGCAGTAAGAAATAAAGATCTGATGTGCACCGTGGAAAATATTCATATATTTACAGCTTGTTACCACTCCCTATATGAGATAATACAATTAACCACCAGCCAGCCAAATACCTCACAACCAACTTAGGCATCTTCACCAGGCATATACCACTGAATCCTTATCTCCAGGAACCTAGGGGACTATCCAGGAACCCTACTCCAAGAGCTCTCTTCTATTTAGGATGATTTGAAAATAGAAGAAACCTTTTCTCTCTTACAGATTTGCCAAGAGGCATCACACTCAAAGATTAGCAAAACTGGTTGAATGAAACTGGGCAGGGTAGGGAGAGTATATAATTTCATATAAATAATTTCATGTCATCTTGTCCCAGGTAGTTTTCAGAGAGTGCTTTCCAGCCTGTCTGACTATAGCCAATCAAAGTCCTCGTCCACCAAGAGAATATTATATATAATCTAGCCACAATCAAAAGCCAATTTCCCCACTTGTTTCTGGGGAAGAGTGGTGGAGCAGGCAACCCCTTCATCTTCATCTTCTGCTCTCTTTTAGGCTCCCATCTTCCCCTCTTACATTTCCTTCCTGAATGCTTATGTAGGTCTAACAGCTGGGGGGAGGGGCTACTTCCACCCAATTAGCCCCTCTGCTGTATCCCCACTCAGTTAATTGGCCTCCTCTGCCAAGTGCCTGTCTTGCAATCAGGATTCGTAGTGTAAAGGGCTAGGGATGTGAGTGGCAGGGTGCTGAGTTAGCATCTGACGCTGCACACTCTGTTACACATCCCAAGACACAATACAACATATGCAACTTTGAGGGCCCATGTGATTACCTCTAGATTTAACAAGCTGATTTTATCAGGTTGGTTAAAATGGCTCCATCAGTAACTGGCCAAGGAGATGTGCAGTCTGTAATCATGTCACTTTGTTTCTGAATGCAGTCGGTTGGTTATGGCTGAGCATTGCTGGAGGGCAGCCTAGCTGGCATTCTTGATACTGGGTATTTCTAGATAACTTGCTGAGGGACAAACATGGTTTATGGATTCCTGGAATAATTTTAGCAAGTGTTTTAAATTTCCCATCTGTAACAGCTACTTGAAAATGCTACATCCATAACTCAGGCTGTGTACAACTCACTGGCTTTAGGCAGGTGAATGGCTGGTTTTTAAACTTTGATGGGCTATTGGCCTACTCATCATCTAATTGCTAGGCTTACTGCCCATGGTGCTGAAACTGTTTGACTAGTGGGGGTGCTGAACCAAACCGTGAAGCCTGCATATGATGGAAACCGATTCAAGCAAGGGTGTGCTGCCACATCCTGAGCACCATGCTCATAGAAAAGAAACCAATTAGTGTAAATCAAGGTAGTTCCTCTGCAGTCCCTGGAGCTATTTGGATTGACAGTAGCTGAGGACCTGTTCCTTTGTCTTTAAGCCTGCATCTCTTGAAGGATTTCCTGTGAATGCAGCCTTCCGTGGACAATGATTAAATCCTTCCAGGTGATCTTATTGCAACACTTGCCTCCTTCCCATCTCTCTCATAGTATATGTTCTTCCACTTGCTGTGTTGCTTCTAAGGGTTGATTATTAGCTCCATTAGGCAAGGCCTTTCCCTTTCTGTTTGTATTGCAAAGTGCCCAGTACACTTTTGATAGCTGTAAAAACAAACAGTAACCTTTCAGAGCATCTCTTCGAGATTACCCAGCAGACCCTGTGCCTGTCTGTTATGCATGGAACTTTTCTGACCTTATTTGCTGAGCAGACTAAAGCGCTTCTGAAACATAGAACATAGAGAAAACATTAGCTTATCCCAAGGCATGCTGGAGAGATTGTGCTGCTGAAGTCCATCCTTTGGGTGGCCCTCAGGCTGTGCCATACAAATGAGCATACAGCATATAGACAGGAATGAGGCTTCTCCTGGGAGACATATCTCTGATATTTACATATTTTGTTAGTCAGTCAGGAGGCTTTGGGCATAAGGTGCTTTGTAAATAAATATTTATGAACTAGGTCTAGCATTGCTATTTGACACATATACAGGTGAGGATGGATTTTATGCCATCTTATTATTACAAAGAACCAGTATGATTAAAATGTCTATTTTAGTTCATCTGAAATCTTCTAGAAGTGGATGCAGTCTGTCAGCGAAGAATTATTCCTTGTGTAGTAAGATTTGTCAATCATTTTTATACAAAAATTAATAAATAAGTGAGAAGAATAGGGTTAAATATTCATCATTTCTCTGGCTTTTGCGTTTCAGATACTGTAGAGAAGGCCCACATTTTCCCCAAGAGATTTCCTTTGGAAACACAGGAAAACAGGGGTGTTTTCAGATAACCTCACTGTTAAACACATACAAGGGACTGTAACAAATCAAATGTCTGTCCGTACATTATATTCACCATCATGGCAGCAGAACAAACTGAGAGATGTTGATAATATTTCCAGGGCTTCTTAATTTACAGATGAGGTGCAATTACTATGTTGCACAGGAAAACCAGGGAGAGGAATACCATAAATTATAGTAGGCCTAATAATAAAAAGCCGTATCACAGCACCTGCTTTGGTGTGCCACATCACTCAAGGCTTACCCATTGTAGAACTATGGGATAATCATACCTCAGATACAGCTATTAAGCTTTCTCATCAGACCCTTACACAAGAAAAATCTTTATGAATAAATATTTACATGGCATTTTGCAAATGTTTTAAAAATAAATAAATAAATAAGCATGCCAAGCTTTGTAAGTGTAAAATGTTTTTAGAATCGCCATGAACATTGAATTGAGCTGAGCTAAATGGGAAAGGAAAGGGGAGATGTCTATTATAGCATAAAATTATCTAGTGTTGACCTATTGTGTTCCTTATAACTTTACATAACATGCTACATAGCTGGCGTAATTATTAATATTCTATTTGCATCTATTTAAATCTGGGGTTAAAGTGAGGTCAACCTCAAGTGAAAGAACATCACTGTCATGCATAAGTGATTCAGCTCAGCAGGCTGAAGAGTTTCCTTAAAAGGGTGAGAACTAAGGATCAGAGGCCCTGATCAGCCCCAGGGTGAATAATGTCATTGGGAGGCTTACTTATACACTTGTATGAAATACAGTGGCTTTGTTCACAGGGGTGAATCTCTCCTATGGTTTCATTTCTTCTGGCTTCACTGCTAGTAAGTTATGGGTTTGAAGAAACTTGAAAAAATTAAAGGGAAAATTGAGGGAATCATCAAATTTCTCTTGCGGTCATGTAAAAATGAAGCTGAATGAATTATTCACAGGAAAATAACACGATAAGCAAACATAGCTGCCTTTTTCCTTTGTGATTGTATGCAAAAAGACTTTGTTTTCCCCCCCAATATGTTCATTATTTGATAACATTTGATAAATGGTTCATGTAGACAGGTTTCTGTCTAAGGATTGAATGTGAACTATTCACAATATGGGTGTGTCTACACGCTTCATGCTATATGCTACAGGCTGACACACATGCTAGCTTGGCTCAAGCGAGTGTACTAAAAATAATAGTTTCTCTGTGGCCGCATGGGTGGTAGCTCACACTAGCCACTCGAGTACTCACCAATAGTATATGTACCTCCATGGCCTCCTTGCTATTTTCAGTAGAGCTAGTACATCTTTCAACAATGCTGGGATAAGCTGCTGTGTAGCCATACCTTAAGACGTTTGGGGCTGAAGCCATCTTCATATGTTTACAATGTTCAGCACAAATCTCCAATCCTGAGTGGTGCTATTATAGAATACATTATATATATATATGCGGAGGGCAACAAAAATGATTAGGGGACTGGGGCGCATGACTTATGAGGAGAGACTGAAGGAACTAGGCTTATTTAGTCTACAGAAGAGAAGATTGAGGGGAGATTTGATAGCAACTTTCAACTACTTGAAGGGGTGCTCCAAAGAGGAGGGAGCTAGGCTGTTCTCGAGGGTAACAGAGGACAGAACAAGGAGCAATGGTTTCAAATTACAGCTGGGGAGGTCAAGGTTGGATATTAGGAAAAACTTTCTCACTAGGAGGATGGTGAAGCATTGGAATGGGCTATCTAGGGAGGTGGTAGAATCTCCATCTTTGGAGATTTTTAAGGCTCGGTTAGACAAAACCCTGGCTGGGGTGATTAAGGGGGAGTGGTCCTGCTTTTTAGCAGGGGGTTGGACTAGATGACCTCGTGAAGTCCCTTCCAACCCTATTATTCTATGATTCTATGATATATACACACAAATGATTGACTATTGTTTTGAATACATAGTATGTTTACAATTTTCTATTTGGCTTGTGCAACCGGTCACCTATGTCACATGATATTGTTTCTGTTTCCTTATTGGATAAGTTCCCATTCACACAAAGAACTTTCAAGCTAGGCCCACAAACTATTCCAGCACAAATACTTGTGCATAAATATTTGCATGAGTCAATCTCTCTTTATGTGATCAGTTTTGCAAACAAAATTTGCTGATACAAATGTCCTTAGCTACTGAACAGAAGGGATCGCAAGTACCAGCCATCTGAATTCACTGTTTTTATTTGAACAAATATTTACAAATACTTTTCTGTGTGTTTTCCCAGCTCTTGTCCAGCCCATGCAGATCTGATTTTCTATATTGTTTGACATAATCCATCAATCAGCAGAGGTTCATACTCTAAGAACTGAACCCAGAACTCACATTTACTTCAAAAGATCACATAAACCATTTGATGACCAGGAGTTGACTTTCAATCTAGTGACAAACTCCCAAACTCAGCAAGCTTTAATTGGTTAGTTTCAGGTTTTGTAACAAAATGTCACACAGCTCTGCACAGTGAATTGCTGGGTAGAGTCAAGACCTGTGTCATTTTAAAAGAGAAATTGTAATGATTCCATGTTATAATTTATTTTTTAGTTTAAAAGAAATGGGCCTATAGTAGTCTTATTGAGTAACCACTACTTTCTCATAATTCTCATATTGAATTCAAAGAGGTACTTTTTTATAGATAGAAATCCATTTCGCTTTGGTTTCAACACAAAGATCTTTTTCACCTGTATGTTATGGCATGAAATTATTTAGAATTCTCAGAAGATTTTCAAGGAAGAACAAATTCTCATTCAACAATTCAGAGAATATATAAACCAAAACAATCCTATGGACTTCTCTTCCTCTACAAAGACTTTCTCTCTCATAGATAAAGCATCAACTAGAAATTGCATTGGGTGGCCAAGGATTGCAGTAAACAGTGCAATTATCACAGATCATTAGTTCTTATACATTATTTCTACTATGCTTGGGAATTTGCTATGTAGATTATTGCACAAGCTCGACATTCTGACCTGAATCCTCTGCAGAGATTGATTGAAAACACACTTCACCTTTGATGTGTTTCTTTTCCATCTGCCTTCATGTTTATTTAATTATGGTATTCCTGGAATGTTGTCTCTTTGAAATTCATCCACTCACTAAAACTGCAAAGGGTTTAGCTAGAACATACTAGCTAAATACAAAAGGCACCTAAAAATCCTACACTTAAAATCTAAAGGAACTGCCTAAACTGATGAGTGTGATGAAAGATACATAGAAGTCACCTTTAGATCATACTAACATGATGAATGCTGTAACTTAATGATTTAGGTCTGGTGCGTTTACATTAACTTTGAAGTTTAGTACTATTTAGATTTTTTGCATTCATTACCAGTCTTGCTTTGGAGCTATTTTGCTCTTTACAGACTAAAGGCCAGCTAATCACTTCCATTTTCTTCTATGGAGGGATGGAGAGACCAAATTTTGTCAGAAGAAGGGCATTAGCCAGTAACATCCCCCTCGCTAGAGATGATAGGAACATGGTTACTTCTGTGTGTTTGGGTTGTCATGATGTTTGGGGGCATGGCTGACTAAGAAGACCAGAATTGGATGATGGTCACGCTCCATAGTATTACCTCCTTAATCTGTCACCATTTCCCCATGTATGATAATGCTGTACCAAATATTTATCTTATAAGGTTCTTCCTGAATAATGGAACTCTTTTTGTGGAGACCTTTTGGGATGGTACCCGTCGTTACACACAGCTATGAAAAAAAAAGTGTCACCTCAAGATATAAAGAGGCACAGGTAGTACTATGAAGGTACTGAAGAGCCACATGTGTATCCCAGGCCTTCTTGGACGTCCCAAGATACACTCCCAGTTCTCTCACGGATCTAAGTTTTTCCTATGTGCCTGTTGTGTTTTAAAGTATCACAAAGAAGTTTTCCTAAATTACTTTTGTTTTCTCTGTGGAATGACTATATTACTTATTCCTTGTTTTATTTTGTTCATTTATCTACTTCCCTCCTTTTCCCTATCTTCATTTCCTTATTTTTCTCCCTCTCCACCATCTCCGCTCTTGTTCTTTTAACTTTCCTTTGTGTTTTACTTCTCAAAAAGCTCATTACTCTACACACTGCCTTGTGGGAAGGCCTCTAAGAAGAATTTCTTATTACATTTTGCCCTGGCATGTTAGGATTTGTTCTACTGTCTTCTGACAGGCTACTCCAAAGAGAGGGCTTTCATTTAATAAATTTCTGCTTCCAAATTTTAAGGTCTTTCAAAGGAGGGCTTTAAAGATTAGGCTCAGGGTCTTGAATTGTAGAACAAATCAAATGGGGAGGCAACAGAGCATGCAGAACAGCGGTGCTTTCACAGGTTTTTCCTGCCAAAGAGAGGGCTTGCTAGAATTGTAGCTTCTGAATAGCTTTCTCTCTAATTCCATTTCTGGGGGAAAACTAATAGCTGAGTAATATCTGCATTATCTTGTACTTGATGAGGTTGTTTTAAATAGGAAATTGGCCCCTTAGCAAGCTCCTATTTGCCTGCCAAAGTCTCACCATGTATGTTTAGCTCTCAGGATAACAGCATCGCTGCTGTTAAACCCTAGAAACAATCTGAAGATTCAACAAGTTTGAAAAAATGCAAGTTTTTTTTTCCTTAGTGGTTATCAATCTAAGAAAAAACAGGTTTCACAACACAGGGATGTACCCAGGATCAGCTCTTTACCAGAAAATCAAACTAGGAAAGGAGTATAATGTATTTGTTAAAGTCGGGAATTCTTAGCCAGGTCCTATTCCCAACAGCATGTGAAATCCTGCCCAGTGGAAACTAATAGGAGTTTTGTCATTGACTTCAACAGACCCCAGATTTCAACCTGTATGACCTTGGGCAGTCACTTCACCTCTCTCTGCATCTCAGTTCACCCAGCTGTAATACTGGTTAATAATATTGTCCATCCCATGGAGATACTGGGTCATTTATTTACATCTTGCAAGAAGCATTGAGACTCTCAGATTAAAGATATTTTGTAAGTAGTTTTATAGATTCTTCTCTTTATCAAATGTGTTACATTTTCAAACAGAGGCAGGTTTCTGGAATCCCTTCATCTTGCAAGACCTAGTTTTCTCCAAAGGCAGGAAGATGGGTACTGATAACAAAGAAGAGTAAGTTTGTGAAGATGGCACCAAAAAAACCCAGTTCCTTTGAAGAAGTATTATATATTACAGGACAGCAGCTTTTCAGACATCTGACGGGTTGGTAAAAGCACCAGGCATCATCAGTAGTAAAATATAAGGCAGCTTTATCAGCTATTTCTTCTCAATTCAAGATGTTCTCATGATTTGTCCATTGAAAGAAGCTACCTTTTTGTTCCTGCTCAGCATATTTGAAATGTGAAGTGAGTGCCAGATCATCAGCTGATATAAATGGGTGCGGCTGCATGGACTGGAGTGAGGAGTCAGATAGGGTCAGTCATAGGGCAACCTGGTAGGAATGCATGCACAGTGAAATCCACCACGTGGCTGGGAACCTGCACAAGGACCTCCCTCAGTATCCCCTTGAATTGGAGTGAAGGGCAGAACAGTTATATAAGGAGATTGTTGTGTGTCAGGAAGATGTTGTCTGTAGTGGTACCAAATAGCTCCTGATTTTCCATTTTGTGCAAGGCTATCTGTGTAAAAGGTCATTGGAATTGCACTCATGCAAATTCATTAGCCAGCAGCCTGCCAAAAGAGATGGGGCGGGGGGAGGGATAGCACTCTAGACTCTACTCCAGTACCAATGAGTAGCAGTCTGCCCGAGGGGTTATTTATTTTTGTCCCATCCAAACCCTATTCATGACATCTGCATAAAGACTGTCCACCGTAACACCACACATTTCTTCACTTCAAACTAAATACAAATCCCTAAATAATGCTGGATGCTGCTATATGAATGGGATATTAAATGCCCAGTATTTTCATTGCATTTAGAACAGTGCTATTCCCTCATTCAAATCATTAGTTTAAGTTTCTTGTCGACGGAGGCAATGCAATATAGACTCGCTGCAGCTCAGCATATACAAATGAAAATGGCTTGTTAGTCGTTTTCTACAGATGTGCTTTGCGCTGAGCAGTGACCTGTAATTTATGACACATCTGTAAAGGAAGTGTTTTTTATAACTATTTTACCAAAATACTTTGCTTTGCAACCAGTAATTGGCAACTTCTGACATTTGAACACTGAAATGGTCAAAATTTTGTTCTTACCTAGATTTTTGGTAGGTTTGTATGTATGTGAGAAGAAAGGTATTAATCTTCCTACCAAAATATACCTCGTTCTCACATATTAAGAGAGATTTTTTTTGTTCTAGGCAAATACCTGTTAATGTCACTATCTGCTTGTCTCAGACAGGGGTGACCTGTCAGGGATTTGTAAAACCCAAACTATTTTGTGATTATGCTATGGTGATTTCGGGGATCAAACTGAAACAATGCTAATATAAAATGAAGGCTATATAGCTGTTAACCTAGATATGAAACTAGGTAGTAAATGTAATATACTGGCAAAACAATTGCATCAAACCTCAGATTCACTTGTACATAGCAGTGGGGTTGAAGTTCAGTGCAGTTGCAGACCTTTGTTCATGTTTATGAACATAAACTGACGTTTTCTATATTGCTGCACTTTATGGTTCCCGCCTGGTCTTTCTCCATTCCGCAAGCTCCCACAAGCCCAGGAACCTCTCTCATTAGAAGTTTGAGTTTATCATGCTCTGTTCTCCATACAAACTTCCAGAGGTTAGTTCATTTCTAGTCCTTGTCAGCGAAATGTGCAGAGACAAGTTTATAAACTCATTAACAGTCAAATCCTGCAGGGCTCACAGAGTTCTAATAATGGTCAGAAAACAAAATTAATAATAGTCTTTGGCTTTAGAAAGAAGAAAAGGATGCACTTAACTAAAATGATTGTCATGTAGGATTAGAGCTGGCAATCATCTCTTTTCCTTCTCCTCCCTCCCCACCTCCAGCATTCAAAATATTATACTGTTTTTGTACCAAAAAATACACACGAGTACCAAATAGCTCTCTATTATCCACCTCATAGTCTGAGTGATCTCCTTATTCTATTGTATGAGGCTATGCAATGAGAGCAATGGAAAAGAAAATGTGGTTTTCCTTCACTAATGAAGGTTTTGATTTTGCTTTAAAGATTCATAGGGGTTGTGTTGTGCATTTTCTAAGATGTAAATAATGGCTCAGATTAATCCCTGGTAACACGAGGTGAAAATGCGACCCCTCCATCAATCTAAAATCTGTGTATAAAGAGGAATTTTGCCATTGTCTTCATTGGGAGCAAAATGTAGGGACCTAACTTTTTACCCAGTGATGTCAAAGATGTCATTCACTGAATGAGTAGGTGTTTAGTGTCTGTCAGTTTTCATTGCTGCCATTAATGAAAGCACAATAGGTATATTTGTATGCATTTTAAGTCTCACCAATATAAAACAGGGATTTGTCATTGCAGGCCCCAGTGGTTTTTTGGGTCATAAAGCAATCAAGATTTTAAAAGCAGGATACTATAAATTTCTAACTCTGACACTTAGCTAAGGAAATATAGTATAGGAAAGATTCTAGATTAGTAGATATAGGCTCTGCAGAAAAATTATAGGATCATTTGATTTCCTTCATTTCCTTAGGCTTAATGCTGGTAAAAATTGCATCTCAGTGAGGGATGGACAGACCAGAGGAAAGCTATTTAACCAGAAAAGTAACCCTTAAGGAACAGAAACATTCTGACCTCCTGGTTTTAGACTAAATCCTCTCCCGAGGGCCTACAGATGATTACTTTAATGAGATTTTTAAAGGAAACATTAGGGACTTTAATTTTTACTTGTCAAGGCTGGCTAAGATTCATTATGTGAACATAGATAAATCATTTTTAGCTATTTTGTCATATGACGTTAATTACTCTCATCCCCCTCCCCCAAAAAACCAAATATAGCCATTGCTATATTTGCTCTTTAATATGTAAAGAGCAGATACACAAAGATGTAAGTTGTGAACTACTCAGCACCAGATTCTGCTTTAGTGGACTGTGACAAATGAATTTGTTTACATTTATCATTGTGTTGGACATTTCCAAAAGCCTGTGGGATTCCTGTGCAGAAAAAGTGACTGCTTATTTTATTTTATTTTATTTTTTTAATTTCAAAATTTCTCTGAGCGTTCTCTGAGCATTTTTGTTTAAATGTCTTTGCAGGGAAAAAAAGGGAGGGGAATTATCACAATTTATGTCATCCAGTGTCTTCTCCATTATTGGCTCCACTTGTATAGATAACTGCAAAAAGTTTGCCTCTGTGCTGCGTGGGGGATGAAGGACAAGGAACAAGGGAGTATGGAACAGACTGAGAACAGTACTTATATCTCCATGTAGTCATATAGAGCCAGGAGGTTTTAAATAGAGCAGCACTGATGAGGTTTACTCTGTAGAGCTGCCCCTTCCTTCCTGGGCAATTTTATTGGAGAGAGACAGACATTGTAAGACGAGAAGTTACTGCATTTCTCAGGGAGCTTGCTGTGGACTGGTGAGCAAGAGATTCTAATTTCATACCAGTTTTACTCCAGTAATTAACTTTGATGGAGTTACTATTGATGTTGACCTATGCACACTCATAGAAGAGCCAAATGAGGCCCCTTTCTGTAACATCCTGGGAGATCAGAAGGGCAGCCGTAGGCTGCATTTTATGCTTATTCTTCATAAATACATTTTTACAGGTATGGCAAGAACTGGTTCTCCATCTTATTCACCAGCTCCCTTCTTGTACATCCTGTTAGGGCCAGAACAGTCCCCTTTTTTAAGTCCTGTCCTGGCCATCCTGACTTTTTCTGGCCAAAATGGGCATTTGTCCCATTTGCTCTTGATGAACTGTGGGCAAAGGGAAATTACACAAATGCCCAGTTTTGCCAAAAAATCAGGGTGTGACCTCCTAGTAGGGTGTGAAGAAATGTCAAGGGGGGAGAGTGTGGAGTGGCAACACCAGCCCCACATGGGGGTAAGGGGCAGTTTGGGAGCGGGGCTCGGTCCGGCCCCACACAATGTCCTGTTTTCCCTTTGGGAAAATATGGTCACCCAACCTTACAAATTAGTAGGTGGTCAGTTAAAGTGTCTTTGCCTCATTACAGTACCATTGGCTCTGAAAAGGAATAACCATGCCCTCATTCATCAATTCTTTTGTCTCTATCAAGTGGAAAATGTCACACAAGGTGTGCTAACCAGGGCCAAGCAAGCAATTTTCAGTGGATTCATTGAAACCTGAATTGATTAGGCTATTAACGTACTTGGGCTTTTGTTTTATAAGGCCAGTTAAGTAACCATCACCAGAGAACTCCTCTGACTTAAGTGTCTCATAGTAATTTACTTGTCAATGGATTTTCAATTACATTGTGAATTAACATTACTTGCTGAGATTCATTCAAGTGCAACTTTAAACATGATTTTGATATTTTCATATAATTTTATAACAGAAAATACTTCTTAGCACGAATCTTCCTTATGTAATTAAGCAGACTGAAGAACAACTTGCAGTTTTTTTCTTAAAGGATGCTTAGGACCCAGCAGGTGAGAAAAAGTTAATTGCATTTTAATTATTAGAAAATAAGAACAGCCATTTTGGATAAGATCAATGGTCAGTCTAGCCAGGTATCCTGTCTTCCAACAGTGGCCAATGCCATGGAATGAACCAGAACAGGTAATCGTCAAGTGAACCATCCTGTCACCCATTCCCAGCCTCTGGCAAACAGCTGTTTCTGCCCATCCTGGCTAATAGTCATCACTGGACCTACCTTCCATGAACTTATTGAATTCTTTTTTTTAACTGTTACAATATTGTCTTCACAACATCCTCTGGCAAGGAATTCCACAGGTAGACTATGCACTGTGTGAAGAAATACTTCCTTTTGTTCCCTTTAAATATTCTGCCTATTAATTTCATTTGGTGATCCCCTAGTTCTTGTATTATGAGGAGTAAATACCACTTCCTTATTTATTTTCTCCACACCAGTTATGATTTTATAGACCTCTACCATAATTCCCCTTAGTCACCTCTTTTCTAAGATGAAAAGTTGCAATCTTATTAATCTCTCCTCATATGGAGGATTTTCCAGACTCCTAATACTTTTTGTTGCTCTTTTCTGTACCTTTTCCAATTCCAATATATCTTTTTTGAGATAGGGTAACCAGATGTACACAGAGTATTCAAGATGTGAGTGTATCTTGGCTTTATAAAAAGACAATTTTATATTTTCTGTGTTAGCATCTATCCCTTTCCTAATTATTCTCAATATTCTGTTAGCTTTTTTGATTACTGCTGCACACTGAAATGTTTACAGAGAACTATCCACACAGACTTATCCACAATGACTCCAACATCTCTTTCTTGAGTGATAACAGCTGATTTAGACATCATCATTTTATATGTATAATTGGGATTATGTTTTTCAATGTGCATTACTTTACATTTATCAACACTGAATTTCATCTATCATTTTGTTGCCCAATCACCCAGTGTTTTGAGATCCCTTTTAACTCTTTGCAGTTTGCTTTGTACTTAACTATCTTGAATAATTTTGCTTCATCTGCAAATTTTGCCATCTTGCTGTTTACTCCTTTTTCCAGATCATTTAAGAATATGTTGAATGGTGCTGGTCTCCATACAGATCCCTGGGGACATCTCTACTTACCTCTCTCCATTCTGAAAACTGATAATTTATTCCCATTCTTTGTTTCCTATCTTTTAACACATTACTGATACCAGAGAGGGCTTTCCCCTCTTATCCCGTAACCACTTACTTTGCTGAAGACATTCTGAAAGGCTTTCTGAAAATGTAAGTATACTATATCCACTGGGTCACCCTTCTCCACGTGCTTGTTGACTCCCTGTCACAGAGTGAGTGTACCCTGTCCTCTGTTTGGTGAGTGGGAAGAACATGGATGGCTTGTGTTTAATCTCACTGGCCAGGCCCAGAACCAGGATAGTGTGGCCTAATGGCTAGAGTCAATGGGTTCACCCATAGCTGCTGGGCAGTGATGCCTAGTGGCCAGAGTCAACAGGTTCTCCCTAAACCATGGGGTAGAAAGGCCTACTGGCCAAAGTCAATATGGTGGCCCTGGTCTGTAGGTTAGTTTGGCCTAATAGGTAGGTGGGATAGACTGCCTAGCGGTAGGCTAGATGGGGTCTCCTCTGTTAGCGAGACCTGTCCCCTTCTTGTTCTTCCAGGTCCCAGCCCAGGGCCCTGACAGTCACAAAGTGTTCCTTCACTGGGTCACCAGAGATCCATCCAAAACATGGTGAAACTCATAGAGTAATGTCTAACCCCCATGCTCCCTCCTGTCCTGTCTTCTGAAACTATGGTCTGGCATTGTTGGGGCCTCTGGCTTGCTCTGCAAGCATATCACTCTGTGACTCCAGACTCCACTGGACACCTGCTAGCTCTGGGAATGTCGACAGAGTCCCAGTACCTCCAGCTTCCATCACCTGGTACTCCTGTGGTTCCCAGGATGGAGCCTCCATTTCAGGTCCTTGCACCATGGTTTTCAGTCTCAAGTGAGCTAAGCTACTCCCTTTTATACTAGAGACTTTGGAGCATGCCCAGTAGGTTTTAGGAAGTTTAGGAAGTTTGGCTTCCTCAGCCTACAATACAGATTTCAGCCTTCCCTGTCCAGTGCAGAGTGAATGGACCCCATCACACACCATCCTCTTCAAGAGGGCACCCAGTGGAGTCGCTGTGCCTTCTGCTTCACCACCTGGCCTAGAAAAAAAAATTACTATTGGTTTGTCCTTCCCAAGGCACTTCATCACTTGGAAGTCATAAGGCTGTAGGGACAGGTACCACTGCATTAATCAGGGGTTGGTATCCTTCAGGTTATGTAATCATCTCAGGAATGCATTATTGGAATTGGAATTTATCCCCTTACATGTAATACCATATGGAGTCTATGGCCCACTTGACAGGTAGGGTCTTGTTCTTCTCTAGTAGAATAACAGGTCTCTCTGAGAAATAGCTTTTGACTTAGGTACAAGATGGGAAGTACCTCTCCAGCATCTTCCAATAGGACCACTCCATGTCCTACCTCCAAAGCATCATTCTGCAGGATGAACAGCTTTGGAAGTCTGGGTGGATCAGCCAGTCTTTCAATGCCTGAAAGGCTATTTCTTGCTTCATGAACCACTGAAATCTTTCGAGTTGTGTCATTCTGGGGAAACTCCCCAGACAGGATGTCTACAACCATTGTCTCCTTAATGTTAAGGAAGCTCCCAGGTACAATGGGCCCAGGGAGAAACCTGATGAGCCATTAAGGAGACAATGGTTGTAGACATCCTGTCTGGGGAGTTTCCCCAGAATCACACAAGTTAATGTATAGATATAACAACCATATTCCTAACTTCTAATACAAATACAATTCCTATACATAAACTATATAATCATTCCCAGCAAATTACTACCTTTCTATTGATACCAAACATGACATAGTTCCTATGGATTATAGCATTTATGAGATATTAATAGAAAATAATATCATAAATGGTTCCCTAAATCCAGACAGCATCACACAGGGCTCTGCCCTGCCCCTATGCCCTGCCAGGGTCCCTGTCCCCCTTTGCCCCATTGTACACAAGGGGTGCCCCCTGCCACCGTGGACCTGCCCAAGGTCCCCCTAACCCCTAGAAGTCGACCTAGGCGTCCAGTGTGGACTCTCTAGGTTGACTTTGTAAGTTCCCCCCAAAGTCGACTTTAATTTTAAGTGTGGACATGCTAATTTGATTTAGCTAAAGTTGACTTAAAATTACAAGTGTAGACATAGCCTGTGAGAGTCTTCTATAATGCTCATATTCAGCATGGTATCCAGTTCCCTCCAGATCGCCACCCATATCTTTCTGGGCAAAAAAATAGTTGTGGTTGCATAATTTTGTTCAGTCATGATGGCAAGATGATGACCCTTGGCAGCTGTCTGTATTGGTCCAGCTGAAAGGACATCTGGGAAGGTCTCCAGGAATCACCGCAGTGGCTCCCTCTGGGTCTTGTTGAGACTCGCTCCTATCAACAGTGCTCCAGCTTCAAAAAGGACATCAGCCAGTATACCTAACTCTGATTTGAGGGGTAGGAAGTGGTCAGTTGGACCTCTCTGCTCCTGCAAATCTTCAGGAGATTGATATGATACATGTGTGTCTAGCACCGTCAGCCCAGTAGCTGTGCCTTTAATTGACCATCACCATCTGCCATGTGACCTCAAAGGGATCCTGCCATTTAGCCAAGACTTTAGATTCAGCTGAGGGCAGAAGGAGTAGAACCTGGTCTCCTACTTCAAAACTTTGCATTCCAGCTCTTTTGTTCTGCCTTTGTGCCTGGGTCTGCAGGGACTATCTTAGATTTTCTTTAGTGAAAGCCCCATATGTCTGAAACCTCTCATGCAACTATAGCACATGATGGGCTTCTCCCTTCATGTGGGTCTCTTGGTATTCCCTCAGGAGGTCAAAGATGCCCTGGGTGGTCTCCCGTACTGGAGTTTGAAGATGCTTGCAGCACCTCTCACATGGCTATCAATATGGCTGGAAGTAGTATATCCCAGTGGCACAGGTCTTCTTCCATGAATTTATGTGTCATTTTCTTCAATGTCTTGTTAAAATACTCAATCAATCCATCTGTCTGAGGATAGTAGAGAGAATGATTGAGGATTCGTATCTCTAAGAGGTGGCATAGGTTGGCCATCAATCAGGAAGTCACATTTGTCCCCTTGTCTGTTAGAATTTCATGGGGTATCTCTATCTGAGCAAAATCCTTGACAAGCTTGGCAGCTGTCTTAGGGGGCAGTGGCAGGCTGTAAGTGGATCACTTCCAGATACCAGGTTGTGTAACCATGATCATAAGAATGAATTGGTGACCGGAGGTGCTCTTTTTATTAATTGTACAATTATGAATTGATATTTTGTTAAAAGGGGGTTGGATGGTGGTAAAGGAGAGGTGGGGAGGCATAAGGGTTTCTCAAAAATCAGAAAGGAGGCATGATGCCAAAAAGTTGGGGAGCCTCTGGTGTAAAAGATCATGATGCAACCTCCAGGATCACAATAACTGATGGAGTATTTCTTGAGTCTGGGATTCTTTCACCACCTGACAGAGGCGGTCCTGCCATATTTTGAAATATGGACCTGGGGAGTTTCGGGGGACATCCCATACAACCAAGTCTCTAGCTGTGGCCTGTTCTCCATGGGGAGAGAAATATGCATTTACAAGTCAAATATTTTAAATGGGCCCTTTGGCTGAATTCATGGGTATGAACTGTTTCTGAGGTTTAATGTAGACTTGTTGTGGAACCATCTGATGCCTACGCTGAGCTAGATTTCTCATGTTGACTGTTTAGAATTGTATAATAAATAGTTATAATTTATTTGTAGTTCTTCATTTTTTTACTCAAAAGCGTCTCTGAAGAGGATGTCTGCTAAAACTTGAAATATGTGAACGGTGAAAAGAAACCACTAAGTAAAGAGGAAGGATTTTTTAAAAAAAATTCAAAATGGGTCTTATTAAGCCTCTGTAAGATCATTGTTGTTTATTATTCATATTATGGTAGCATCCATGATTATGTCTACACTTGTTAAGCTCAGTCTACTTAACACGGTTGACTTAAGTCGACTTAAAGTTGACTTTGTTAAATCGACTTAGATTATCTACACTAGAAGCTTAAGTCAGCTGCCTGTGTCCGCACTAGCAGGTGCTAGGTGGACAGAGGAGAGCCGCAGCCTCTCTCGCCACAGACGAGCCCCTGCTGTGGCGGAACCTCTGCGGCACCGGGGCTCCAGCAGCCTGGGCTCCAGCGGGAGGGATTCTCTTGTTGCCCCAGCTGGGGCTCCAGTAGTGAGGGAGTTCCTTGTGCCTCACGGGGATCCCATCGAAGGGTATTTCCCGTGGCCCGGCGGGGGCTCCAGCCGCGGGGAAACCCCATGGACCCGGAGCTCCAGGAGTCGGCAATCCCATGCAGCTGGAGCCCCGGGACCAGGGGGATTTCTCTGTGGCTGTGGCTCCTCTGGTGCGTGGGGAGGCGGCAACCCCGCATGGCTAGAGCCCCAGGGTCGCAGGGGTTCCCCATGGCTGTGGCTCCTCTGCCACATGGGGAGCCCGGGTCCATGGGGGTTCCCCTGGGCTGGGGCTTCTCTGCTGCGCGGGGAGCTGGCAACCCCGCACAGCTGGAGCCCCAGGCTCCCTTCTCCTCAGCCCATTCCCTGGCCTGGAGGCCAATTAGGTCGACCTAGGGTGTTAGGTTGACTTAGGGCATCCACACTGGCTTAAGTCAATGTAAGAAGTCGACTTAAGCCTTAAGTCGACCTTCAGAGGTGGTGTTATTAAGTCAATTTAAGCTGTTATTAAGTCGACTTAAGGAAGCACTTAAGTCAACTTAATAAAAGCCCAGTGTGGACGTGGCTTTGTGTAGGTCTACTTAAGCATCCTTAAGTCAACCTAAGTTGCCAGTATAGACTCACCCCATGAGCCCCAGTCAAAGGCCAAGACCTTAATGTGCTCAAAGCTGTACAAACATAGAACAAAATGACTGTCCCATACAATGCTCTAAACTACGCTGCCACACAATGCCATTAATATCACAGAGTAAAATAATTCAGGCAATCACCCAGCATCACAACCGTGAGCACAAGATTCTAAACTATAATCTACATTGCAAAAACCTAGAGACAAATTAACAAACTAAAAAGATGAAGGAACAGTGTCTCTTCCTCAGTGTATTGCAAAGTAAGTCAATGCCTGTAAAATTTCATAAAATATTTCCCTCTATGTCTTCAAAGCAGTGCACAGCTTTTCAGTTTGTGTAACTCCCATAAAAGTTAATTGGAGTAAAGCATTTGAAAATGTAAGTGATTGCATCTCTCTTTGCTTTCTTTAAAAAAATTACTACAGTCCATGTAAAAATATAATGACTTTTAATTTCATAAAAGTTCTTTGTTATTTTATACAGTTCACAGAAAACAAAATATCTTAAAATATTATTGATAGGGAACTTGAAATATTATTAGATTATGAGCTCTTTCAGATTCAGCTATTTTTAAACCCTGTGGCAAAAAAATTAAATTCAGAACTAATATTACACAGAAAACAATAATGAGAACTGAATGATTCCTAAATGATTAAGCATTTTGTCCTGCCATGGTGTATTAGATCAGTGTGTATTTTAACATAAGGACAATGTACCAGAACAAATGGGCCAGATTCATTATTGTGAATTTATGGAGTTTCCATAGGGACAGAGTTAGCTCTATATGTGTTCACAAACCAATAAATGATGAAGAGAAACTTCAGTAACAAAGCTGCAATTGCTTATATAAACCTTCTGTCTTCATAGCATTTGGAAGAGTATCACATGAAAAGCAGACACATTGTCCAGAGGGCAGAATTCCTACATGGGGAGAGAAACATAGTTATTTGTAAAGAAAGATGGGACTAATAGCAAGATATTTTAAAAAATACATAAGGTTGAAAGTGACATTATGGCTTCAAGGTCTTCCATGGGCTATGAAAAGAGGCTTAAAGATTATTAATAGAGGGGGAAAATTGGGAGCTAATATTCATATTGTCTCTTCAGCTAATCCTTTTCTTCCACATTTTGAAAAAGCTCTCACAAAGCTCATCACCTTTAACCTCATTTTCTATTCTGTGTATTTTATTAACCCTTCTTTTCTAAGTTTACAGCTTTCACTCTAAGGCAGCCCCCTGGCAATTCTAGGTTGGCTGGCTTTTATATTGAGTAAGGTATTTTTTTCAGCAGAAAGACCGCCTTTTGTTGCCATTATTATTAAACAATAATTACTATTTAATTCAGACTTGTCTTTTGCATTGTCAGTCCAGCTTCTTCTCAGTACTAACTTTGGCTCCTCATAAACTCAGTGTTATTGTGACCTTTCACCAGCATAGCCAGCATTTCCCCTCAGACTGATGTTTCATCAGCAACATCCTCAAATTTCTGACCTCCTGACCCTTTGCTGAGATTTGTGGGGCAGATGGTGCAAATATTCTGACATATTTTTTGTATCTGAAGTTGGGGGGGGGGGGGGGGGGGCGGAAGCCAACAACAAACTTCCAGTAGGCAGATTTATTTTGCCTTCTTCTTTGAAATGCCAGTAGTTAGTGAGGCATAATACTACTGCATTGAATGAAGTGGGATTTTGTAATCTTCTGGGATTTTTCAAAGTAGCCTTGATGGGTGACTTAATCCCAATAGTTTTGTTTCTTACACACTGGCAATTGAAGTGAATAAGACTAGCCATATACATTCTCCTATCCTCTCCTTAACTGTGTTTTCTTGTTATCACACCTGGTTAAAGAAACACTCTTCTGATCAATCTAATGTCCTCAGGCAACAATCCCAGATCGATCAGCTTCTTATATCATTCAGTGTGGGGTGAACACTGCTGTTTTATATGCCTATTAACTGATCGTCTCACCTTCACATGTAATTTGCTGGCACCAGTGCTTTCTTAAACTGTAGAGTATTTTTCTTTATTGAAAATATGAACCACAGTCCCAGAAGACTGGAAAAGGGCAAATATAGCACTTATGTATAAAAAGGTAAATAAGGGAAACTCAAGGAACTATAGACCCATCTGCTTAACTTTAGTACTTGGAAAGACAATGGAGCAAATAATCAAACAACCAATGTATAAGCACTTTGAAGAAAATAAGATAATAAGTAACAGTCAACATGGATTTCTCAAGAAAAAATCATGTCAAATCAACCTAATATTTTTCTTTGACAGGATAAGAAGCCTTGTGGGTAGTGTGAAGCAGTAGGTGTAATATATTTTGACTTTAATAAAACTTTTCATTGTATCTCACATGACCTGTTCATAAAGAAACAAGAGAAATATAGTCTAGATGAATCTACTAAAATATATACCACTGGTTGGAAAAGTGTATTCAGAGTAATTATCAATGGTTCACAATCATATCGGAAGGGCATATCAAGTAGAATCCCACAAGGATCTTTCCTGAGGCTGGTTCTATTCAATATCTTCACAAATGGTTTAATGATTGCATAGAGAGTACACTTATAAAGTTTGTGGATGATACCAAGCTGGGAAGGATTGTAGGCACTTTGGAGAATTCACTTTGGAGAATGTTTAGAATTCAAATTGATACTGAAAAACTGGAGAAATGGTCTGAAATAAACAGGAAGATATTCAGTAAGAACAAAGCATGGCACTTAGGAAGAAATAATCAATTAGATAAATACAAAATGGGAAATGACTGACTAGGAAGGAGTGCTGCAGAAAGGCAGTAATGAGGGTTATAGTAGATCAGAAGCTACATATGAATAAAAAATGTAAAACTTAAAAAAAAAAGGCATACATCATTCTGGGATGTATTAGCTGGAGTGTTCTAAGCAAGACACAAGAAGTAATTCTTCCATTCTATTCAGCACTGAACAAGCCTCAGCTAGAGTATTGTGTGGAATTCTGGGCACTACACTTCAGCAAAGATGTGGGAAATTGAGAAAGTCCAGAGGAGAGAAACAAGAATGATTAAAGGTGCAGAAAACACAACCTACATGGGTAGGTTGAAAAAAACTAAGTTTGTTTAGTCTACAGAAGAAAAGACCGAAGGAGTCTTCAAGTATGTAAAAGACCCTCATAAAGGGGAGGATGATAAATTGTTTTTCATAGCTACTGAGGACAGGACAAGAAGTAATGGCCTTAAACTACAGAAAAGGAGATTTAGATTAGACATCAGGAAAAAACTTCCTAACTACAAGGTAGTTAAGCATTGGAACAAATTGCGTAGGAAGGTAGTGAATCTCCATCACTGGAGTTTTTTCAGGAAAGGTTAGGCAAACACCTTTCAGGAATGATCTATAATATAATATTTACTCCTGTCTAAGTGCAATGGACTGGACTAGATAACCTATCAAGGTTCCTTCCAATCCAAATTTCTATAATTCTAGCTGCATCTTTGTGGTTCAGACCCATCTGTGTCCAAATATGTGCTGCTATCTTAGCCTTTATAGTTTAGGAAGTGATAGGGTTACATATGACCCCAGGGGTGACCATCTGCCCCTCTTTTCAGGGTGTACTAGGAGCGATGTGGCACCTCCTTCTTTACCCTTGAGCCACGTGAGCTAGTGGAATAAAAAATTCCAGGACAGAGACAGCCCCCAGGGTCAGATAAACTCTCAAGCTGACAGGAGAGTACACAGAAGCAGTCTCAGATGTTGTACAGAAGGGACCTTTGGACTCTGATGATTCCATCACACTGCTCTCCAGTTTTCATGCTGGATATTCTATGCCCTGTGCTTATTGTCTGTTTGCTCCAATCTCCTCCTTCCCTTTCCCTCACAGTCTTCATCTCAGCCTCACACCACCTTCCCAGCATGCCCCGTCCCTTCTTCTCTCCTTCTTCCTTCTTTCCCTAACTCTTCCAGTGCCCCTTTCCTTTGATTGTCTTTCCTTTTAGGTGATTCCCTCCTAATAAACCTCACCCAAAAAAGTACAAACAAAAGAACAAGTAGTCCCCAACCTGGCCAAAAGCATGGCCGTAATCAGATGTTTGGCAGCCATCACTCTACTCATGGTTTTTGTGTTATACCCATTCCCTTACACTTTGTGGCTATGTCTACACTTGTAAATTTAAGTCGACTTAGTTAAGTCGACTTAGCATGTCTACACCTAAATTTAAAGTTGACTTAGGGGGGAACTTACAAAGTCGACTTAGAGCATCCACACTGGATGCCTAGGTCGACTTCTAGAGGCTAGGGGGACCTAGGGCAGGTCCATGGTGGCAGGGGGGGCACCCCTTGCCCACTGCCAGGGGGCTCAGCCTTTGCCCCATTGTACTTGGGTGCAATGGGGCAAAGGGGGACAGGGACCCTGGCAGGGCATAGGGGCAGGGTGGGCAGGGCTCTGCCCTGCCTTGTGGGGGGGCATGCCAGGCTCCCTCTGTGCCCCCTCTCCCCGGCAGGGAGGGCAGTGGTGGAGTCCTGCAGTAGCCCTAAGTTGGCTTAGGGCTACTCCAGGTCTACACTGGCTTAAGTCGACTTGAAAAAGTCAACTTAAGCCTAAAGTTGAATTAAAATGAGGTTTAATAAAGTCGACTTAATTTTCCTTAAGTCGACTTTATTTTCCTTAAGTCGACTTAAGCAACTTGCTTAAGTCGACTTAAGGAAACTGTTGTGTAGACGCAGGGTAAATTAAGTCGACTTAAGCAAGCTTAAGTCGACTTAATTTACAAGTGTAGACACACCCTGTCTGCCTTGTCTATTTAGATTGCAAGATCTTTCAGAGCAGGGACTGGCAACTGCTCTCTGTTTACAATGCCTAACACAATGAAGCCCTGATCTTGGTTGGAGCTACTATAATAATAATAATCATAATAATAATAAATACATTTCTGTGTGTCTCCATTACAAGTAGTCAACACTTGGAAAAAGTTTAGAAATTCTTGTTCTAAGTACCTTGCTCTGAATTGTAGGAGAAAAGAGGGGAAACAGTGGCCTCACTGTAAACCACTAAGCATCCTGAAAAGAAAGTCACCAGCAGCGCCTGTCTTAGAAAGCAAGAACCTGCAGAGGGAAGGAATGTTTTTTCTGAATTTTGATGAGCTTCTACATCTGATTCTGTTTCACAATGTAAGGGATTCTCATTCAAGATAAACCAACAAAAGATATTTTACTTAAACACAGACAAGTTATAACAGTCCAATGTATAAAAGCACTGTTGCCATCTGTTTAGTCTAAAAAAAACCCCCAAACCAAAACCAAACAAACAAAAAAACTACCCAACAACTAAATTCACTTCTCAACCCTGTCCCTGAAATAGCTTTAACATGACATTCTTAATAGTACTTACTCCTGACCTTTTAAAGCTACAGTCCCACTACTTAAGACGTAGAAATTCAGGCATTGATAATCCCAGATGGCCGGTACATTTTCATGCCTTCTGGTGAATTTCACTTTTTTCAAATTATCTTCCTGTCAAAAAGTGTCTCTCCAGAACAAAACCAGTGACACTTATATTATCTATCCATTTCACCTAAACCTAAGTAGATTAAAAAAATGGGTGGGGGGAAATCCTAAATGGTGAGGAACTGGGTTTTCAAATGTATTCACAGCTTTAGTTGTAACTCTGTTCCCATTGGAGTACATGGTAACATCCACTGAGCAAAGCTAGGACAACACAAAGCCTTTCTGAGAATTCCGTCCTACAGCTGTTTGAGAAAGGAGATGAAATGTGATATGTATTAAGACTTTCATACAGATCATATTTTTATCAAGGAATTTTGTGGGTCTGAATGCACAAATTAGGCTGAACTTTGTTAGGCCATCAGTTTCTCATTTTTATGATAAATTATTGTTCAGCCTAAACATCTGCTCATATAAACACACTATAGACTCCTGTCCTGCAGTTCTGAAACACAATGGATACTAGATAGATTGGGGGAAAAGATGCATGCATTTACATTCTAATCACATGTACTGTACTGTAACCAGTGCTGTTCTTATGATTCTGATTATCAATAGCTACACTATTAAAAATGACCTTGATAATACATTATTAAGAGAATTTAATTCTTTTCAATACCCTTTCTGTAAAATAAGACCCACTCTCTCCTTCCCCCCGAAGAAGAAGGAAAGATCTACTGAATGGCCATCTGGGTCATTTATATATTTTGCTTATATCTCAGATTGAGAATCAGCTTGTCATTACATTGCATAACAGCAACGGGACCTCCTTTATATGGTTAATGCCATCAACAAAGCCAACACTTCTGTGCATGTCACATTTTCTGAGTACTGTGGGCATATTGCCCATTTTTCACCTGCAGTATGAAGCAACAGAGTCCATAATAGGTGCAGGAATACAGCAACCGGACCCCAGACTGCTGAGGGAGATTGAAGCCTGAAAATATGTATGCATCATGTGGTCAATGAAGTTACTATTTTTAATCATATCTATGTTTCATTGGCCATGCCATCTGATGTCATAGGGTGCATCTACACTTACAAGTTAGGTCGACTTAAGGAGGCTTAAGTCGACCTAAACTACTCCACGTCCACACTGGGCTTTCCTTAAGTCGACTTAAGCATTTCCTTAAGTCCACTTAAGGAAAAGTTAAGTTGACTTAATAACACCTCGTTTTAGGTCGATTTAATGCTTATAAGGTCGACTTAAGCCAGTGTTTACAGGGATCAGTGCCTAAATCAACCTTATTAAGTTGATTTAAAGTGTTAAGTCAACTAAATAAGGTCGAAAAGGGGCTATGTCTACACTAGAAAAGTTAAGTTGATTTAAACTTTTCTAATGTAGACATAGCCATAGATGTTAATGTGCAATCAATGATCAACTGAAGTAGATCTCAATATTAGATCAAGATCAAATGAATACACATAAAAATGTGTTCATAGGCTGAGATGGCTGGAGAGACTTGACAGATATAGGAGGACTATGAAGAACCAAAGGGGTAGCCGTGTCAATCTAGTTCAGCAAAACAAACAAGGAATCTGGTGGCAATTCTAAAGACTAACAAATTTATTTATCGCATGAGCTTTGAAGTGGGATTTTCTCCCATGAAAGGTCGTGTGATAAATAAATTTGTTAGTCTTTAAAAGTGCCACCAGACTCCTTATGAAGAACCATTAATTCTCAAATCAAACATCATCCTTAGCAGTCCATTTACACTTTGAAGCCCATCTCAACAGCTAAAGGCAGAAACAATACTTAACCTGTCTCCCCTACAATTGTTCAAATTTGCTGAGTCACTTAAACAACTCAAAAAAAAAAATACTGGAGAAGAGCAAGGGGAATCTTCATGGGATTTGATATTTCCTTGTGTGGGAAGAGGGAGTCAGGGAATTTTTGTATCATGCATCAAGTGACAGTTCTCTGCATCAATTTTGGTTTGAGATCATTGGAAAAGAAACAGCAATTTGCAAACAATTCTCTATAATCTTGACTTGCTCATTCAATGTAACACAACAAAACAAAACCCCCAAATTACAATTTGTTAGCATTTGCTCATCTTCCTAGCCAGTTGTCAGTGGACTGCATCTGTATCTATGGTGAACTTTTTATAGCAGTTATGTGAAGGAAAAAAAGGAGGTTATACACGGAGGTGGGCAGTGTGGTCTAGTGGGTAAAGCAATGAACTAGGAGTCAGTGGCTCTACTGGCCACTTCATCTCTTTGTTCCTCTATATCCCCTCCCATCCTTGGTCTTTCTTGTCTATTTAAGTTGTAAGATCTTCAGGGAAGGCCCTATGTTTCACTATGTTTTCACACTACTTGGTGAAATGGAGAGGATCCTAAATAATTAATTTGTTGCAAATAAATAAGGATAATAATAAAGCATTGCCAAATTAAATAGTGAATAAATTATATATGAATCTTGACTCCCATCTCAAAATCATTGTGTTAGGGGAATGAAAGCCCTAGTCAGGTTTGGATGGTGTGAAGAAAAGCCTTTTTTTTGGAGGTGTGTGTCACCCAAAATGAGACATTGAAATCTTTATAGATATTGGCAGCATTACTTCCATTTATTGTCACTGGGCATTCTGTAACAATGATATTTTCATGCTTTCTGTTCAAATAGATGTTATTTGCTGTTAAATTCAAGGTGCTCATTTAGGTTACTATTCACAGAACACCTATTGGCCGAAACACAGAGGGAGGTGGTCAGTACATGTTCTCTGTATAAGAGGAATTTAATGAGTGACAAGAAAAGAATCTTCATTTGAGGCTAATTCATCAGTTTCAGTAAATATAGTCAGCAACACTTCATTTCTATCAGGTTGAAAATCTGTACGTGCTTTCTTTTGTGGTCTTAATAAAGATTAGTGTTATGTCTTGTAGACATATAGGTTATTAGAGAATTGGTAGCTTGCCACCATATTTGGCAGTCCAACTGAATCACAAAAATTGAAACATTGCCTATTTTAAAAAATCACTAAACCCAATGTCATTATTCAAAAAATTAATCCAGTTTCTCATATGATATATCTTTGTTGTGGATAAAAAATTATTCCTATTGCAACCCCTGTTTTCCATCTGTAAGAATATTCCAAAAAGTTATCCCTTTATTTAGTCAATGCAATTCATTCGCCATTTATTCCGTTTACTTTCACCCTGAACATAGATGATGATTTAGACATTTTATCATATTCCACGTAGTTGCCCTTCTGAGTCTAAGATTGAGGAAAAGGAGGGCTTTTTACTCTATTTTTGAATTCTATTTAGATTCACTTAAATTGAATATTGGCTTTAACAGAAAACAAAACACAACCACAAAGGGACATGAAGTACCAGCACAGTGTGTTGAAACTAAAGTACCTGTAATAAGGTCAGCTAGAGTTGCCAGTCCTTCAGTACCCTGATTTTAAGAGTCAACTCACTGAATGTAGTGAGGCAGTATGATCTAGTGGACTGGGCACTGAAGTAGGACTCAGGAAACAGAGGTTGCAGTTTTTGGCTCTGGCACTGATTTACTATGTCACCTTGGGCAAGTCACTTCATTTTGTTCCTCTATTTTCCCTCCCACCTCTTGTCATTCTTATACATTTAGATTGTAAACTTATCAAGGTGGGGACTGCCTGTTACTGAGTATTTGTGCAGAGTCTAGTATAATGGTCCTTTGGTTTTAGTTGAGAGTCTAAGTGCCTTATAAAAGAAATCAGTTAATGACAGAGCCCACTGAATTCCCTCAATACAGTGAGCACCCAGTTTAGAAAACCAGATAGGAACCATGTAGGGAACCCAACGATTGTAAATGGAAACCGTGTGGTTACACAGTCAAATGATATTCCACTTCTAAAGAAGACCAGCTGCTGTCATATACCCAGTAGGATCCTCGTCAACAAGCCTCATGTTCAAAAGGAATTTCTTGTGTGCTTTCCTAGTAGAAGCAAGGTATCTGTGCTGAGATTTTCAAAGCAGACTACGGTAATTAGGCATACAACTCCTATGGCGATTCAGTGGGAGTTGGGTGTCTAACTCCCTTAATTGTCTTTGGAAATCCCAGCCTGATAAACCTACTAGTTAGAGTCATACACTGCGGTTGGAGTAGTTGATTCGAATTCCAATATGTAATTGTATCTAACTCTCAAAGAGAGACCACTTTATCCAAAAAATAAATGACATCTAGCATATTTTACAGATGAAGAATATAGTAAAAGGTACAGGATAGGCTATATTTAATTCTTCTTATTCTAATTCTTCAGCTTCTTGATGTAGGTAAGGTTGAAATCTGAAGCAGTTTTATTTTAAAAGACATATAGATTTGTTCCTTAATTCGAACTAATAAGTTCGAATAGTCAATTCAAACTAAGGGTTAATTCGAATTAGTTAGTTCAAATTAACCAATGTGGCCATGCTAGTTCGAACTAATTGCTTAGTTCGAACTAACCAGCCCATTGAAATCAATGTAAATCGCTAATTCAAACTAAGTAAGTGCCATGAATGAATGGCACTTGCTTAGTTCGAATTAATTTTTTCTAGTTCGAATTAAGTTAATTTGAACTAACTAAAATTAGTTTGAATTAGTTAGTTCAAATTAACTAATTCGAACTAATTTTAGTAAGTGTAGACATAGCCTAAGTTATTTCAAATTCCAATTCAGTACAGACAATAAAATGAAAGAGAAAATGATCGGTTAAGAACCTCAAATACCATATGCTCTTCTTTTTAATCTCATTGTAGAACCGTAAGTTTTGGTTTATAATCACAATAAATGACTTTTGAAGTTATTAAAACACCTCTGTTCCTGTGGCACTTAATTACCTGCAAATTCCATGTATCGCTTTGTACAGTCCAATGCCATGATGATTATCCTTTATTTACACTACAAATATAAAGGTTCACAGATGCAGCTTTTTTTAAATTTAGGATTGCTTACTCTATTGTATGAAATGGTGATGATAAAGAAAATATGTAAATCAAAGTTAGGCTTAGCACAATTTATTCCTACCACGTTTTCCAACATGTATATAGTGTTTTTATTGGCTTCACCTGCACAAACACTGACATTACAAGCCTGTATGTTTTGTCTGTCTATATACGGTATACTAGTTGGAATGAATATTTTGACATCAAAAGCCATAAGGCTAAGGGATATCTCTGTATTTCTCTGCCTAAAACAAGCTTCCAACCCAAAGTCATTATTATTGTTTCCGTAAATGGCTCCATTTGCCTTCATACTGTGCTGAGCAAGGGATAGGGCATAAGTTGCTTCCTCCCACAAATAGCCCAGAGACATTGTAATATTGAGTTGCCCCTGCTTCTGCTTGCTCTGGGGGGCAGAGGGACCTACTGATTACTGCTAGTATTGTATCCTACACCTAAGCAGTGTGTTGCTTTGTCACTCTCGAGCAGCTCAACTGAGTTGGCTAGTGCATCGCGCAGTGTAGTCCAGAGCTCTGCTCCTCCACTCACACTTGGTCTCGATTCACTATTTGCCATCCATATACTTCTCCCCTACTCCAGACCCAACTGCACTATGCCTCTTATTTCTTTATGCCTGGACCTATGCCCAAGAAGCCCACACAGGAGTGCTGGCAGGCTTTCTGCTCCTCCATAGACTCTGGCAGAGTCCAACTCACAATCCATTTGGAAACAGAATATACTGGTGAAAACATGCTACAATCCATCATGCAACAAAAAATATCACTCAGAGAGCTTCATGTTGTAAGCCAGAGCCACAAAAAATAAGCATCAATTCTCCACAATTTGGACTCTGCAGGTCTCAGAATTATGATATTAGTATAATTATATATCAATACATACTTAGAAAAAATATCTCTAACTATAGAATTAGAACTTGAACTGATCCAATTATGTGATGTATTGGTGTACAGCAATTATGCATAATGACACAATTATAATTTGTGATTATATTATAAAAATCCTTCCAAAATTTAGTGAATGAATACTGGGCATATGCCAGTGCATTTAAAGGTGCATCTGTTTTATCTGGCATCCCCAAAATATTTACTCCAAGCAATGAACAGATAATTTGCTTTTACTCTCCCACCTCTCAGTAACAAAAAAATTAAACATTTGTAATCTTGAATGATGCAAGAATAATCCTGATTTCGAGGAACTGAGGAAAGCAGCTGAACAAAGCATTTAATGAACTGCTACTTTTAGATGTCTACAGATATTTGTAAATTGAATTTGTTAACATAGGCATACAAGCAAACTTTTACCCTTCTTAGAGTTTTGTCTCGGCATCCATTGCCATAATATTTGAGCACCTCCATTAGCAGTTATTGAGGCCACCTGCACAAGGCAAATATTGATGTGAACAGCAGAATACAACAAAAATAAATGAAGCACAGGTCAACAAATTCTTGGGTACTTAGGAGGTTATAAAAGAAATTGCTTTCATAACTAAAAAGAAATTCTTTGGATTTTATTTTTGGCATTTTTCTTCATAACTGAAAGAAACTTCTTCAACAGGGGCTGAACCATAGTAGGGTTCTACCAAGAACTCCATGTAGGACTGCCCTCTTGAAAATGGCTACCATCTCTGTTGTTTTCAATAGCAGTGAGGCTAAAAATGCCCTTAGCAAAGATGGCTTTTGTTTAACTTGGCCACTACTTCCCATTAGCAATAATGGGAGGAAGTCATATTGTCATCAGGGAAGATGGTGGATCCCTGAGATGGCTAGACTTGTAAAATATTTTCAGATCTTTGGGTGGAAGGTCCAAAGTATTATTATTAAATTATTCTGTAGTGAGCAAAAATAATGACAAATACCACACTTGGAAAGATCCCTTTGGCTTAATTTTATTACCTTTTCTGATTGTGACAGTTTAAAGAGCAGACTTTCCACAGGTGGCCCCTTTATCACAAAATATGGAGTGGTGCTCTTATCCAGCACTGCACTTAAACATATGCTTAACTGGTCTTCAGTAGAACTATTCACTTGCTTAAAAGTACTTTGCTGGATCGGGACCTAAATTTCTCTTCAACATAATGGTTATGTCTACACTTGCAAGTTAGTTCAAATTATGGAAGATTAATTCGAACTAATTTAAGCCTTGGCCACACTAGGCTTTCATTAGTTCGAATTAAGGGCTTTCTTAATTCGAACTAATACATTTGATTGCTTAGTTCGAATTAACAGTTAATTCGAACTAGTTAGTTTGAACTAATCCAATGTGGCCATGTTAGTTCGAACTAACTGCTTAGTTCGAACTAATCGGTAGATTGACCTTCCTACAACTGACTAATTCGAACTAAGCAGGTGCCCTGCATGGTCATAGCTAATTTGAACTAGCATTCTAGTGGGGCCATGCTAGTTTGAATTAATTCGAACTAACTAAAATTAATTCAAACTAGCTTTTATAAGTGTAGACATAGCCAATGTGAATAAGAGTGGGAGCCTCTGACTCTAAATATGTTTCCATTGTGATATCTGCTGCTTTGTCTGTGTGAGATGAGAGTCCCTGCAAAATTGAACATGTCGAATTGCATTCACTGTTCCAGCCTTCAGGGAAAACATTTTTCACATAAATAAAGTTTTGGTGCCTTAAACAAGAGAAATATCTCCTGGACAAAGAACTCATATTATATTGAGGATATTCTGAACCGTGGTGCTACAAATAACCAATTACAATTCCAGGGATGATTGCAGGTGCATGTGTAACCATTGTGATCAAGGCATGGAAATTTTGTTGTTGCTACATGTATTGTCCTTTGAAATGATTTTTCCATGCACTGCCTTTAACTCTTAAGTTCCTTTGACACTTCATGGAGGCTTTTGCTTTTCACAGATGTCATACATTTTCCCATATGTTAATATTTTAGTAAAGTAGTAGCTTCATTATTTAAAAGGGCTGGAGATATTACTTAAAGCTATGACAGACTACAGTACTATGACAGACTATAGTACTTCGGGTTGCATATGTGTTTTGAAATCCCCCCCTACCCCTGTAACGTGCTGAATCTCTGTGTTACAAGTACTCCTAGTCTTTCGAAAAATTTCTTATACTTTCATTAAGGTTCTAAAACACTTGGCTAAGGCTCGGCAAAACTGTGGTGAGTCCACACTAACAACAGCTCTAACAAAGAAGAAGAATGGAAACACTCAGTTTTGAATAAGATGACCAGAATTTGGAAACTGTTTCAAGCACAGTGGTCATGAAAGGAGATCAAAATGAAGGTAGCAGTCAGGTTTGGTCAGATCATATGTAGTGAGGAAAAAGGGAATGTGATATGACATAAAGATGCAATGTGAGCAGAGAGCATAGAATCTGAGAAATGTGGGACAGTAAGAGATCTTGATGAGTCATCTAATCTAGTCCCCTGCACTGAGGCAGGGCTAAGTGTTATCTAGCCCATCCCTAACAGATGTTTTTCTGACCTGTTCTTAAAAGATTCCACTGACAGAGATTTCACAACAGCTCCAGATATTTTTTTTTCAAGTGCTTAGGAATTTTTTTCTAATGCCTAACCTAAATTTGCTTTGCAGCAATTTAAGTCCATTACTTCTTGTCCTGATCACAATGATTGAAAAGATTATTTCCCCACAATGCTCTTTACATGAGTCTTCTACATACTTGAAGACTGTAATCATGACTTCCATCAGTCTTCTCTTCTCCAGATGAAACAAATCTAATTGTTTCTATCTCTCCTAACAGATTATGTTTTCTGTACCTTGAAGAATTTGTGTTGCTCTCTTCTGGACTTCCTCCAGTTTGTCCACATCATTCCCAAAGATTGGTACCCAGAACTGGAAAAAATATTCCAGCTGAGGCCCGACCGGTGCTCCATAGAAGTGGAAGAAGTTAGAAATGTTAAAGGGGAGTAAATTAAGGTAATCCAGGCCAGAAATGAATTGAATGTGGGGTTAGAAAGTAAAAGATGGAGTTTAGATGATACTATATAAGAAGGATCAATAGAGTTGAAAGAGAGTGGGGAGACAGCAGGATAGAAGAAGGGAAAGAAGTTTCAACTGACAAAGTGATCACAGAAAAAGTGGAGAACAATATAGTAGTGATGATACAGTAGGATAACAGGGAGAGGGAAATGGTGCCAATAGGAGAGGTCCCAGTCTAAATGAATGAATGAATGAATGAATGTTGGGAAGTTGAGAACACATCCGAGAAACACAAAACTGGGCTGAAGTTAGGAGGTTGTGGGTGGAGAGATCACTTTGGAGTTATTGGCAGACGGAAGCTAAAACCGTAGGAGTCGAAAAGAGGCCAAATAGGGGTGGGAATTCAGAATAAAACGGCAAGGAAGGCCAATAGAGGACTGACAGACAATGAGGAGCTACTAAAAGAGGTGCTGAATAGAGGCAATCATCAAGAATAACAAGGTTATCCTCAAATCCTGGAAGCCGTAAACATCCGGTGTGACATGTTTTTAATTCCACTTGTGTATGAAATAAATGACCAGATCCATGGTTATTATAAATCAGCATAGTGTATTGACTTGTCCTGCAGTTTTTATCTCTTAATGAATTAACTGGGCAGATTAATTAAGTGCATTTGATGCTGGCACAGAATGCATTGACATTTAGCACCACTGTTTTAACTAAGGGGTTGGTTGTCATGTGTAACATATCTAATTAAGATTTTTCTTAATTAATTTTGATTAATATTTATGAGATTTTCTTCAATATATGTTGCTAAAAATAACTAGATAAAGATGTAGACACATCCTATTAGACAGTTTCCAGGGAAGAGCTGATCAAATATTAAGTGGTACATCAATGGCAAATATTTTGCAATCTTCTCTTTTTAACTGGCTTTAACTAGTGTTATAAAAGGTATATCAATTGATATTTCCCAGGAAGCTAGTAGAATAGTAGAATGCTTGTCAGGCAAATTAACTCCAAAATCTTATTAGGCTGATCTGTGTAGACTAAGGTAGGCTGGAGGAGATGCTCAGTATCGTTTTAATGTTCAGTGGGTATACAGGCATCCTGTCCAGGGCACAGGATTGTGATGGGTTTTGTGTCGATAAAGCAGATAAGTCAGAATTCTTAGAAGCATCATCTGATAATCCATTGCAAAGGAAACTAAGATGAAACCAAGAACACTGATTAGGTGGTCATGTTCCTAGAAATCCTCAGTTAAAGATCACGGTGAAAATCTGAGCAAAACATTTCTTTAGACCATGGCCAATCCTCACCCCCAAAATCTGTTTCAAATACTCACACCCAAAATGTTATGGTTATAGGATTATCTGGTGCACTCTGGGACATCTGTGGTATTCAGGTCGCTGCTGTTACCAAAGAGGCAGGAGAAAGCCTAATGCATGTCAAAAATGCATATCCAGTGGGCAAGATTCTGATACCTTCATTCATAATGGGTAGGTGTGTTCTTAGTGGGGTCTCACAGGGATCAATTCTTGGCCTACATTATTTAACATTTTTGTCAGTGACCTGAAAGACAATATAAACTCATCACTGAGAAAATGTGCAAGAAGTGGGGGTGTGGGAAATATCAAAGAGGACAGGTCACTAATACAGACTGAGCTAGATGGCTTGGAAAACTGAATAATATGTGCTTTAATATGGCTAAATCTAAATGTATAACCTAGGAACAAAGAATGGTCATACTGACAGGATGGGAGATTGTATCCTGGGAAGCAATGACACTGAAAAAGATTTGAAGTCATTGTAAATAATCTGCTGAACATAAGCTCCCTGTGCAATGTTGTGGTAAAAAAAGGCTAATGCGATCCTTGAATGCATAAACAGGGGAATCTCAGCTAAGAGACGAGAGGTTGTTTTATGTGATGATTTGGCACTGGTATGACAACAGGAAAACTGTGTCCACTGAAAATTTGGAGAGGGTTCAAGGAAGATCCACAAGAGAGTTTAAAGGATTAGAAAACCTGTTTTATAGTGATAGATTCTAGGGGCTCAATCTATTTAATCTAACAAAGAGAAGGTTAAGGGGTGACATGATTGCAAGCTACAAGCACCTTCATGGGAAAAAATATTGAATAAAGAACTCTTCGGTATAGCAGAGAAAGGTATAACATGATCCAATGACCAAAAGTAGAAGCTAGACAAATTCAGACTATATATATATATATATTTATTCTCCGATGGTTATATATATATTACAGTAAGAGTAATTAACCACTAGGACAATTTACCAAGGGCCAGGGTGAATTCTCCATCACTGATCATTTTAAAATCAAGGATAGATATTTTTCTAAAAAGTATGTTCTAGTTCAAACAGGAATTGTTTTGGGGAGGTTCTATGACCTATATTACGTACGTGGTAAGACTAGATGATCACAACAGTCCTGTCTGGCTTTAGAATCTCTGAAAACATCTTCCACCACAAATAGCCTCACTGACTCATGGAGTATGGTGCTGACATGAATAAAAGGTATTAGAATCTTCCCTTAAACTATCAAGCTAGACTGGCTAGCATTCGGTCAACAGAGCTGAACAACATATAATTAGAGTTTCTTGGTTCTTAATTTGGAGCAGGGACTTGAATCTTGTTCTCCAAGCTCAGCTGAATGCCCTAACCACCAAGCTGTAGAGTCAGTCTTTGTCTTTCTGCCCAAATGAAAATTTAATTAGTTAGGCACCATGGAAAAACTTCAATAAAAAAGACTGAGAGAAAGAAAGAGAGACAAACTCTGCTGGTTAGGGCACTTGCCAGGGAAAAGTCAGCTAAAGCAGGAACTTGAAGCTTGGTCTTCTATATTTTAGCTCAGTGGTCTAACTGCTGGATTATTGGCTATTCTGTGGTGGGTTTACTCTAATTTTTTCATTAAAAATTTCAAAAAGTCACATTTTTGTTTTGATGAGAACAAAAACAATTGTTAAGACCTTGACATTTTTCATGAAATGAAATTCTTGTCTTCTGACCAGTCCTACATATAATGACCTAAGATTAATGTGGGTTCTAAAGATATGTAGTACAGTGTTATCTGGCAATTTCTTTAACTACTTGTGGTAAGGACAGAGTGTAACTTCAAGGCTGCATTGTTTTCTATGAAGCAATCAATTCTAACAGTGACATAGTCTAAATAATGGCTAGTTCATACTTTTTGCAGAATGTCTTAAGTTGTAATGCCCCACTAGCCACCTCAACCCTAGAATTCATGACGTTACCAGTTGTTATTCATCTCAAAGAGACCAAAGATTCCTAATGTAGGGAAGCATGGTGCTATGGATTTAAGAAGTCAGGCAGTGCCCCTGAACAAAATACAAAGGTCAAATAGTATGGTACAGACTGAACTGTCATCTTTATTTAATAGAAACAATGTTCATTTACCAATAAACAAAACTGCGTGCTGAGGTATCAAATCATTGCTGTCTGAAAGTAATATGAATTTTTCATGATATTTTGCTGGTGGCAAAGGATTTGTTTGGACAAAGGTTATCCGACTTTCTAAAAAAGAAAAAAGTAAATAACGAGCTATTTTCTATTCATCTTTTACCAGGGAACTGGAATTTTTAGAAGGTAAACAGCTAGTTGAAATGTAATCTTAATCCTCATTTTGGAAAGTCCTGAACAGCTCCTGGTAAGTGCTGAGTACCTTCACATCCAGTTGGAAACATTGGGTGCGTCTACACTTGTAAATTAAGTCGACTTAAGCTTGCTTAAGTCGACTTAATTTACTCTGCTTCTACACTACACTTTCCTTAAGTCAACTTAAGCAGCTGCTTAAGTCGACTTAAGGAAAAATTAAGTCGACTTTATAAAACCTCATTTTAAGTTGACTTTTGGCTTAAGTCGACTTTCTAAAATCAACAAGCTAGTGTAGACCTGGAGTAGCCCTAAGTTGACTCTAAGTCCACTTAGGGCTCTCTAGGACTCCTCCACTGCCCTCCCTGCCAGGGGGGCTGGCACAGGGAGCCTGGCATGCCCCCCCACAGGGCAGGGCAGAGCCCTTCCCACCCTGCCCCTATGCCCTGCCAGGGTCCCTGTCTCCCTTTGCCCCATTGTACCAAGGTACAATGGGGCAAAGGCTGAGCCCCCTGGCACTTGGCAAGGGGTGCCCCCCCTGCCACCATGGACCTGTCCCAGGTCCACCTAGCCCCTAGAAGTCAACCTAGGTGCCCAGTGTGGACATTCTAGGTCGACTTTGTAGGGTCCCCCCAAAGTCGACTTAAAATTTAAGTGTAGACATGCTAAGTCGACATAAATTGACAAGTGTAGACATAGCCATTGGTTGTTGAAGATTCTTAGAACTTCATCTCAGTCCCTTCCCTAACTGGACCTTTGTTGCATTGGACTGACAGGCATTGAGGAGAGAAAATATTGTCTTTCTGATAGAAATTTAGGGGGGGAGCTGCGAAAAAACCTCTACCCTGTGGGATTTCATTGTTTTTAATAGGTTACAGGAAGGACAACTCTAATCGTACCAGCTGGTAGTAAGTGTTGTTGAGGGAAACTGCCTTTGACTTGAAAGGGCAAACTTTCTCACTTATATAGTAACTTTCATCCATGGAGCTCAGAATACTTTAAACAATAATGATTAAGTCTCATTATCCCCCTGTGATGTAGCTAAATATCATTATCATCATATTACAGATGAAGAAAAGAAAAACATTAGGCAATAATAAATTGACTTGAATGATGTCATTCTTAAAGCAAACCATTTGTACCTAGTACTTATTCAGAAAACCTTCATTAATCAGAAACACTACAAAGAGGAATTTACAACTACTTTCATATTTACTTTTCATATTTACAACTACTTTCATATTTACAACTACTTTCATATTTTCAGTTTTTTTCTATTATGAATGTTCCATTTGTGTTCTTATAATGCACGAGTCACGATAGTATTTGAGCACATTCACTGTGGTATCTGAATACTTAATGTTATCATTTTAGTTCAGATATAATTATTTTCTCGTAATGAAGTGTTTGGCAACTGGTGCCAATTTGCATAAATAACCCTAAAGATTAATTAAATGATTGAATCAAAATCTGGTAAGCAACTGGTTAAGGAAACAGAACACACTAATTGTTTTAATCCAAACCACCACTTTCAGTAAGCCATTTGTGTGTATGTTTTACAGATAGCATTACATTATATTACAGAGAAATAAGACATCAGCATTATTAAAATTGCAACTATTAACATACTGATAGTATCTCTCTTTCTAATTAAACTCTAATTACCTTCAAAGCTTTTGACTTTTATTAATAATTTTTCTCCTTTTTTCTCCTAGCATTCTTTTATCTTTTCACAAAAAATGTGTTATGTCTCACACTACTGACTATCTTATTAAAGTACATTTTATTTTCAATGACTGACTGAATTTTTGAAATTTATTTTACTTAGCACACAAAATTGAAATTATTCACAGTAAAGCTCTACTATCAGCTCTAATTCATTCCATTGAAGAGACCTTTCTGAGCATTTTTGTCCTAAAAGGAAAAGAGTTCATGAAAGCAAGAGCGTAATTAAATTCCCTGTAATAGCTATCTGCTACATTATTGTTTGAAAGTTAAAGGACAACATTGATTTGAAATAATAGTTAGATATTATTTTATTATGTTGTTTTTAATATATTATTAGAATAAATATTTTTTCTGGATGATGTACAGTATAGGCTCTTATTTTAAGGTGAATTCTCTGACCATGATGGATATATGTATAACTCATATGCCTAATTAAAGGTTCTCTCTTTAAGAGATCTATTGAGGGTTGGTTGCAGTTGCTGGGCAGACTTAGCTGCCTAGAGCCAGAAACTTCTGGAACAGGGAGTGGTAGCACTTGAGCATGAGCCACCAGGCTTCCTTTTGCTGCTGTGGTAGTAAGATGCCTGAGAGCAGCAGCCAGAAGAGTTGCATTGAGAAGATCCCATGTGCTCAGTGTGGCTATGTCTACACTTGCACTTTTAAGTCGACTTTAACTAAGTTGACTTAACTAAGCCGACTTAAAGTCAATTTAGTTAAGTCGACTTAGTGTGTCTACACTTAAAATTAAAGTCGACTTAAAGGGGAACTTACAAAGTCGACCTAGAGCATCCACACTGGATGCTCTAGGTCGACTTTGTGGGGCTAGGGGCACCTTGGGCAGGTCCACGGTGGTGGGGGGGCACCCCCTATGTACAAGGGGGCAAAGGGGTACAGGGACCCTGGCAGGGCAGAGCCCTGTGTGTGATGCTGTCTGGATTTAAGGAAGCATTTATGATATTATTTTCTATGGATATCTCATAAATGCTATAATCCATAGGAACTATGTCATGTTTGGTATCAATAGAAAGGTAGTAATTTGCTGCAAATGATTATATAGTTTATGTCTAGGAATTCTATTTTGATTAGAAGTTAGGAATTTGATGTTATATCCATACTTTAACTTGTGTCATTCTGGACGAATGCCTTAGACAGGAGAGTGTGAACAACCATTGTCTCCTTAATGTTTAGGAGTTTTCCAGGTAGAATGGTCCCAGGGAGTATCCTGATGAGCCATTAAGGACATAAAGAATACAACCATTGTGTCCTTAATGGCTCATGAGTTTACTCCCTGGGACCATATCACCTGGCAGATTCCTTAACATTAAGGAGACAATGGTTGTTCACACCCTCCCATCTAAGGCATTCGTCCGGAATGACACAAGTTAAAGTATGGATATAACATCAAATTCCTAACTTCTAATCAAAATAGAATTCCTAGACATAAACTATATAATCATTTGCAGCAAATTACTACCTTTCTATTGATACCAAACATGACATAGTTCCTATGGATTATAGCATTTATGAGATATCCATAGAAAATAATATCATAAATGCTTCCCTAAATCCAGACAGTGTCACACCCTGCCCACATGCCCTGCCCTTTGGGTGGCATGCCAGGCTCCCCCTGTGCCCCCCCCGGCAGGAAGGGCATTGGTGTAGTCCTGGGGTAGCCCTAAGTTGACTTAGGGTACCCCAGGACTACACTGGCTTAATTCGACTTTAAAAAGTCGAATTAAGCGTTAGGTCGAGTAGAAAGGTGGTTTAATAAAGTCGACTTAATTTTCTTTAAGTCGACTTTATTTTGCTTAAGTCGACTTAAGCAAAGTGTAGTGTAGATGTAGGGCAAATTAAGTCGACCTAAGCCAAGCTTAAGTCGACTTAATTTACCAGTGTAGATGCAGCCTGTGTGACTAGGAGAAGCTGAGCCAGATGTGGATAGCAAGTTGTTTTCTCTCTACTCTGGAGCATTTTGCAGCAGAGTTTCTTCAGATGTATATGTGACTGAGGGCTGGTTAACCAGTGAGCTGACTAGATAGTGCTGGCTCCAGAAGAGAAAGAAAAGCCTGCATGGATTTCTACTGAAGATTACTGCAACCTAGGAAGGAGCTGCTTCTTTCAACTCAAGCCTTTGGACTTGGTGAACAAAGACTATAACTGAGATTTGGGTGAACTCCACCTAAACTTAGTAGTATTTTAATGAGAGGAGGGTAACTCTGAGTAATCTTTGCTTGGGAGTCCTTTAAAAAGACTGAATCCAGGGTCTCCAGCTGCATTTGTATAGGAGTTGGTGTATATTTCTTTTAAGGCACTGGAGAAGGACAATTATATGAATTCTAGCCTACCCCAAGGTTACATATGCACATATATATGCATGTACATGTTCTCTGCAGGTTCAAACACCTATATAATATGCCACATATTTGGTGGTGAAAGCTTGTTTCAGAAATTTGTAAAAATTATGGAGTCATTTTTAAAATGGTATTTGGCATTCATCTTTGACATCTGACCCGCTCTCTACCCATTAATCTGTCTCTCTTGGGGCTGCTTCAAATTTCTAAATAGTTGAGGTGTTAAATTTTACTCCAGATATTTTTTTTAACTTTCAAAAATATTTTGACAATTAAAAAATGTGTCCGGTACATGACTGTGTCATGAAATATGATGGTTTTATGACATGCATGTGGAACAACCTGCATAACTAACGAGTAGCATAGCCATTCCTAACTCATAACAGTATATTCTTATTTCATATCAAACTATCACATATTCCATGTACGGAGATGATATCCTTGTGCTAAATGGGAGAGCCTTCTTACAAACAATAGAGGAGTCATGTAAATTGCAATGATCATTCACCTTTCATAGATTTATTCTTGTATTCCAAATCCCTGAACTGCTTTAAATAATCACTGTTTTAAAAAATCCAAGAACCCACCACCAACTTTTTACTTTGTTAAATCCTAAGTATAACATTTTCCAAATTGTCTTAAAATTGCATTTGCCTGAGGCCAATTTGGGCACTAGTCAACCTTGTACTATTATTAGGCATTAGATACGAAATCACATGACTCTGGAAATCTTGAAAATGAATGTTTGTCCCAATGGAAAAGGGATATTCCTAGCTTTCCAATGGAGCACTAACTTGAGAACCCTGGAGAAAATCAGGATATTTAACTTTAATGATGTAATATTTTAATGAAGATAATAGCTATATTAGATCATTTGTAGAGATGTGTTATATTATTGGGTTTTGTTCTAATTATCATGTAAACTAATTTATCTGGTTTTATAGTTGGAGGCATAACTCAAAATAATCACCTGAATAGTTCCTTTGGGTGGGAATTAGATACTGTAGATTAGAAGACTCTCTAATGTCATTGGGTGCATTTACACTTAGAAGTTAGGTCAACTTAAGGAGGCTTAAATTGACCTAAACTACTCTGCGTCCACACTGGGCTTTCCCTAAGTTGACTTAAGCATTTCCTTAAGCCGATTTAAGGAAAAGGTAAGTCAATTTAATAACACCTCTTTTTAGTCAACTTAATGCTTAAGTCAACCTTATTAAGTTGACTTAAACCAGTGTGCACGGGGATTAGTGCCTAATTTGAATTTATTAAGTTGACTTAAAGTGTTAAGTCGACTTATTAAGGTCGAAAAGGGGCTATGTCTACAGTAGAAAAGTTGTCGACTTTTGCTAAGTCGACTTAATACGGTTGACTTTAAGTCAACTTAAAGTCAACCTTATTAAGTCGACTTAATAAAGTCGACTTAACTTTTCTAGTGTAGACATAGCCATTCTTAGCCATAGCACAGGAGCCAAAGGACTCACTGAGATTCATTCAGTCTGATGAGAGAATATTTTTGAGCAAATGAAGAACTATTGCACTTGAAAAGAAATGTAGGACTAGATTCTTTTCATATTGAAGTCAATGGCAACATAGACATGGACTCTAGTGATAACATGGGCAGGACCATAATTGTATTATCCTTGTGAGCTTCATGGAACATGGTTCTGTTCCATTCATGGACCAGGACACCCCTTTGTGCTGGGAGCTGTACAAACACAGAACAAAAAGAGGGTCCTGAACCAAAAAACTTATAAGTATAAAGGCAACAGATAGATACATATGGGGGAATATCAGTCAGCTTGATAGGCTGTGGACTCAGCACTCTAGACAGCCTAATGTTTTTGATCTTCTACTTCTGCTACTGGAGAATAAGTCCACCATGCTCAAACAATGTAAATTGTGTAAGTATGGTTATAGATTTTTTCAATTATTTTTATGTTAAATGTGGAAAGTAATACTTGAAGCCTAAGCTACTTGAAATTTAGGCTCTGATGCAGCAAAACGCTTAAGCACACTTAACTTTAGATTGCTGGTGTATTGAGACCATTACCTATCGTGCTGACTCTTGATACCCCCCGTCTGTCTGTATCAATCTGTTATTTCTGGTCTACAGTTAGATTGTAAGTTTCTTGGTGCACGGAGTGCCTCTTTGTTCTGTTTTCGCCAGCAACTAACATAATGTGCTCCTAGTCCAAGACTGAGGTTCCTAAGCACTATGGCTATGTCTACACTTGTAAAGCTAAATCTATTTAACAGAGGGGTTACACTTTAAGTCGAAGTAAGTCGACCTGGTTAAATTAACTGAACAGTAGACATAGCCATCCACACTGGCTTCAAGCTGACTTAATAAGGTCAACTTAGCGGTATTCCCCATTCACACTGGCTTTAAGTTGACTTAAGGCTTAAGTCGACCTTCAGAGGTGGTGTTATTAAGTTGACTTAAGCTGCTATGAAGTCGACTTAACGAAGCACTTAAGTCGATTTAATAAAAGCCCAATGTGGACCCAGCTTTGTGTAGGTCAACTCAAGTGTCTTTAAGTCGACCTAAGTAGCCAGATAGTATAAATAATAATAAGTAGGTGAATAGGGGCATCAAAGTGAAAGGGACTACTCCTATGATTAAAGTTAAGCATGAGCTCGTGCTTAACTGGGCTGGAGTTTTATTCTTCTTTTTCAAAAATATGCACATCAGAAATCCCCTTCTGAGCAAATGAGAATGAAAATGAGTGAGCAGTGTGTAATATCTAGTATAACAAAACCAAAACACTGAAGATTGGCTTTGCCAGTCCTAACTGATCCAATGTACTGCCTTAAAGCATTGTATTATTCTACTCAGGAAGCATGAGGTTAGACAGGAACTTGAGTCTTTCACTTGAAAACATTTTGTATATTAGGAGTTGTCATGAATTTTTAAGGATTTGAGACTGAGATTTGATTAACATGGTTCCAAATGTAACCTTCATGTGGGCTAAAATTTACCTCAATTTGCCTTTCTCCAGTGCCACAAAAAACCCCAACCCTCCTCCTGCAAAAAAAAAAACACCCCACAACTCCTATGGAGAAGCAGTTGGAGACCCGGGATTCAGTCTCAAAGGACTCACAACAAAGATTGTTCAGAGTTGATGAAAACAAAAGTAATGAGCTTTATTAAGTATTAACTTTATAAATCCTATGATAAAAGAAGCAAAATAACTAACTAATTCGAACTAATTTTAGTTAGTTCAAATTAACTTAATTTGAACTAGAAAAAATTAGTTCGAACTAAGCAAGTGCCATTCATAGCACTTGCTTAGTTCGAATTAGTGATCTCCATTGATTTCAATGGGCCAGTTAATTCGAACTAACATGGCCACATTGATTAATTCGAACTAACTAGTTCAAATTAACCCTTAGTTCGATTAGGCTATTCAAACTTATTAGTTCAAATTAAGGAAGCCCTTAATTCGAACTAATTAAAGCCCAGTGTAGCCATGGCTTTAGTTAGCTTGAATTAAGCGTCCTTAATTCGAACTAACTTGCCAGTGTAGACATAGCCACTGTTCTCCAATCAGCTTCCTGCTTAGTCACCACTCAGTTACATTTACGTATACATATTTATAAAGAAAGAAACCCTGTTACAAAAGAAAACATACAACTCTGAGAATAACAAAAATATAATTAGCTCTTTCCCCTTATTATATTAAAGAACTGTTCATTTATCATGGTATTTGAAACAACTCAAAGTATCCAGTTAAAATAAACCACCCTCTTCTTCCAATAGCCCCTTCTCTGCAATCAGTACCTCCAGACTTCCCTGCTGGAGGGTTAATAATATCACTGACCTGAAGCAAAATGCCTCAGAGTTGGGGAAAAAAGCCTGCTGTCTGCCCCGGCTCAGCTTCTCCCCTTGTACAGAGAACACGGGCTCTTCTCAATTCAGCCACCCTGGCTGCTGGATCTCAGGCATCTGACCACAGCAACAAGCAGCAGGGAACCCTGTGGAGCATGCTCAAAGCTGCCACACCATATACCAGAAACCTCTGGCTCTAAGCAGCTAAGTCTGCCTAGCAACACTGACCCAGCTACCTCCTCCTGGCCCTCGCTAAGGGCACAATATACAAAACAAGGGAGAAGAGATTGGCCGAAGGGGGTCTCAGAGACTGTGGCACCTATTTCTGGTCCCTTGTCTGATCACGTTTCCAGGCAGAGTTCCTCTGGGCAGCGTCTGCTGGCTCCCTCAACATCTTCCGGGAGCAGTGGGCGCTGTCCGAGGTTCTCTGCTCAGTGTCCCCTTCTGAGTCTCTAATTTTGAACCTATGACCCTCACACCCCTTCCTGTTTTCACATTAGTTGTTCCCCAACTTAGTTGGATCCGGGTCCAGTGCCTCTTCCCTTAGACTGGGGGAAAGATTTTAGTAGTCGGCGGGCTTGTGCCTGCTCACCTCCTGGTACCCAGATAGGAACACTGACCCAGCAACAGCAACCCAGCCCCAACAGATCTCTTCAGGAGAAACTCTCCATTTAGGTACATGGGTTACACAAGAACAACATTCAAGATGCCCCCTCTGTCAGTGCTCCATAGGGTGCATCATTCCACAGTCTGCGGATATCACTGTTATTAGATCAGAATTTAAGCTGGAGATGTGCAGACAGAGTTGAATCGAGATACGTAGTGAGAGAAAACTAAAGTATAAACCTTCAGAAACATTTATGAACTTGTTGAGAAACTAAAATAATTAACCAGCTACTTATGATGCAAGACTCTGCAGAAGATATGGGCCTGATTCTGTAAAGTGCTGAGCTTCCAATGATCTCAATAGAAATTAAGAGCACTCAACACATTTTAAAGACACTCAAGTCAGGTGCTTACTCTGCATCCTTGCCAAGCACATTATCTAAGCCCTTTCCCCCACTAACCTCGTTAAATACATTATTTTACTTAACCCAATACAAAGACTGAAAAACTTGAAGCTGCACTAAGCACTAAATCCTGCTTTGAAAGAGCTCTTTACCAGGGCTTGCTTAGCACTCACTAAGGCTGGTTTATGCAAGGCCTCCCCATTTCATAGCATTTTATCACCTAATGACTGCAACACATTTTATTGGGGCACCCAGATGCTGCAGCTAGCTCAGAATGAGGCAACCTATATATTTCAAGCAAGCAGGCTGAGAAAGACGCTTGCTCTGCCAGTTCACTTATGAGTGCAATTCGTTATCTTGAAAGCCCTGACTTGGACATTTTATTTATGTTTTTGGATTTGTAGGAAATATTAAAAAGGGCTTCTATCTGCATACCCTAGGGGGCCTTGATATGACTTAAAAGATTCTATCTATGCCCTCCCCAGGCTGCAGAGCTTCTCCCTTCCCAGGTATCTGAGAATGGGGAGGTTGGAGAGAATTATGATGAAGGAACTAGACAGTTCTTTGAGGCTTTCAAATATGTGGTCCCCAAAGCTAGAATTCACACTTGGGGTTACCTCATATTATAATCAAATGAGTGACAGAATTTCTCTTGTGTCACTACTGAAAATAAGTGTTCTGTGTGACTTGTACTTCAGCAGGTATGTGTCTCAGTGTTTGTATATCTTTTCTATGGAGCCATAGTCAAATGGGTCCCCTCAAAATTTACATTACCACTCACTGCATTTGCTGGCCTACCCCCTGAATGTTGCATATTAAGGGACAGATTCTGCCTATATCTAATATGCAGTAATGGGTGGAGGGCATAAGAAACTTTCCCACTCCCATTGAAAGATCTACATAAAGGTCAGATAAAACTGTAGCCTCAGTGCTCAGTTATCCTCATAAGAGTGCTCAGAGATGGGGGACAGTGGCTGTGCCCCTCTGTGCACCAACCAGAGAGAACATAAAACTGCACTCCCCATAATGGTGCAGGAAAAGTGGGCAGCCTCAGTGAACCTGGCAGATTTGTAATGTGCAGCATGTGGAAGAGTAGCTTGACACTCAATACTATGACTGGGCACAAATGGCACAGTCTAGCACACAGTTAATTGTCAGCATTAATGAGTTGCCAGTTAAAATCTGTGCCTGCATCTACACTGGTAAATTAAGTCGACTTAAGCTTGGCTTAAATCAACTTAATTTGCCCTGCGTCTACACTACAGTTTCCTTAAATCGACTTAAGCAGCTTGCTTAAGTCGACTTAAGGAAAATAAAGTCGACTTAATGAAAATTAAGTTGACTTTATTAAGCCACCTTTCTACTCGACCTAAGGTTAATTTGACTTTTTAAAGTCGAATTAAGCCAGTGTAGCCCTGGGGTAGCCCTAAGTTGATTTAGGGCTACCCCAGTACTACACCAATGCCCTCCCTGCCAGGGGGGGGCACAGGGGGAGCCTGGCATGCCCCCCAAAGGACAGGCCAGAGCCCTGTGTGATGCTGTCTGGATTTAGGGAAGCATTTATGATATTATTTTCAATGGATATCTCATAAATGCTATAATCCATAGGAGCTATGTCATGTTTGGTATCAATAGAAAGGTAGTAATTTGCTGGGAATGATTATATAGTTTATGTCTAGGAATTCTATTTCAATTAGAAGTTAGGAATATGGAGTTCTATCTATACTTTAACTTATGTTATTTTATTGAAATGGCTGAGAGAGGCGGGTGTGTCAAACCATTGTGTCCTTAATGTTTAGGAATTTTCCAGCTGCAATGGTCCCAGAGAGTGACCTGATGAGCCATTAAGGACATAAGGAATACAAGCATTGTGTCCTTAATGGCTCATCAGTTTACTCCCTGGGCCCATTGTAGCTGGAAAATTCCTAAGCGTTAAGGAGACAATGGTTTGACACACCCACCTCTCTCAGCCATTTCAATAAAATAACATAAATTAAAGTATAGATAGAACACCATATTCCTAACTTCTAATTGATATAGAATTCCTAGACATAAACTATATAATCATTCCCAGCAAATTACTACCTTTCTATTGATACCAAACATGACATAGCTCCTATGGATTATAGCATTTATGAGCTATCCATTGAAAATAATATCATAAATGCTTCCCTTAATCCAGACAGCATCACACACAGGGCTCTGCCCTGCCAGGGTCCCTGTCCCCCTTTGCCCCACTGCACTCAAGGGGTGCCCCCTCTGCCATCATGGACCTGCCCAAGGTGCCCCTAGTCCCACAAAGTCGACCTAGAGCATCCAGTGTGGATGCTCTGGGTCAACTTTGTAAGTTCCCCTTTAAGTCGACTTTAATTTTAAGTGTAGACACACTAAGTCGACTTAACTAAGTCGACTTAGTTAAAGTCGACTTAAAAGTGCAAGTGTAGACATAGCCTGTGAGTCCAGACTTTATGAATTATGTTACTTTGTTTGTTCCTCTCAGTTAAATTCCCCAGCAAAGAATAATGTTAATTTTTCCTGTCAGACAAACTTATACCAGGAAGATATCAAGTTAAAATATGAAGGGAAGATATGATGACTTAAGACAGGCCTGTAAATTTGTGGACAACAAGACAACTCTGTTAAAAAGAGAGAAAGAGGATAGATAGCAACAGGGTTTTGGGGTTTTGGGGAGGGGTTTGTGGATAAAATTCATCCTTATTTTCAGCACTTAATTAACTTACTATGTAAGATGTCAAGAGCTACTGAAATGCTAAATCAGGGAGTAACATTGACCTAAGAGATGGGGACACAGATAACTGCCAGGGGTGGCTGAAACAATATAAAACATGACTAATTCACCAAATGAACATGAGAGAGAAGCAGTATTCAATAGATGGATTTTAGCAGTTTACACCAAGAAGAAAATAGCAATGGATTTGCAAGATGAGTCTACAATCTCTCTTCTCTCCCTCTTCTCCACCCACTCAGGGCCCCAAGTTAGCTCATATTTACTGTAATTTAGATCTATCAACATTTGTATGTATAGAAAACTTGTTCACTCTGAAGGACATTTTTTTATTCCTGGGTCTGGGCATATGCTATTTTTTTTAAATGTGGTTTTTCTTTGGGGAGAAAAAGGAAACATTTTTATTATGTTAGGATTTTACACACTGGTGTCTTTATGTTTGCTTAGGAGGTTGTAGTATTATCATGAATCCCAGGGTGGTAGATTAATAGCAGAGAGAGGATAATTAGATGTGTACATGATAAATAAATGTATAAGATAATTCTGAGATTTATCACATGGATAATCACATGTGCATATGCAGAGATAAACTATACAAGTTAGCTGTATGGACAGCTAACACACAGAATTTGGATAACATATGTTATTATTCAATGTTATTTCAAGAACCGTGACTCTGTGAAACAGAATGAGTCTATTTGGAGGGAATGGGTGGGAGGAGTAGGTTTAAGAGGCTTTTGCTTTCTAAATTGGTAATATGTAGTGTTAAATGCAGAGGACGAGAGCAGAGGAAACTGACTGAATTCCATGATTGTTAATTTGGAGAAAGGATGTAATTTTTGCTGATTTGCAGTTTGGCAAGAATGGAAAAGGCATATTTTTATATGTAATTTGAAAGTGTCCAGAAGAAAGAATTAGGCACGACCAAGATATACTCTCCAAAGGCTAAATCATGTCCTTGACATTTCATTTTATCATCCATTTTCCATTCCCTATTACATGAAATAACCACATTTTAATGTATGCTTATATTTGTAATACATTTTCACCTTCCTTTGTGTGTGTGTGTGTGTGTGTGTGTGTGTGTGTGTGTGTGTGTGTGT
>ML685862.1:8523509-8592176 GCA_007922175.1 Pelusios castaneus
GTGTGTGTGTGTGTGTGTGTGTGTGTGTGTGTGTGTGTGTGTGTGTGGCTCCTTTTTAGTGACATTATATATTTAGCAAAAAGAAATTGGGTGAAATTAAATCAGAGAGTCTTTTTCTCTGCTTGAAATTTCTGGATATAGTTTCTAGGATACATAGAACTAAAATTTGTGTTAGCTGGATGTACTTGGGATATAGAGGTTATAGGAAATTGCCTTCTTTTCTCTATACCCATGGCCCAATCCTGTTCCCATTGAAGACAATGTGACCTTTACCATTGTCCTCAACCAGTAGATTTGCTTAAGAGCAGAGAAAGACATGCTTCTTATTCTTTGTGCACTGGGCAGATACTCCAAATGCATACCATTCTGTCCATGGCAGTATTAAAGAGATTTTTCTGCCAGAGCCCCAAAGCATATCCTGCAATCTCAGCCCATGCAGAAGGTGGACATGTATTACTTTTTCCTGACAGTCACAATAAGGTTATTACAGAGTGAAAATTCCTGTATTCTTGAGTCTTCAAGCCCAAGGAGAGGAAGACAATTTACAGACCTACCACATGGCCATTCCTTCTCCTCTGAATACCCATCATTCCACCTCCTTCCAAGGACACAGCACAAAGCAGTCAGACTTTTTCTGGAAAAAATTAACATATTTTTTAATATTCTCAAACTATTGAAAATGGTTCATAACTTTTAAGCAATACACTTTCTGTATTCTTATTGATAATGCAAGTCTAAAATGATAATCATTGTCCTGTCCTGGCACCAGAAAACATGACAGAGAGTGGGGACACAGCTGACTAGTGCACATTATCCCAAAGGAGCACAGTTTTCTTAGTGGATAAAATATAGTAGCTAATGTGCTCCATTAACCCAGTGGTGGACTTGAAGATCAGAACTTGAGGTTTGAACTAGCAATGGAATAGAAGTGGACTGGGAGCCTGTGGAGAGATTGGCACATGTGGAAGGATAAAGGGTTCTTTGCAGCTAATCCACTGAGGACATGGCTGTTGCATTTTGTGTGATTTGGAGACTCTGTATTGTTGCCATCTTACAGTCATCCAGTGTGGAGATAATGAATACATAGACACTGGGACCAGATGTCTGTCTGGGAGGAAGGGATGAAGATTCCTAGAAAACTGGACGGGACCCTGTGGGAATCTACAGATAAGAGGCTCTACTGAAGAAAAGCAGTTGCTCAATATAATTCGTCTGGTTCTGATGGAACCCCTGTTGTATTGTAAAGTCTTATCCAGCTACATCACATAAGAACATCAGGCATTGTGCTTACCTATGCTGAATGCTGTGGGAAGTGAAGCAGAGAGATCATTGATATATGGCATTCATCTTTTGCTATGAGGAGATGACCTTACACTTGGCTATGTCACATCCTCAAGTCTGCTTGCAAAACATCCTGGATGTTGGCAGATGAAACAGGTTGTTGGGCCCTGGTTGCCACTACTCAGTACCTATGATATCTTTGTGCAGGCCGTACTGCTGATGTTGATGGCATTTATGATGCATTGGCCATTTTGCCAGAAATGTCTATACTAACTCAGGGTACACAAAGTATGTGTTAAAATTAAGTAAGGTACCCTAAATTTGGAAACGGAGGTAATAGCATATGGAGCCAGTATAGACCTAATTATATCACTTATGTTTAACATTCAATTCTCTAACATTTTTTAAAAAAAATTACCAAAATGAAGAAGAATAGACTTTTATGGATTTGTTTCCTTTGGTTCATACATTACTGAGCTGAGTTACTGAGATACTGTAATTAATAAAAAGTTATAAAGCAGAGATCTTATAATATAATCATAATAAGATTAAGAAAAAGAAATCAAAGTCAATTTGTGTTTAGTGGCTTTGGGAATAACATTTCTGTCAAGTTGTTGAACACTAATCATTAAAACAAGGGAATAATCCACCTTCTAATTAAACAACAATAACCAATTGTCAATGGCACATAATTGTTAAAAGTCAACAAAAGAGGCATTAGTATAAAAAAGATTAGAAAGAGTTCTTTCAAACTAGAAAGGGAACATTATTTAATGCCTGCCAGAACAGACTAAACATAGTATTTGCATTACAAAACTTGCAAATACCTGAATCAATATTATGTAGACGGCACTGAAGCTGCGTAATATGTTAGTAGCAGATGGAAAATGTTTCGTGTCCTAGTTTCTGTTAACCTATGGAGATGTTGTTACATCCTGTGTTCTGCATACCAGTTTTCAATATTTTTCAGTATCCCCTAACTTTAGGATCTGATACATTCTAGAAAGAAATTTCCGGTCCTTCTGTTCTGTGGAGGTTGACTGTTTAAAAAATTGTGGGCTGATTGGAGAGGATTTTCATTTAATGCTCTGGACTGGGTCTTAGCTCAACTCCCCTCTCTGCTTGTCAAGTCATTTTTTGCTCATGCCTCAGTTCCTCATCTGTAAAATGGGGATGGTAATAATATTTCTTTTCTCTCACACTGTTGATTTAAATTTGCACGTTCTTTGGGGAAGAGGCTATCTTCTGCTAGGTATCTGTACGATGCCTAACAAAATGAGGTCTTTCAGCTGAGAGCTCTAGATGTTTCTATAATACAAATAATAGCAGTGACGGTTGCAATGGTTCATTATGAAAGCTTTTAAGCACAGTGGACAAGTGTCTGAAAGGGGCAAGCTAACTCACTTGGGGTTTTTGCTCTGGAGACCTAGGGCTGTCTACACAACATTTAAACACCTGTGACTGGCCTGAGTCAGCTGACTTGGGCTTCAGGACTAAAAAAAATGCTGTGCCCAGAGATCAGGGACCCTGCTAGGGGAGAAGGTCCTAGAAAACGGGCTGGAGCCCAAGTCCAAATATCTATCCAGCAATTTTTAGCTCTGTAATTGGAGCCCTATGAACCTGAGTCAGCTGAAACAGGATTGCCATGCCAGGGGTCTTTTATTCCAGTGTAGACATTCCCTAAAATTCAAATCCTAATTTACAATAGTGAAAATTCCAAATTCTATATTCACTCCAAACACCCTAACTGTTTGGAGGCCCCTCAAAAGCAGTGGGAATAATTTGGCATGATCATTAGTCTCTCCATTTAAGCTAAGAGCATGACTGGGACAAGATGGGACTATGAAACCTGTCTGGGAGGTCTGAGTGACCAGAGTCTGCATCCTCTATGCCTGGTGCTTAACTGTGCTATTAAACCCTTGCCAATGAAAGCACTACATTTTCTTTCAGATTTAAAGCCACTTGCAGCAAAGGGGAATAAGGCAATAAAAGTGGGGGCAGGGGGACGACATGGATTTGGAGGAGGTGAGGATATTTTGTTAAAGAAAAATTTCTAAAGTATGGAAAAGTGGAATGCTTTGAACAAAAGGAATATAATGGTTGCATTTTCTTTGTGAAATTAAAATTAATTATGCAATTACCATGGTTGTTTATATTTTATTTTTAGCAGCTGTTTCTAGTGATAATTGCTATGTATGTAGATATTAGGCACTGGGCTTTGTAATATTTAAATTGCACGGTAACCTTTGCATTTCTTGTTTTTTTTTTTGCTGAACTATTCCAATGGAAATTAAGAGTTCTGCCTTACTCTTTCATCTGTATGGGTGCCTGTTTCCCATCTCATGAGAGGCTGGTAGTTTACCTTTCCCCAAATCCGATCGCCCTTCACAGGATGTAATTTCCACATTATAGAGGGGGGAACTCAGGTATCCTAAGGTGGCCTTGGAGCTTGGATGGTCACAGTATCACTCACTTGATTTTAGTGAAGGTCCTCAGTATGCAGTGAAATACAATTATTCACCCTGCAAGGTTTTTGGAGTAGGAGATAACGTGCTTCCATGGCTCTGGAAGAAGCAGATAGCTATTGCAAAGGGACTACATAGTGGAGGGGGTATAAGGCTCTTCATCTGGGCCAGAATCAAAGAAAACACCTGGTTATAATAACTACTTGTTTGTGGAAGACAAAGACATAATATGCTAGTTTCATTCCTGTTGTGACTTTGTTAGCATTTTACTACTGTTGAATTTGGCCCGATATCTAATGTTTTTAGAATAACGCTTCTGGGAAAAAATCAACAACAATGTAAGTACACTATTGCATTTCCTCTGCTAGTTTAAATAAGAGTAGATTCATTTATTAAAATGTACAGTGGTAAAGGTATGTCAGCTATTAGAAAGGTATGTCAGCTATTAGAAAACATACAAATTATGGTGTGAACGTTCTAGTGCTCTTGATCATGAATCATAAAATGGATTCTCTTTGGCTCCTTCATTATTCATGTTTTATGCATAAGCACCTAGGCTATGTCTACACTGGCAAGTTAGTTCAAATTAAGGAAGCTTAATTCGAACTAACTTAAGCCATGGCTACACTAGGCTTTCATTAGTTCGAATTAAGGGCTTCCTTAATTTGAACAAATAAATTTGAATATGCTATTCGAACTAAGGGTTAATTCGAACTAGTTAGTTCGAATTAACCAATGTGGCCATGTTAGTTTGAACTAATTGCTTAGTTCGAACTAATCGGCCCATTGAACTCAATGCAATTCGTTAATTCGAACTAAGCAAGTGCCATGAATGGCACTTGTTTAGTTTGAGCTAAATTTTGCTAGTTCAAATTAAGTTAATTCGAACTAACTAAAATTAGTTCGAATTAGTTAGTTCAAATTAACTAATTCGAACTAACTTTAGTAAGTATAGACATAGCCCTAGATTTCAATAAAAGTGTCATGGGGCAAGCACACCCCGTCCCCTTTTTGGGGCAGGGCAAGAGTCGCTAGAACCCCACTGCCTAGTATCTCGGCCTCTTCAGACACAGGGGCTGCAATGTAAGGGCCCCATCAATCTGAGTCATCTCTCTCTCGGTGTGTGTGGCCCAGTCCTCTGGACCATGATGGCTGTTCTTGTCCTCAGGGCCATAAGGACAAATAGCTAAAACTAATATGGTTGGCTTTGGCTTTAGGGCAGCTGTGTTTGATGGCTACAGTCTCCCTTGGCCTAAAGGCTGCAAGGCCTCAGGGTTAGAGTCAGTAGGGCTGTCCTCAGCCTTAGGGCTGCAAGACCTAGTGACTAGAGTCAATAGAGCTTTCCTTGGCCCCTGGGCTGTAAGATTTAATGGCTACCCAGAGGGGGAGAGGGGTGGGAGAGTCGAGCTGCCCTCTAGGGTGCATGGAGGCTGGGGTGAGGGGACCCAGACTCATCCTGCTTTTCTAGGTACCAGCCCAGGGCCCTGGCAGTGGTAGAATGCCCCATCACTGGGTCAGTGGCTAGCATCCATGGGCTGCTTCCTATCCTGTCTCCATAATGGCCACCCATGTATCCTTAGGGTCTCGGGTTTCCTCGGCTGAAGTGGTTTCAAATTGCTCCAGCCAGATTAGGGAGTCCCTTGCAGTCCAGGTGTCCAATGGATATGATGTTCCCCCGGTGCAATCTGGACTGGTGCATTGCTGTGTCACCTCAATCCCCCACTCCTGGAGCCTGTCTTACTTTGCTTTGCTGGAAGGACTGCCACTCCTGGCTTCCACGCAAGGGCTCTGCTCCAGCAAGTAAGTTGCCCCCACTTCAGTAAGTGCTTCTAGCTAGCCACTCTTGGGGTTTTGCAGCAGAATGACCTCAGTCACTATTGCCAGTCCCAGGTGCAAATTTAGCAACTGGCATCTTACAATGTTCAGTGTTGTCCACTGAACACTGCAAGCTCATATGTTCGGCATTATATTAAAGAAATTGGTATGCACCAGCCTTGTCACTTCAAATGGAGTCTCTAACACATCTTAAAACAAATGCACTGTTTTAGGTGAAATAGACAAGATTTATTAAAACAGAGAAGGTTTTTAAGTGATAATAAGTCTAAGGAAAGCAGGTCAGGTTTAGTGAAAATAAACAAAAGTGGAAGCCAAATGCATTCTAAACTAAACTTAACACTTTCAGCACCCTTACAAACTCAGGTGATTCTCACCACAGGATGGCTGCATTCCCTTCCAGCCAGGCTCTCCCCAAGGTCAGCACTTCTGTTGCTTGGTGGTGTTTGTAGATGTAGGTGGAAAAGAGAGCAAATGGTAAAATGTCTCTCCTTTTAAAAATGTTCCTTTTCCACTCTGAGTCTTCAACCCCACACACCTTTCTGGGTCAGCTGACGAACAATGTACATGTATCGTTTCCTCCATGCCCTGAGTCAGTGAGGTTTTTTGTTGATTCCTTTGTGGATGTCTAGGCCATTCTTTTGTTCCTGGACTGCAGAGCTGGGTTATTTCTATTCTTCTTAATGAGGTGAGAATAGCCCCTCTGCCCAGAGAATCTTGCTTGGATATGTTTGAAGCCATGAGACACATCTTTGGGGTTATCACATAGCAAGGCCTTATAACCATACATATAACATTGCAACAAACATTACTATAACAATGATGTTCAGGTTCCAGAGGGGTAGCCGTGCTAGTCTAGTTCAGCAAAACAAACAAGGAGTTCTGTGGCACTTTTAAAGACTAACAAATTTATTTATCGCACGTTAGTCTTTAAAAGTGCCACGGGACTCCTTGTTTGTTAATGTTCAGTACTTCATGAGCATTCCAAAGCCATCTTACTTGCCATGCTTTCCATCAAACAATACTCCATGACACTACAGATGTAATGGTGATTAAGGGTAATCATGCGGAGCAGGGTGTCACACTGGGGTTTTGAAGCTCCCTGGCTGGAGCAGGAAGGTTGCATTATCCGTCTTCAGTGGTCACCCCTGACAGAGTCGAAGTGCTTCCTCTGGTCTCCAAAAGCAGCATGCCCAGAAGGTAGAGTTAACCCTTAGTGAACCAGTGTGAGGCAAGCAAACCCCTCGCACAGAGATTAAGTATAATTTTCATAATAATAGTTCAATTGACATCATATAGGTCTGTCCAAAGGTGATGCAGATCTAACACAATGTCACTAAAACTTGGTTTTCATCTTCATTAATTGTATCTATATGTTTGCAATGACAACCCAGGACCTTCAAAGAAACCATCATGATCTCGGTGCTAGTACCACTATGATATCAAGGACGCCATTCTAATTTCAGCCACATGTAGGTATTTGTGTAACTCCATATCCATCAAGAAGGGAGGATGCACATCCATTTTCAATTTATGTGCCATGATTACCATTAGTAAAATCAGATGGTTGTATCTGTGTGCCTGTTGTTTGACATATAGTACTGACATGCTGAAAATATATGTGGCTCCTTAAACTGAAATATATGAAAAAACTTCAACGTAATATGAAAGCTATTCCAGTCCACGCATCTAATTAACAAAATTGTTTTCAATATATAAGTAAAAACTAAGTTGAAAGGTATCAGTTAGACAGACGGTTGATGTGTAGGAGATTAGGATTAAGAGTACAGTATTTATATCCTATTTGAATGTGTGGAATTCAAAATGTTGCAAGGCAAATTTTGCTGTTTTCACAAAATCTCCCTGGTTAAAGCCTTGATCTTGGCTTTGCCATGATCTCCGAACAAGCAGACCAGAAAAGGGATTCTAACTGAATACAGTGCATGTAATTGTTACTTAGTAGAGGTTAAATTGCATTAGCTATAATCACACTGAGTAGTCCCTTCCTTTTTGAGTACTCATTGATTTCAATGGAGCCATTTACAGTGTTAATTACTATTCAGTATAAGCACATGTGGCTGAATCTAGCTTATGGTATTTCTAATTGCTGCACTTTTCCCTTATAAACAGGTAAAATCTTTTCTTTTCTTTTTAAAATTTAGTTATGTTACTTCTAGTATTTTGCAGTTTTTCCACATATAATGTTGTGCTTCTTTAGACACATGGTGGATCTGTTTCTTTTGATTAAAAATAATACAGATTATTATCTTTATTTAGTCAGTTTTTTAATTAATGTGTTAATTGAGGATGGACATGATTCTCAGATGTAATGATTAATTCACTATTTAATTTGTTTTGGCAGAGTGTAATACGATAAAATGTCATAGTCACTACCTTTCTTTTACTTTTATATGACTAGAAGGTTATTATAGGTAAAAGGGGTAGTGCTGCTTCTCTTGAAAGGAATGGTAAAGCTCTCATTGACTTCACTAGGAGCCAGATCAGTAACTAGGGGCATAGCTGCACTGCAATGTAAGCCCAGGGTTAAGGGGAGTCAAGTCAGCTAAACTATGTTAGGAGGTTTTCATGATTATATCTTTTATTTTTACACTCATTATGGGAGACATATACTGAAGGTCTCCTATAGCTGGTAGTAAGATGTCATTAGATTTACTAAAAGTTATAGATGATAATTTTCTAACACAAAAAAATATTGAGCCCATCATGAGACAACTATTTTGGACCTCATTTTGCTGGATAAAAATGAACTAATAATAGAATGGAAGATGTTGGTCGCCTAGGGACAAATGACCATGTTTTGATCAAATTCATTATGGGGAATGAGAGGTGCACACTTGGTGCTTTGAGAGCATTAATTCCCTAAAGCTGAGGGAACCTATGAGTATGATTGTCTGGAGGGAAATTTAGACAGAAAAATATTAATAAAATGGGAAGTTCTATATGAAAGGTTTATTCAATGGCCAGAAAGCCACAATCCCACAAGCAAGAAAGAGGATAACTTTGGTTAAAAAGTCACCCTGGTTCACTAGCAAAATTAGAATAAAAAAAGCAATATATAGCAAATGGGAAAACAGGGAAATAGATAGAAATCAGTATAATTTAGAAGTCATAAAGTCAAGAAAATTGCTAAGGGTTTCTAAAGACATAAGGCAAAAATCCTTCTCTGCCAGGACTAAGGGGAATAAAAAGGAGTATTTTGATTTACATTTGGAACAGATGAAATCCTAGCAATGGTATAAGCCCATAAATATATGGAGAAAGTAAAATTGTTAACAATGGAAAAAGCCAGATGTGTTCAATAAATATTTATGTTCTATTTGTTAAGAAGCAGGGTGATGTCCTTGTATCACAGGAGGATGATGAAATACTTTTCAGTCCCTTAATAAGCAAGGAGGATGTTAAACAACAACTACTAGGGATAAATATTTTTTAAAACAATACATGAAGACAACTTGCCTGGAAGAGTCACAAAAGAGATAATTAAGAGATAAGGAGATCTCTAGCACACCTTTGACAATTTTTAATAAATCTTGAAATACCAAGGAATTTGGAAGACTAGAAGACTGCTAATGTTACACCAATATTCAGAAAGACAAATGGGATGACTCAGGTGAGTATAGGCTGGTCAGCATATCATCAGTCCCAAGTAAATGAATGGAAAAGCTGATATGGAAGGAGAAAATGCCCTATTGTGAAAAACTTAGAGGCTCATCAGTTTAAGTTAGCAAACAAACAAACAAATAAATACATTTTCTCCTAACTTTAGATCATTTTGTGGCTTCTTCTGCAACCTTTCCAACTTTGTAAAATGTCCAAATAAATAATAAAAAGACTGAGAGGTGACATGAAGGCAGTGTATAAGTACTTCCACAGAAAGAAAATTGGCACTAAATGTACTAATAGGTACTAATCTAGCAGAAAAATGCATAACAAGGACCAGTGACTGGAAGCTCAAATCAGAAAAGTGTAAATTGGAAAGAAGGCACATATTTTTAACAGGGACGGTGATTAACCACTGGAACAAGATTAAGACTGGATGCCTTTCTGGAAGATATGCATTAGCCGTACACAAGTTATTGAGCCCAATCTAGGAATAACTTAGTTGAAATTTAATGGCCTTAAACACTATGAATCTATAAATATATTTTCACCCTAACACTGTACCACTGTTGTACAGTGGTGATTTCACATGCTCATAGAGTAAAGTACATGAACACAATGAAATATTTTGGCACAGAAACTGAAACAAATCTTCTCCAACAGAACGTCCAAGATCAATTAAGGTAAAGATCAGTTTAGGCAGGTACAATGTAATTCCTGGGTCGGAATTTTGGCTAGGACGGAAGGCCTAGCACGTCTCTTTTTGCAAAATTGCCATGAAATATTAAACTCAGATGGCCAAGAACTAGGTATTGCATTTAACTGGAAAAGAAGGCAGTTTTAAAAGGCTGGTACAAAATAACATCATGCATTGGCTCTATGCCTATCCGGAGGGAAGAGTAGCACCTACTTATTGGAGGTATCCAAACCAAATACTGAGCTAAGCTGAAGCCAACTGCCCTGTGATATCCGACAAGAAGACAGCACAAGATTCTACAAAAAGAGTTAGTATGAATAAAATGTATTTGGCAACCTATGAAATAAATATAACAAGTGAAAGAAATTACATTGCCATCTGCTTAAATATGTGCCAGGATGACAACAGTGGGCACACTAAGGTGACGTTGGTGTTGCAAACATCATTTGAATACAATGAGAACTATCTCAATCAAATACATTTCCCAGTTCATTAAATGAGTTTGTGATGTCGAGTTCACAAGAGTGTCGATGATACATTACTATGATATGAGTAAAACCCTTTCATTGGGTCCTTCCGTCAATAAGCGTACACAGTCAGATTGGAACAGATAACCCTGAGATCCCCAGTTCCATACTCCCAAGGTTGGTATGCATACCAGAGAGGAGAGCTAGAAATGTAAATGGAGAGGGCATTTACAAGTCAACAGTGGAAGTCAAGAGCACTGTTTCTCTAGCCTTTTCAGAACTGCAGGACACCAAAATTTGAAGTGGGATTGTATATGAAGGGAAGAGCTATAATGATGTGCGGCCATTAAAACGTGTGTGTGTCTTTGCACACCATATTGTGCTCTCTTGTTAGCAATCCGTGGGCAAACACTTGGTTAAAGGAGCTGTAGTGAGGCACTGCCATGGCTGCTGATTCAAAAAGAAGTAATCTTTCTTGAAGTTATTTAGTATTTTTAATTCTGGTCCAAGCAACACAGAAGTAAGTATGAGTGAGAATATTCAAAGAACTTTCATTAAGATTTATAAACATCTATGTACAGGTGAAGTCTTAGGACTAGGAGAGAGTTTTTCTTTTCTCCCCCTCCAGAGCTGGTTTCCCTATTGCTGTGTAAAAATTGTAAGGTTGATTGGCGGCATACACATTTTAGTCCTCTTCCAAATATAGTCTAACCATTCTAAACAAGATGCATGAAAGCTGAGCAGGCAGAGTTTTAAACCTTGAGCACCAACTGTGAAAGACAAGTAGTGCAACAATTCACATAACCTTTCCCTATCAAAAGAGGGAGAAAAAGTTAATGATTTACTCCACAACCAGAGTTCAAGACTCTTAACTCTTAAAGCCCATGTTATTCATTTTCCCATGTCTGAATGTTTTGAGTAAAGCACACTTGGTTTTGAAAGATTTCAGCCTCTAGCACTCTGTGTTCTTTCATAGAAAATATTTGACTTTTCTTCCCCCTGTGGTTTTCCTTTGGCACTTTGTAACTTATTACATTCCTCGCCTGCATGTACATGCACCTTGGCAGCATATTGCTTTAGCACTAAGATCGGGAAAAAAAATCATGATATGACAAGTTTGCAAGGCCTGGCAAATATGCGTCTGCTTGAAACATCTAAACAGAAATCTGGTATTTACTGTATATGGAGAAACAGCTTAAACAAGAATGGGGGCAAAGATAAACAAATTCTTCTCTTCAGATCAACAGTTAAATCAGATGTTCATATATTTGTATATAAAGAGTTGGGGGAAGGAGGGAGAAATACAACAGTTTTCTCCATACTGAACTTTGGAATGTACTCTTATATCTGTCAAACAACTGGGCAAAAATGTCACCATATGTCCAAAGGAAAGAAATAAAATTGTCTGGCAGGTAACAAAAGAAAAGTTAATCCAATGCCAGACTAGTCAAGCAGTAGAAGAAGATACAAGAATACTAAAATAAATAGTATCTCTTGCATGAATTTATTTCACTTAAATGTGAAATCACCAAGGGCTCTGTTATTCTGACCACCCAAAAATACTTCAAGAGAAAAGTGAGGTTTACTCTGGAGAAATCAAGCAAAGGAAATGGAGTTAAGGTATCACAGATATGTTATTTGGTCTTCAGCTTCCTGGAAGTTACTGGGAGCTGGGATACTTATTCTTAGAAGTCTGTTGCTCACATAGCTATGTCTACACTTGCAAGTTAGTTCGAATTAAGGAAGCTTAATTCGAACTAACTTAAGCCTTGGCCACACTAGGCTTTCATTAGTTCGAATTAAGGGCTTCCTTAATTTGAACTAAGAAATTCGATTGCTTAGTTTGAATTAACGGTTAATTCAAACTAGTTATTTTGAACTAATCCAATGTGGCCATGTTAGTTCGAACTAACTGCTTAGTTTGAACTAATCAGCAGATTGACCTTCCTGCAATTGACTAATTCGAATTAAGCAAGTGCCCTGCATGGCCCTGGCTAGTTCGAACTAGCTTTCTAGTGGGGCCATGCTAGTTCGAATTAAGTTAATTCGAACTAAGTAAAATTAGTTCAGATTAACTAATTCAAACTAGCTTTTGTAAGTGTAGACATAGCCATAGGCCCTTAGTCTGCAGGTTGCTCTCTGCAGAACTTTGTGCCCATGCAGTGGGAGAAGATATGAGATATGCAGAGCTCATTTATTGAAATAGGGCTCTGCACAGAAAAACTCTTCCCCTTGCACTGGTCCGGTTGAAAGAAAAAGTGCAGGGCTGCTTGCCAGATATGGGCCATATAAGATACTGTGAATGATATATCTATTTAAATTTTGAGAAATAAGCACTTCCTTAATCCTTTTCAGTTTGCAGCTCTACGAACCCTGTTTGCCACCAGACTTTTAAATGCTGATTTTTAGAGCAGAGTTAAGGGAGTAATAGTAGGTAACTTACATTGCGGCATGTATTGGGGATTGTATGAGTGGTCACTTTATAAGTACTGAAGGAGCTATTATATGTCAGATGTAATTAATGTGACTGGCTGGATATATTCTTATTCCCTGGTAAAAATTTCTGTTCCCTCACAGTAAGTCTCTTTATAGGGGCCTGATTCAAATCTGTTGAAGTCATTGGAAAATTTCCCCTTGGCTTTAACAATCCTTGGATCAGGTTCTGAATGACTGTATGAGTACTAAGATATGGTGCAACCTTTAACATAGTTATGCTTCTTATTGCAGTTAAATATATTTTCTTCTGCCTCTACTGTAATACCATGAGAGTCAAATCTTTAGATGGCTATATGCACTTCATCACCCTTGAGAAGGCCTCATGAAAGAGACTTTCAGTCAATACTCTTGTATGTACAGTTTTTGTTTGACAAACGATAGTCCACCTTTCCTGTTGATTTGCTATGAGTTTTAAGAAATCATAGCCTAGCCTGCCTATCTAGCCAGCTGTCATCTTCTATACCACATGCATGGTTTTGTAGAAAATGGGGATAGATATAAGTAGTATTGGAATATGGGTATAGGTAGTATAGTATAGTAAGTGTAGCTGTAGCTGGAACAACATTCAAAGGTCTTACTCTGCTTAGTGACTGGTACAAAACTTGTCTACCCAGCAACTAGCTCTCTTTTCGCTCATATGCCAAAAACTTGGCCGTCGTCACTGACCACAAGGGGGGCTCTTCAATCTGAAACAGGAGCTTGAAACCACTGTCTGGCACAACACCGTCTGGAACCCCAGGGGGGTGAAGTTTCTCATGGGTTTGAAGATGGGGATGTTAGCCGCAGTCCCGCCTTCGACCGAAAGTTATGAGGCTTCCCATGGGGTTTATGAGGAAGGGGGCACTATGCCTTTCGAAAACAACAAGCACCCATAGTCTAGACAGTGGGGGTCTGCCGTTTCACATCCCCAAATGGAAAGGTCAGTCCAAAACAGTATAAAGAGCCCCCGAAATGTAGAGAGGGGGTCGGAGCCCAGAGCTTCTGAGATGTCAGAGGTTTTTCTGGGCAAAGATTCTTTAATCTTGAGGCGTGTCCTCAGGATCATTGAATCTGGGCAGAGGCGTCAGCGGCCCGGCCTGGCGACAGGTAGAGGGACTGACTTGGAGGAAAGGACTTCGAGAGGTGAATCCAGACCCTAGGTGGGACGGACCTGACAACGTTGGCTTGAGAGCGCTGGTGAGTAATTGGTACCAAGATACATGCAGGGACCTCGGTGAATATTGGCCCAGGAATGGGAATAAATTGTAATATTGGTCCAGAAATGAAGAAATAATAGTAGCTACTGGGGAAACCAAATAGTAACGGGAAGTCTTTTAGCACCCCTTGGTCCAGGAGAGAAACAGAGGACTGAAGTAGTTTAGAACCCCGGGCCTGGGAGGACAGGTCAGTGTAGGGATAAGGTTAGGGACAAATAGGTTAGCACCCCGGGCCTGGAAGGACAGGTCAGCGTAGGTTGCTCTGTCTGCTTCCTTAAAGGAAGGGGCACCAGCAATGTAATAAGAGTAGTTTTAGTAATTAAACCATATAACACACATAAAACCGGTATCTAGCACACACACCACAAGCTTGTAATACACATGTACTGTGCCTTTAAGAGCAGCTAAAAAGCAAGAAACTGCATAGGAAGGCCTAGACACACAGACACATAAAATCTCTGCTTAAGGAAGCTGCATCTCTGCACTTTCACTTCTGTCTACTTTCACTTCTGTCTCTTGCCATTCTATAGGGCTATAAGATTTGTAATCATGATAAATAAACAGTCTTTGTTACTTGCAACACTCTTTGTGATTTCTCTGGTATTTTTCTCGGCTCTATTCACTTTTCTAATTATTTCCCCACTCCCATTTTCCCCCTCCTGGGACAAACACCCCCTTCTTATAATGGTGTTATGGATCCTGGGAGGATTCAGTCCTGTACTCTGTTGCTTCTATATATTGAGTTCTTATATCACAACATGGGCCCCCAATCAGTCACTGGATAAGGGCAAGGCTATAACCCTTGCGGCCAAAAGGACCCAGGTCAGCACGCCACCCTCGATGAATAAGACCCCGAGGGGTGACCTTAAACTAAATAGCGGCGAGCAGGTTTTAAAAATGTAAAATGCTACACTAGTTTTCAATACATATAGAACACTGGAAATTATAAAAATTATCTGCTACTGTTAAAAAATAAATAATATGTGCAAGTTTCTTTTACTCATTTCAAAGAGATTTCATTTCCTAAGAGATTTAGGAGTGCAACTCATTGAAATTCTTATGGATTTGGGTGCCTACCTCCCTGAGGTTAAATGTCTGCCCTACCTTATATACTGTATGTAATCATATGCTGATGCATCTCTGGGTCATGAAGATAAGGCCTACTCATGTGAGTAATCTTATGGGTCTCATGGAAGCTAGTCACATTAAAAATAGTCCAACAATCAGACCCCCATGATGTTGTTCTGAGGAAATGCTCTCTGCTGAAATAATGTTTTCTTTCAGGTATTTTTTAAATTGGCTTTTCCTCCCAAATATAAGCTAAAATAAGTGTTGACAAAGACTAAATTGTTCTTTCATCTTTAAAACCACAAAAAACCAGAAGCTATGTCATGTTTTGCATATGTTAGAAAAATGCACGGAAGAAGAAAATGAGAAAATGCAGTTACACATATCATTTCAGGATTGTAGGGACAGGCTGGCAACTGGCCCTGAGCCTTGGAAAAATCATGCTGATTTATTACTAATTTTTAGAGTTGGCCAGAAAAGGAGATTTTCATTTTGCAGGAGAGTCTGAGTTGTTTACATTTCATTTAGTTCTACATCACAGTGAAATGCTGATGTTGCAGAAAATGCAGGGAAAGGGAACAACCCATTTTGATGCATGTACATCTTCTGGGTATCCATGGAACAAGGCAGCTAGTCAAGTACTCAGAGAACCAGCCTCCATATCAGCTGGGCAATCGTCAGCTGAGAAGCTTGGTAGAAGGATGAACATACTGGGAGATGGGCAGTTGGGAAGGTGATCATCAGGAAAGCTGTTTGGCAGTTGGGAAGTTGAAGAGCTAGCCAATCTAAGAGCTGGTTAAACAGCCAGGCAGTGTCAAGATAGGAAGTCACCAACTGGCTAGGCAGCTTAACAATCAGGGTGTTTGTCAGTCATCTAGGTAGCTAGCTGCCTGATTTCCACTGATTTGGTGGAATTGACAGAGTCACATGGGCTGATTCAATTTTGTGAATTCAGCATTTCCTGACAGCAAACTATTCTGGTGAAAAATCTTGACCAGCTTTACTAATTTTAGAAAACGCTTATAGATGTAAAAAATAGTTTGCAAAATGCATAGGAACAGAAGACATATTTTGAGGGCTGCAGAGAAAGGATATTCATAAGAAAAATATCATGATTCCTTTGATATTGGTTTCTTTATGACTGTCTTTTAGGTGGCACTGTATATCACTGAATGCTACTTTGATTTTGCTAGGTGATTAATGTATTTTGATTCATAATGGAAAAAGGTGTGGTGTTCAGCAATATAACTATTTCCAAAAAGACTTGGACAACTCTAGATATCTGTCACTCAGCATCAGTCTATAGAAATTCTGGGTTTTATGAAGGAAAAATATGGATTTGTGTGTTTCTGAGAATTGTGAATAAATTGATACTACTGGAAATTTGACCTCGCCTTCTTTGTCCTCAGATGGAAACAGGCCTACTGACAATATGGACATATTTTCATGCAATGAAAGTAGCAGAATCATTGATCAGACTAGTATTGAGGGTTTTTCTGGGATTGGTGAGCTTTTTGTTGAAGTGGGAGAAATGTGGGAAGGATTGTGGGGCTATGTGGGTCAGTGACTAGGGCACTGGACTATCACTGGGGAGTCCTGGATTCTCCCTGGCTTCACCATTCATCTGTTGTGTGACCTTCAGGAAGTCACTTCCTCCCTCTGGGTATGTCTCCACTTGTAAGTTTAAGTCGACTTTAACTAAGTCGACTTAGTGTGTCCCCACTTAAAAATAAAGTCGACTTAAGGGGGAACTTAAAAAGTCGACCTAGAGCGTCCACACTGGATGCTCTAGGTCAACTTTGTGAGGCTAGGGGGACCTGGGGCAGGTCCATGGGGGCAGGGGGGCACCCCTTGCCCAATGCCAGGTGGCCCAGCCTTTGCCCCATTGTACCTAGGTACAATGGGGCAAAGGGGGTCAGGGACCCTGGCAGGGCATAGGGGTGCCCCCCTACCCCCATGGATCTGCCTTAGGTCCCCCTAGCCCAGGTGGGGGGGCATGCCAGGCTACCCCTGTGCCCCCCCAGCAGGGAGGGCATTGGTGTAGCCCTGGGGTAGCCCTAAATCGATTTAGGGCTACCCCACGGCTACACTGGCTTAAGTCGACTCTAGGGAGTCAACTTAAGCCTTAGGTCTACTCAAAAGCAGGTTTTATAAAGTTGACTTAATTTTAATTAAGTCGACTTTATTTTCCTTAAGTCGACTTAAGCAGCTTGCTTAAATCGATTTAAGGAAACTTTAGTGTAGACGCAGAGTAAATTAAGTCGACTTAAGCAAGCTTAAGTTGACTTAATTTACCAGTCTAGACGCAGCCCCTGTGCCCTTCTTTCCCACTTTTCTCTTCATTTAGTGGATTATATTGGTAATCCCTACTGTGAAGAGTGTATATCTTACTATATAGCTGTCTGTCTGTCTGTCTGTCTCTCCCTCTCTCTCTATCTCACACACACACATACCCTCTCTCTCTTTCACCTAAGAAAACAAAGGAACCAGCCTTTGGTCTTTGGGAAGGGTTCTGACTTGAGAATTTCCTCTGCCTTATTTCTGAGAACATAGGGTAAGGATCTTCCCTTGAACCCTATCTACTTTGTTAAATTTGAGTTACAAGAAGAAGTTTTATTTTTTTCTCTTGTAACCATTTCTGCTTTAATATATTATACTTGAACTCACTTAAAAGTTCTCTCTTTGTAGTTAAAAATAACAACTTGTTTTATTCTTTTATCAAAATGAATCCAGTGTTACGTTTAAACTGAACCATATTATAACTCCAGAGAAAGGAGCAACCAATTGTATAATGACCCATTACAGGGGCAATGGACCTCTGATATCCAAGGCTATGTCTACACTTGCTGAAATGAGTTCAAATTAATTAGTTCGAACTAACTAATTCAAACTAATTTTAGTTAGTTCAAATTAGTTTAATTCAAACTAGCATGGCCACACTGGAATGTTAGTTCGAACTAAGCAAGCACTTGCTTAGTTCGAATTAGCAAGCCCCATTCATTTCAATGGCCGGTTAATTCAAACTAAGAACTAGTTAGTTCGAGTTAACCCCTTAGTTCGAATACCCTATTCAAACTTATTAGTTCAAATTAAGGAAGCCCTTAATTCGAACTAACTAAAGCCTAGTGTAACCATGGCTTTAGTTAGTTCGAATTAAGCCTCCTTAATTCGAACTAACTTGCCAGTGTAGATGTAGCCCAAGATGTCCAAGTGAGGTCTGGGCAGCACTGAACACACATTTTGGGGGAAAATTCAGGACTGGAGGTGTTTTGGGGTCACCCTGCACACAATAACCAAGGCTGCCAGAGTGTGGCTGCTGGAAGCCAGAGTTTGGCTGGTGTATCCCTGAAAGACTGCTAGGTTCAGAGTTACTGGACTGGCCCTGTGGCTGTACATAGCTATTCAAGATATATGACCTACATGCTGGCAGGCTAGTTGTGAGTGACCCAAGTTGGGAGCTACAATAGCGAATCACTGAGGCAAGCAAGGTTGCAGGGCAGTTGGTGACACAAACCCTCATTGGTCTGGATTAGACAACAGAGTCTTGTGGCACTTTTAAAGACTAACAGATTTATTAATCGCATGAGCTTTCATGGGAGAAAATCCCACTTCGTCAGACGCTTTGACGAAGTGGGATTTTCTCCCACGAAAGCTCATGCGATTAATAAATCTGTTAGTCTTTAAAAGTGCCACAAGACTCTGTTGTCTTTCTACAATAGACTAACACGGCTACCCCTTTGGAATTGGTCTGGATTAGATTGTGATAATGAGTTAGAGAGAAGTGAGTGAAGGGCTTCCCCTGAAAGCTAGGGAGGCAAAAAGGAAACAGGGAAGAGCGGAGGTCAGGTGGAGACAACCACAATGGGCAGGAAGAGGGAGTTTGGGCCATTGAAAGGTTGCAGTGGCAGAATTAAAGTGAGCTCTGCTATTTATTCATGCTTCACCTTGCTGCCTCGCCTAGATCAGTCTTGAAGCCCATTCAATTTCTGATCCTTCTGTTAGACTGCCAAGAAGGCTATCATTAACTAATGCCATGTGATTATGAGGCAAACAGTACCTGACATTAGGCACTGGATTGTCCCATCAATGCATTTTAAGCAGGCCATCAAACAGCCATGGGATGAAAACAACTTGACCAAGTTATGTGCTCTTATGCCAACTCTTCTTATTTTATACCACATTCAAAGATCTTACAATTTCGATATAGTTTGACCCTTCTCTATTACATATGGTCTCTTAACTCAACTCATTTTCATACAGAATACCTGTATCATTGGCTACTCATTCTAGGATGCATATGATGAATTATACTGACTCCAAACCTGGATTCTAATCCAGAGTCCATTGAAGTTGGTAGAAAGACTTCCAATATCTTCAAAGGGCTTTCGTTGTGGTCCCTGATAAGTGGAATTTTGAAGAATTCCAATGTGAATTAATAATGAATATCTCAGAAATGAAATACCGGTCCTTATAGATTTTAGACATATGAATAGCAGGTTGGTTATCTTGATTAGCAGAAAAATGAGAGCATGTTGTTTTGAAAAGGAAGTCCATTAAGGTAGGATAATACAGCTTGTCTCCTAATTAAATCAACTCTTCTTAGGAAGCTATTTGTTAGAGCTCATGTACTGGCTTAGATTTCATTGAATCTGCCTTACCAGTAAATGAGTAAAATGAATGATAAATGTAACTGAAGAAAGATAAGATCAATGTATTTAACTGTGGGCTCCAATTGCATTAAGCCAGAGAACAGTTATCTTTTTTTTTCATTTTTCATTACCCATCCTTGAATGGATATGTTTTTACCATTGGTCTTTTCTTCCTCCTTTTTGTGATATTTTTGTTATTTCTTAACTGTTTCCTGCATGTTTCTTCATCTTGCCTCATTACATCTGCAAGCAATGAGATTCTGTGGTTTTAATCATGGAATATCTTTTTATGGAGGAGAGCTACTTCTTCATCTCCTTCTTTAGGGTAAGCATGCTGCATAGGATCAAAGGGGAGATATCCTGGCAGCAGAATACAAGAGGTATGCAAATGCTAGCTTTTTCTAGCACACCGGCTGAATAGAACAATAAAACTACACAGATTCACTAAGCACAAAACAGTCCTTTCAGATATATTTATCTTTTAGTTCTGAAGTCACCAAGCATCAATAACTTAACAGGAAAATTTTCCCATCTGTTCTGACCAGCAGATCTCTGTTCTGATATACTGTATTCTGTAAATCTGAAATAGAGAGAAGCCCATTTAGTAAGTGAGAACTATGCATATAAAATAATGCATACAGAATAGTGGCTTGAAGATCCACTGGTGAATAAGAGATTAACAAGATTATAACAAAATGCTGGAGAAGGACCTGGAAGGAGTCAGGACCCTGTTCATTGGTCATCAGAGGTAACTGGCCATGTAAGAAATTGTAAGCTTTATTCAGTAGTGGACTGGAATAGCAAATGTGTAGAATCTGCAAACCCAGGAGGTCTGAAAATGTCTCCAAATGCTTCCATGGAGCAATGCAGCCCTGCAATGCCTCTGCTTTGCATAGATCCTTCAAAGCACAAATGAGCACTAGAAATACTCCTAATGTAGGGGTTAGTGCTACCTGAAACTCTTTTATAACAATTATAGTCAATACTCTGTTTTCATAGCTTGGCATGTCTCTTGTTCTTTGATATTCATATGATGTATTTGCAGCAAGGTAATAAGTAAATGTCATAAGTAGCTATCATGTTCTTCCTTAAGGGCACAGAAAGGGCTTTATTGTTCAGAGTGTAACAGTGCAGAGTTCTCTGTGTGTGTGAAGGGAAGGGTACTCACAAGTTTGATCATGAGTTGTGCTGCTGGCTTATGCTTCTAAAGCTTTGCTAGAAGAACATGTTCATACTAAATCACACTCACAAAGTGTCATGCATTTGGCATAACAAATTCAAAATAAACCTTTGTCTCAGTCTTTCTCAGGACAGAAGCTCATGTGGATTTGCCTTAGACTAAGAGGTCTCCCAATGGGTTTGTGTTTCTTTGTGTTTGTATAGTTCCTTGCACAGCAGGTTCTTATCCTAACTGGACCCTTTGTGTTCTATTGCAATATAAGTAATAATATACATACAAAAATCTTTATTAAATTAATATTAATTTGATTGCAAGGTCAGGCATTCAAAATTAGTAAATGCCAGCTTTATACTTTTTCTTCTTATCTGGCATTTCCATTATTGGAGGCTTAAAACCATGGTTGCCCATTCTGCACTAATCTCTTTGCAGATGATGAGTCCTTTTCGTTCACTTAGGATACCACATCGTTCATCCAAGATCTTCTTTTTCTACTTCATGCTCTTATGACATCAGCTCTCCCTTTATAAACATATATCTCCAGCTGACCCTCTTAAAATGTGCCCTTCAAATAGATTTTTTATATACCTAAAATCTCTAAACTATTGTTTCTAGAGTTGCGATCATCTCCAGCACTTTTTGATTAGCTATGTGAGCAATCTGTGGCTATGTCTACACTTGCTAAAATTAGTTCAAATTAGTTAGTTTGAACTAACTAATTCAAACTAATTTTAGTTAGTTCCAATTAGCTTAATTCGAACTAGCATGGCCACACTGGAATGTTAGTTCGAACTAAGCAAGCACTTGTTTAGTTCGAATTAGCGATCCCCATTCATTTCAATGGCTGGTTAATTCGAACTAAGAAATAAATTTGAATTAACATGGCCACATTGGTTAATTTGAACTAGTTAGTTCGAATTAACCCTTTAATTCGCATACCCTATTCGAACTTCTTAGTTTGAATTAATGAAGCCCTTAATTCGAACTAACTAAAGCCTAGTGTAGCCATAGCTTTAGTTAGTTCGAATTAAGCCTCCTTAATTCGAACTAACTTGCCAGTTTAGACATAGCCTGTCATATTTTCAGAATTTTTCTATAATACAATAATTCAAAGAATTGTAGTTTCTTCATTATTGATTGCTTGAATGGCCGTATTTTGCAGCTGTAATTTAACTCAGACCAAATATAAGTTTTAGAGAAAAAATAGTTTTCAGATTTGTTCCTTTTTATCAGATATTTTTAATATTCCTGTATGTCCTACTTGATGTACAGCAGTGTTGTTCACTGGAATATTGCATGGATCCTTGCTTACCAATCTTTTCTTTTCTTTTCCATATTTAACTCTAGAGTACATTCTTTGCCATATTCATACATAATCTTGACTAACTCCATCAGATCTTCTGAATTAGCAAATAGCACTGTCATCTGCATGGCAAATATTATTCACCCATTTCCATTCAGCTTAATACCTTTTTGTGTTTCTTCAATTTATTTAATCAAACACTTACTATAAATCTTAAATAAAGTCAGTGACATTTCTTCATTCATTATTGGTGAGCTTTCTTGGTTGATCTTTAGATGAGGTTTTTCAGGCCTATCACCATATAATACTTTGGTACATTCTTACCTACTCTCATTCTTATCTTTAGAGTCTGTCAAATATTTTCAATTTTTTGTCCGTTTGGGTAGTATTGATCACTTTCCTTCTGCAATAAAAGGATCTTATCTTTTGAAACATCTTAATCCAATTGTTGATTTTTTTCTACAGCTATTCAGATTTAGCTAATCTGCATTTATTCTTTATCAATGTATGTAGTCTTTGATATTCCTCTTTCTCTGTTGCTGATCTTTGGGCTTTTTACTTCTTTCATCCATTAGAGCAATGATTTCATCTGTTTTCTACCTTTTCTTAGCTAATAGCTTTTTTCCTACATGTTGATTTTTGATAGAATCTTTCAGATGTTCCCAAGTCTCTTGGTTTTTCTAATCTACAATACTTCTTGGTAGTGACTTTATCTGTTGATTCCCCAGAGCTTCAAGATTCCATCCTATATAACATTTGGATTTCTATAACTTTTTCAGTTAGGGTTAGGGTGCACTTTCATCAAAACCAGCCTGTGATCTGATCCACAGTCTTCACTTGGCATAACCACAGAATCTTAATTTCCCCCTTTTTGCATCCATCCTGCCTTATTTAGTGCACAGGGGTCCTGTGGAAAAAAATGGTCATGTACTTATGCATTACATATTGCAGGGGTGGCCCAACTGTGTTTTGTGAGCTATACGTGGCTCTTTTTCAGTTAAAGTGTGGCTCATGGAGCCCCTTATGATCCCAACCATTTTCCATCTACCAGACTGTGTGGGGAGCTCAGAGTTTCTGCCCTGCAGCAGGGTGGTAGGGCTAGAGGATTCTGTCCGGCATGGAGGGAGGACTTGTGTGGTGAGTTTTGGCCACTCCTGATATACTGTATTAGATATTTATAGTATGTGCTATGCAGTGATCATTAATCTTACCCAGTTCTCTCTTCTCCCCATGATCCTTGGGTTGGAGGAATTCCTGCCTCATGTGCCTCCCAGAAAAGGGAGGATACACTAATGAGGCCATGTGTAAGGTTTAGGGACGAGCCCTGTATGGTTCTTGTCTCCTCTTTCTCCTCCTCTACAACAGCTCTGGCAACAACTATATGTTCCCAGTACTGTGCATGCATGAGTCCAGCCTTAGAATGTTAATGGGTTCAGTTAGTTTTGAAAGTTGAAGGGCTGTTTCCAGCAACCTTTAGTTTCTCATACTTTTGTATTTTAATTGCTTCTAAACTGCTTCGTATAGCTCTGTTATCCATCAGTTTGTTAGGTGCATGCACTAGCAGAACTCCATTTAATTTACTTGAGTTTCTCCTCATTAACACCAGCATATATTAGGTCAGAATCCAATACAGAGATGTCCTTTATTTAAATACTGAGATTTAATATATATGTTTTTGGAAAGGACTTATTTCCACTCTATTTCCAGTTTACATAGCAGGTATGGTTGATTTAAACTAGAGTATTAAAATTGTTCCCAGTGAAGAACAACTTGTTTTGCCCTTTTTATCACCTGGTAAATACCAGATGAGTTTCAATGCAGTAATAGCCAATGTAAAAGAAAATAAGGAACTAAATAAGTTTTTATTGCCGTAGAAACAAACCTATTTTCCTTTACCTTTCCACTGAGACACAGAAATCTTCACTGTGTCTCAGCACAGAACATGCCTAGGTTTACTTTGCAGGCACTAGTCATGTATCTTTTCCTTTATATTTACCCGTGCAGGAATGTAAACATTATAAATACTGAACAAGGAAACAAATGTTTTCTATAGTCATCTGAATATGGTGGGTGACAGAAACTCCTGCTCCAAACAGAATGATTGGAATTAGTTACAAAAGGAAAACATGAGATGTGAATCACATTTATACAAAGTATAGCCATGCAAGGGAGCATTGTTGGACTGAGGGACACTAGGGAAATAGGGAAAAAAGAGCCCTTCTAGGATGGCAAGTGGTGACTCTCAAGGGCTATGTCTACACTTACTAAAGTTAGTTCGAATTAGTTAATTCGAACTAACTAATTCAAACAAATTTTAGTTAGTTCGAATTAACATAATTCGAACTAGCGAATTTAGTTCGAACTAAGCAAGTTCCATAGCAAATTGCATTGAGTTCAATGGGCTGGTTAGTTCGAACTAAGCAATTAGTTCGAACTAACATGGCCACATTGGTTAATTCGAACTAACTAGTTTGAATTAACCCTTAGTTTGAATAGCATATTCAAATTTATTAGTTCGAATTAAGGAAGCCCTTAATTCGAACTAATGAAAGCCTAGTGTAGCCATGGCTTTAGTTAGTTCGAATTAAGCTTCCTTAATTTGAACTAACTTGCCAGTGTAGACATAGCCACTATGTCTTCTCTTTCCCATTACAACTCTAGGACCCAAGGGTATGAAGGTGGTCTTTCCTCCAATTAGGAATCTCAAAACATCCACCGGTGCCATTTCACGCTGTGATTCTCTGGTGTATCCCAGGTGCCTCAATGCTATTCTACATTATATTTTAATAATTCAGCAACTTTAACTTAATTCCTTTTTTTTCTAAAGATTAAATGACTTATGAAAGGCAAAATGGATCTGTAGGTGAACTATTCTAATGCATATCACAATACTTTCTTGTTTTTCTAGTGCCTGCCACTGAAGATCTTAAAAAGCAGTTCATAATACTCTCTTCCCCAAATGGGGAAATTGAGTCACAAAGAGACTAAAAGCTTAATTTTCAAATGTGTTGATTACCCAGAGGTTCCACTGAAGTCAAGAGGAAGTGTAGGTGCGCTAAACATCTCTGGATCACGAGGCTGTAGTGGCATATCCAAAGTTAGTAAAGGTGAATTAGGCTCAGATCCACAAAGATATTTAGATACCTAACTCAGAATGGAAGTTACTGCAGCTGGGGCAAGCCCACATTTCCAAGATAAATCACTGTGGCTATGTCTACACTTACAAAAGCTAGTTTGAATTAATTAATTTGAACTAACTAATTCAAACTAATTTTAGTTAGTTGGAATTAACTTAATTCGAACTAGCATGGCCCCATAGAATGCTAGTTCGAACTAGCCACGGCCATGCAGGGCACTTGCTTAGTTCGAATTAGTCAGTTGCAGGAAAGTCATTCTGCTGATTAGTTCGAACTAAGCAGTTAGTTAGAACTAATGTGGCCACATTTGATTTAGATCGAATTAATGGATCGAATTAACCATTAATTCGAACTAAGCAATCAAATTTCTTAGTTCGAATTAAGGAAGCCCTTAATTCAAACTAATGAAAGCCTAGTGTGGCCAAGGCTTAAATTAATTTGAATTAAGCTTCCTTAATTCAAACTAACTTGCCAGTGTAGACATAGCCTGTGTGTTACTGGGGAGGTTCACCTTGCTGTTAAAAAATTATTTCAAGCAAATATGTTTTCTTCTAATGGCTTTCGGCATGGGAGTTAAAAAGAAAAACTATTTTGTAACCATTTTATGTTATACAAAAGTATATGTATGTACAGGCTACGTGACCGTGTGGGACACTATAGAGGTTTTATTGGCACGAGTTTGAGATATTACTCAAGGGTGAACTATGCAGGTTTTCCTAAACAAGAGGCAATAAAAGCTTTACAGCTTCCTATGCCTATGTTTATGCCACATACCTTATTTGTTTGGCTTTGCTGACTTCTAGTCTCCTTCCACCGATTTTTTTTTCCTTTTGATGTTACGGATTTATGATGAAATGGGAACAGTGACACCACTGACACAGAGGTAGCCTGATCTGCCTTCCACTGAAGACAGTGAGAATCCTTCCAGTGTCTCCATTGGGAATTGGATCTGGTCTGTGGTGCATAGTTTCATCCACAAGTGCACTGTCAAGTGGGTGGGCCTGATCCTGCTCGAGTAATTCAGAGAAGTAATCCTCACACATGAAGCTGACTCATGGAAGTCAAGGAAGTGATTTGTGGCAATCAGGATTACTTATGTGAGCAAAAATTCCTTACGTGAGCAAGTCGTTACCGAATTAGGTCTATAGAGGCAAAAGATCCTAATCTAATCTATTTTAATCTAATCTAATCTATATATTTCTATCTCTGTTTTTCTTCCTATCCATATTTATTTTGATATATATCTCTTGTATGTATTTATCATTTCTATTACCATAGCTCCAAAGGACCTCAATTAAGGACCTCATTGAAAAAGGCAGGGGAATGAGAAGGCAATGGGCGGACAATTCATTGGGTTAGGCCCTGTTGTCTAATTCCCATTTTTGCTTTTTTATGGAGAAATAAATGTTTAGTTTTGTTGCTGTTGTGGTGTTTGTTTTTTAAACAAATGTTGCCAGTCATCCGATCATGTGTGTTTCCCCACTGGAGATGGGAAACTAATCTTCCCAAATGAAACATAATCTAAGAAGATGCATAACTCCCCCAAATCAAATTTAAAAATATCTATCATGAGTTCTTGCTGTCATGATTTCCTTTTCTCTCACATTATGAGTTAGAAACAGCCAAGTTTCAGCCTTATCTATGAACCTCTAGTCAGATGGGGCAATAACACTAATGTTAATAGCATTCTGTACCTACAGTAGTCATGATACTGTGGAAAAATTCAGTAACTATATGGAGGGGGTAGGGGGGATCACCAAGAACCACTTTGGTTCAATATGTTTAGATCAAATAGTTATCATCTGATTCAAGAACAATGACTGCTTAGAACTATGGAAGAACGTTTGTTATTGTTTTAGAACATGTGCTTAGCAGTCATCAGATGATAAGACGCTTATATGGAGAAGGTTCTGTTACAGGCACCCTCACATCAGCTGTTCTTATCTAGTTCTGGCAAGTGTTAGAAGGAAATTATCAGGCAGGCTGCAATATGCTATTGCCGTTGAACATAATTTTTTCTGACTTTATTGCGTGTTTTAGCTTTTGCAGTATCAAAGGGTTTATTAATTGCTTTGTTTTGCTTTAAATCCACACCATTCTGTTTCGGTAAATACCCTGAGTGTAAGAATCTGTAACTATGCTCATGCTGAGTAGTAACGGTCCCCATACTTAGTCCCAGTGAAATTCATGGGGCTGTCTGAGGAATGTCAGAATCTAACCTGCTGAGACTTAAAAGACCTGACTTTACTCTCATAACAATGTCAATCAGAAGCAACTTTGGTGATGGCAAGGTAAACTGGTGTTGGCCATTAAATAAGTCCAAAGAGTCCACTGAAAGGAACTACCAAAATGTGCCCATTTCTTTGGCACATTTAAACATATAAGAAGTCAAAAGTAAGCAGCAAACATCTCATTTACTTCAGTAGGCCCAGAATTTCCCTTCAAAGGGCTTACAGTCAGAAAGGCATGGAAGGAAAACCCATGCAAGAATAATGCTCATAATGGTGGCTGGGGCCCTGTGTGGTAGTTCCCTATTTTTCTGTGGCTGTTGTTAACATAAGCCACTTTCCTTTTCAGAGAGTGATAGCAGTGTAAGGTACTGAAACAGGGGAAAGGGACTCATGGAGAAGACAGATGTGATTCACCACATTTCATACCAGCTTTTCAGAGGAAGCATGTTTATTTTCTTTTAGAACAAATACCTAAAGAAGGGCTAGATTGTGACTTTGGTCACACCTCTTTAGAAGGAATGTTGCATATGCTTCAAGATCATGGGGCTAATCTCAAGAGGCATCACGACTCAGAGACACCCCTCTGAGTCACGGTTTCTGTACTGTTTCCTACTTCCTCCAAGATGATAAGTTAGTTGCTGCCCTGTACTAGCAGAAAGTTATAGTACTCCTGCACCAGCTGAGCTATTCTGGCCAATGAGTATTGAGGAGTGGATGTATTCCCAGGACTCCCCATCCACCTGCTCTGTGTGGGCAGTAAGCAAGCAGGTGTAACCCACCAACTTGTGTGTGTTAATTGTCTTCCTCTGGACCCAATCCACAGAGGATATGGTTCTATTACAGGTCACAGCTTCAGAGGCTGGCTCTTCCGCTCAAGCTGTAGCTTCACCTTTTCAGATCTGTAAGTCCTCACTTCAGTGGCAGCTAAGATGTTGACTGCTCAATATGTGCTTATATATCCCAACCTACAGTCTATATAGACAACAGAGTCCTGTGGCACTTTTAAAGACTAACAGATTTATTTATCGCATGAGCTTTCGTGGGAGAAAATCCCACTTCATGCGATAAATAAATCTGTTAGTCTTTAAAAGTGCCACAGGACTCTGTTGTCTTTCTACAATAGACTAACATGGCTACCCCTTTGGAATTTGACTATAGTCTATATAGTTTGCTTAAGGGGTGCAGCCCAAGTCACAGCCAGTCTCTTCATATCATAGCAGCATTCTAGGACAATGGTAGAAACACTGAGAATCTCAATAGCTCACAATACAATTTATCATAGTACTTTGGGTAATTACTTTAAAATTTTCTGTTTTTGTAAAGGGTGCAATCCCCTGGCTTATGAAGTTGAATACTCTGTATAAACATTAACCTGATCACTGGACAGAGACTTTGGACATCATATTTTTTTTTTTTTTAATTTTCTCACTTGAATAATGACAATTGACTGTGCTTGAAGCCCTGGAAATCCCTCATTCTATTGGAAACCCCTCTGATATTATAGGCAGTAGATTCATAAGGAAAACAAGTTAGGCAGCAGAGACATCCAGAGGATTTCTTGGAAGGGTTTCTCACTCTGCCTAAGAAAGTACAGCTCCTCACTTTGAACCAGTGAATGATCTCTGTTCTGTCCCACAGCTGAGTTATTCATCAAAGGTCCTGTCAGAACTTTCAGTAATATTGGAGGCCAGATACTGTTCTCATTTACACCAGTGAGACTCCAGACCAGTACCATGAATTCATTAGAATTGTTCACCCAGTACAACGGAGAGTAGAATTTGTCCCTTGGTCTTCCCAGTGGAAACCGAATAGTGATGAACTTTTACAATTATTATTAATACAGTACAGAAAGCATAAAGAGTTAAATTGTGCCTCAGGCACATCCAATTGTAAGAGGCAGTATGGAAACATACTACTCATGGAAGGCCCTTGGGAAGCACATCTCCTAGTGCTCTCCAGTTGTTTTGAAGGATAAGAGGGAGTAATTTGCTGCATGCTTTAAAATATTCTGCTGGCCAATGTGTAGGGGACGGGGACAGAATGTATCTATCTCCCTCCATGAACTGGTCATAAGAGGGTAGTAACTTTGTAGGTGCCCCTGGGTTCGTTCAAGTGGGGGTTGCAATACAGGTTGCATGCGACTGGGCAGAACCTGTGTTCCTAGCTTATATAAGGGCCCATCACAATCTAATCCTTAGTGATAAAGTAATAGGGCCTGATTCTGCTGCCATCCCTCATTAATCATGCGGAATGGTGCCTTTTTTCTGTGAGGACCTCCATTGAAATCAGGCTCTAAAAACTTATCAGCTCTCACAGCAGCCAATTAATTTGCACCTACATGCTATTTTCTCAGCAGAAAGGATATGCCAAAGTGTGTAGAAATGAATTTGTCTCTTACATGCCGGTGTGTGAGATGCAGATAAATGGTAAATAAACACTGGCAGCAGACACAGAGTATAGTCCCATATCCCACTGGTCTGATGTCTGTCCTTCAGATAGCATACTTATCTCCCTATTATTATTGGAAACTTAAACATTGGTCCAATTTACAGACCCTTATTCATTAAACTGGTATATAAGTGTGGCAGATTCATTTGAAAAAAGGAACAGTATTGATTTAGCTGTCATGTGGTGTAAGACACAATGCTAGCTCTCCAATGAGTATTTCTATGTTTTCACTGTAAACAACTTCTGGGATTTAGCCAACACTTTCTCATGTAGCCTTGGGAGTCTAGTCATCTGCACATGCTCCGATAATGTCAGATGACCGTCACAGTGTGCAAAGATTAAATGAATGGAAAATTACATGATAACAGGATTCATATCAGTTATGAAGAATACAGCCTTTTGAAGTTTTAACCAAACACTGAAACTGCACTGTCAGAATTCTAGTGGGTAGCTACCTGGTTAAACGTTTAATTTTCTAATGGGGGTGGGAGGGAAGAGGGAGAAATGTTTTTACAGCTGGCATGAAAACAGTTTCCCAAATCTAGGAATTCCAGAATCAAATATTTTCCCAGCATTTGCACATCATAGTTTGTTTCCTCCCATGAGATAATTTTCCTCGTGTTCCTTCTGTGCTAGCATAAATGTTATGATTTTTTTATGTGTTAGCATTCTCACCTCATGACTCATTGTCGTCTTTAGTACACTGTCAAAAAACAAAACAAGTTGTGAAGCTATGTTGAAATGAACCAAGCACTCAGATAGTCAGATCAGAGACATTGTAAGGATGCAGGATAGATTTTGGAAGATCTGGACTATCCTGGGAATTCCAAGTTAATGGCAACCTAGCGAGAAGTGAACAACCTGTGGAAGCTTCAAACTGAACCAAAGTATGAATGAGGCCTGCTCCAGACACAAACTTTAACAGGGAAAAATGGCATTTGCACGTGATTGTTCACACTAACGCACTGCAGTGGACTATGAATCTGATTCTCCCCTGGCACATTTTAGTCCAAACCATCATGAAGTTATGCCCATGTAAAACTGCTGTGAGATCAGAATCAGAGTCTGACTGTAACATGAAATTACATGATACCTGAGTACCATGAAAGTCTTGTAATTAATCCAGCTTGCCTAATGCTTGGAACAGTGGCACAAGGGTAGAGGGAAAGCCCTTTGAATACAGTGAGGGAGAGAGCCTCAGATAGACCCTAGTTGTCATTAGCCCCCCCTTTTATGCTTATTGGCTTACAGCCCTCAAAGGGCTAAATCATGCTTGAGAAGCACAACCCTGCTTTGAAGCTGCTGCAGAGATCCTCTGCTTTAAGGGAGCACTTGACCTTAGTCAATTTACAGAGGGGGTGCCATGCACTTTAATAGGGTGCACTATACCCTCTCCTCTTCCCCAGCTGTGGCAATGGTGATAAGGCTTTGCCTGCTTCACATTGCTTTTGGGTAACTAGATGTTCTCATTCTGCACTCTCACTTCTGCACCACCTAATAGAGGGGCCTCTGAACCTAATTTGGACTGCTCCAGCTGGGAAAATCCTGTGTGCACTGATCCAGCCTTGGAGATTTCGACTGCCATAAAGTCTTGGGAAAGAAAGATTTCCACTTCCAGGGGATGTGAAGTGAGCATCTAGTGGGCTCTATCTTGGAAGGCAGTGAGATTCTGGCCAAAAGAGCTGAGATTGCCTTGTGGCACTCTGAACAAGCCAGGAGCTGCTGCTGAGAGTCTGCTGGGCCTTTTACTGAGCAGGAAGCCTTAGAGTCTGTTGCTGGCTTCACTGGAGCAGAGACTGTGGCTGTGCCCAGAACTGACTGAGATTGACGTGCAGGGTGAGTTACCACTGGCTTTGTTGTTTGGGAAAGTGCTTGCAAGGTAAGGGGAATAATGAAGAGACTTTAAGAGTGGTCTGAGTCTGAGAAGGGACAAAGTGATCTTATTGTCTAACCAAGTTCCTGGATTACTGACCTCTGGTTATAACAACTCCCATCTTCAGAGGGGCTGTTCAACTTGGAATGTTTTGCTGGGCCAACAGAACGCTGTCCCCAGTTTCAGAGTCTTCAGGTACCCCCATGCAAATGTCTACAATGCTGAAATTCAGAGGAGTGCACACTCATGGGTGGGGTAAATGACACTCTAAATGTAAGTTTATTTGACTACTGTAAACTGAATTCATTAACTGATTTATTGAAGAGCCGCCTGCTGATTTGAATGGGTTGTGATGCAATCTGTTATATCATTTTTTAAGCTGTTAAATAAAGGTGTGGTAACTCCAAGTGCATATTGTTTCTAACTGGGTCTAACTCAAAAGAACCATTGTATAGATTAGCTCAGGTTTGTTCCTGGAGGCTTCCTAGAGATGCCAATGAGTATATATAGAGCCTAGTCAGGTAAAGGCAGTGCCAAGGTTAATTTCCTTTACAAGTAAAAGAGTGGAGAGGATTCGCACTTAGCTAACGTTACCACTAGGATACTCAGAATCTCCTTTGTGTTGTTTACTCCAGAGTAACATGGGGAGGAAAAGGGAGTGGGGAGTGAGTTTTATCTACATAAAACCTAGAATTAGTTTTTCTCTCCTGAACCAGTCCATCTAAAGTGAAGGGCTAGAAACATGAGACTACAGTGATAGGTTAAAGAATAGCAAAACAATCCAATGTTCTGAAACAAGACATTTCTTCTTCCACTGAATAGACTGTCATAATATTCATTTTCTTCAAAAATACCTAGGAAAAAGCCAAACTGATGACAAATTTCACAGGAAAATAGACAATGTTATGTATTTACTTTTTTTTTTTTTTTTTGCATTGAGAAATTAGACACTTTTTCCTTACCATGCTTAATAATAATTCACAATACACTTTCTTATCATTACCAGACAGTGAAAATCCTCGGAAATGAAATCTGAGGTACTGTGTGTAACTCTTGGAATCCCATGAACATGGTTCTTGGCTCTAATTCTTTTCTATTGTATCATACATTGAACTGGTAATTTTTCATACTAAACATCAATAATTGTCCTGACCTTTGTTCCAAAGCTACTGGTTTAAGGTATGCAGATGATATGGGGATGTTATTCCATCTTCTTTTATCATTGATGAATCTGAAATTCTTCTTTCTGGAAATGCCTATAGTTTGTCTTATTCTCTGTTCATATCATTAATCATATTGAATTCTTAATCATCGAACAAGCCCTCAAATCTCACTGGAAATGGAAGTGTTGGATACGATAGCAAAATCTTTCTTGTTTCTAATATTCAGCCTTTTATATTTCCACTTGTCTCCTCTTTACCCGGTTAGACACATGAAAACATAGGTTATGTCTACACTAGAAAAAGTTAGGTTGACTTTGTTAAGTCGACTTAATAAGGTCGACTTTAAGTTGACATTTGACAAGGTCCCTCACCAAAGGCTGTTACGTAAGTTAAGTTGTCATGGGATAAAAGGGAAGGTCCTTTCATGGATTGAGAACTGGTTAAAAGACAGGGAACAAAGGGTAGGAGTAAATGGTAAATTCTCAGATTGGAAAAGGGTAGCTAGTGGTGTTCCCCAAGGGTCGGTCCTAGGACCAGTCCTATTCAATTTATTCATAAATGATCTGGAGAAAGGGGTAAACAGTGAGGTAGCTAAGTTTGCAGACGATACTAAACTACTCAAGATAGTCAAGACCAAAGCAGATTGTGAAGAACTTCAAAAAGATCTCACAAAACTAAGTGATTGGGCATCCAAATGGCAAATGAAATTTAATGTGGATAAGTGTAAAGTAATGCACATTGGAAAAAATAACCCCAACTATACCTATAATATGACGGGGGCTAATTTGGCTACAACGAGTCAAGAAAAAGATCTTGGAGTCATTGTGGATAGTTCTCTGAAGATGTCCGTACAGTGTGCGGAGGCGGTCAAAAAAGCAAACAGGATGTTAGGGATCATTAAAAAGGGGATAGAAAATAAGACTGCAAATGTATTATTGCCCTTATAGAAATCCATGGTACGCCCACATCTCGAATACTGTGTACAGATGTGGTCTCCTCATCTCAAAAAAGATATTCTAGCACTAGAAAAGGTTCAGAAAAGGGCAACTAAAATGATTAGGGGTTTGGAGAGTGCCTCGTATGAGGAACGATTGAAAAGGCTGGGCCTCTTCAGCTTGGAAAAGAGGAGACTGAGGGGGGACATGGTAGAAGTATATAAAATTATGACGGATGTGGAAAAAGTGGACAAGGAAAAGTTGTTTAAATACTCCCATAATACAAGAACCAGGGGTCACCAAATGAAACTGATAGGTAGCAGATTCAAAACAAATAAAAGGAAGTTCTTCTTCACACAACGCACAGTCAACTTGTGGAACTCCTTACCTGAGGAGGTTGTGAAGGCTGGGACTATAACAATATTTAAAAGGGAACTGGATAAGTTCATGGGGGCTAAGTCCATAAATGGCTATTAGCCAGAAAGGGGTTAAGAATAGTGTCCCTAGCCTCTGCTTATCAGAGGATGGAGACGGATGGCAGGAGAGTGATCACTTGATCATTGCCTGTTGGGTTCACTCCCTCGGGCACCTGGCACTGGCCACTGTCGGTAGACAGATACTGGGCTAGATGGACCTCTGGTCTGACCCAGTACGGCCTTTCTTATGTTCTTATGTTCTTATGACTTAAAGTCGACCTTATTAAGTCGACCTAACAAAGTGGTTACGCTGAACGGGGACTTAGTAAGTCGACCTAACTGCCCTTAAGTTGACTTAATGAAGTTGACTTAAGGGTTAATCCATGTCCACACTATGCTTAAGTAGACCTAAGGAGTCGACTTAAGGGTTAGGTCGACCTAACCGGCAGTTCTTACTAAGTTGACTTAAGCTCTCATTAAGTCAACTTAAGGAATTTCTTAAGTCAACTTAATGAAAGCCCAGTGTGGATGGGGAGTAATTTAGGTTGACTTAAGGCTACTTAAGTTGAACTAAATTGCCAGTGTAGACATACTCATAGAGGATTTCTTGTTCTTTTGAGGATTTGTATAGTATTTAAGTTACAAAACTGTTCCTTCACATTTTCTTTTGTAAACCTGCAAGTATTTTGTGTATCCTTTTAACCAGTGTTCAGACCACTTAGCCCTTTCAGGATTTCAGAGAACTCTATGCATTAGAGATTCAAATTCTAGCAAATCAAACATACTTTAGATCACTTAAAAAAGCCCACACGTTTATTGGCATTCTGCTACCCTCTTACTTTCCCGATAGTGGGAAACAACAGGAGGAAAGTTCACTCTGCTAACAGCACAATAATATGTGTCCCAAGGAAAATGATGGATTTAAGATTCTGTCTGGAATAAATATATTTCTTATAGCGTAATCGGAAATCCATTTCATGAGGGATTAATCTGGACTAGGATTTAGGCGGACAGTGTGTGCATTCTGAGCTACAGCATATGAGAGTTCAAGGGTGTGTATAACTGTCATGCCAGATAAATTCTCTTATGCATTTACAGCTAGAGCTAGGCAAAGATTTTTGGACAAATAGTTTGTTTGATGAAAAACATAATTTTGGTCGATTCAAAACTATTTATATATTTGACACAAAGTTTTGTGGCCATTTTCAAAACAGCCAGAGAAAAAGGAGGAGGTGGTGTTGGCATCCTCCACTCCCAAATTCCTTGGCCTCACACACCTCTTTTATTAGTCCCTAATAGTATTTAGCCCTGTGGTCAGAGCATTTATGTAAAAAGTAAGGAACCTAGGTTCAAATCCCCACCTGGAACAGATTTCTTTAGATTCTGAAAAACTTCAGATTTGGTTCAATCCCAAAGAAAATTTGTCTTCAGTTCAAGTACTGAACTGAAGTGGCAAGTACTACCACTGACCTGAAAAAAAGCAATTATTCTCTCAGCTCTATTCACAACAATCAAGTCTGGTCCTGTCTCTACTGAGAGGGATGCTATATATGGTGTATGTTTGTGTATGTTGAATGGCACAGGGAAAGCAGAGTTGGTCAAAGATTTTTTTTTCCACAAAAGGTTTTTTTCCCATAAAAAGGCCTCTTTTTTTTTTGTTTTAGAAAATAAAACTTTTTGTGAAAATTTGTAAAATTATTTTGAAATTCATTTTTCCACAATTTTTTCCAAGATATTTTTGCTGGTTTTTTTTAATTGACATTGCCTCCCCCATCATCATTGCTTTTTGTGTGTGTGTGTGTTTACCATAAAGCTGGCTTTTGTGAAACTAAAAAATTCTATAACAATTTTGACAAAAAGATTGATAGCACTTCAGTTACATTTTTGTTTTAAAATATTGTAAACCTCATTATAATAATAGTATGTGAGTCTATTTCAACCCTGTAAAATATAGATAACTCTGACATTTTCAATTCAGGATGGAAATGAGGCACACATTTTAACAGTGAGTGACTGTTCCTGTGATTAATCTGCCAAGGAAAGTGGTAGATATGCCATTTCTTGTTCTCTTCAGATCAAGATTGGATATGTTGCTGGAAGAGATGCTTTAATCAAGAACAAGTCACTGGGCTCAATGCAGGGATAATTGGTTGAAATTTCTTGGCCTGTGTTGTACAGGTGATCAAATTAGATGATATAATACTCCCCTTTGGCTTTAAAAATCTGTTATTCTATTTGGAAAGGGGTAGTGAAATTGTTTTCTGTTTTGCAGACAGATCTAGTGGGAAGCATTAAATCCTCACTTGTTCACATTAAAATCTTTTTGACATTAGTTTGTGCATGTTAGGGGGCACTGAGAAGCTGCTCGGTTCCAAGACGAGGCTGCCCCAGAAAGCTATCACTCGGAGGCACTGTAGGGGCACAAGATGTGCAACATGATCCCTTTATGGAGACAGAGGTCTGTTCTGACCAGAACATGTGTGGGTGGGCATGGAGCAGAACCCTGGCCCTGCTTATTTCGTACCTTTTCCTGTTCCCTTTTGGGTGCCTGGGAAGTTTCTTTTTGCTGGGAATTTACCTACCTCAGTTACAAAATCAAAGAACGTTTGCAGAGCAGAATCTTTATAAGTAGCAACCAATGGGTTAAACAGAGAAACATGGAAATATGTATGTTGCAGTCTGGTGGATGCTTCCATTCTGCAGTCCAGTAATGCCTACTCAACAAATTGCCTGCAAGAAAAAGAACAAAAATGATCTTGATGAAATCTTTCCAGCTTCTAATGATCATTCACTGACTCCCCTTTCATATTAACAAATATCTGCTGTCCCATGTAGACTTCCAAAAAGAGTTAGCAAATGGTGAAATGCAAGGCTTCTTACCTGTGGAACATATAATTCAATTTAATGAATAAATCTGCTTTGCATCAAAATACTGTGTGCCAGTGTTTTGCATAATGTGAAATTCCTCTTGCCAAGCAGGAAATGTACTACAGTAAAGAATTCATAAAATCTCCAGGGAGTAGATTGTTTGCTACTGTTCGGCGAAACACACATACAGCAGGATAAAGGCTGTTTGAAGAAAGGAAGGAATTGCAGAAATCTTTGTTTAAAGATTCCTTACCCAACCCCAGCACTCTTCATTGGAGGCAACTGTTGTACGGCTGTGTTAGAAAATATAATGTGAATATCTGGACTTCAAAGGAAAACAGGCTCTTCTGATAAGATAACTGCACTCGGTTTAGATACTGGATAAAATAATTCAACTTCACTGTGCCAAATTGTAAGGGTAAGAATAATAAAATATCCGTAGCATAAGGGAAAAGCTGTGGAATAAAAAGATAATAGCTATCTGTTGGAATCATTTTCAAATGCTAGCTCAGCAGATTTAAAAATTTAAAGCTAAGGATTTGTGCTCACTTTCTTGCAGGTAACTCAATAACATTAAATCAGAAGTGTAATAAATAGGTGATACCATTATAGCTATCCAAATCCCAGTTCAGCAGAATAACAAAGTACTTGAGTCTATGTATGTTCTGGAAAGCTAAAATGTGAATGACCAGAGCAAACAATATGAGAGTATTTGGACAGTTTAGGTCTAAATGAAAAGTAAGACTCTCACAAACAGATGGTAGACCATATGCCCCACTAATTAAAACCCAACTATAGTCAATTCTGAATATTCATTATCAAAACTGATTAACTAGTCAGCTGATTATTGGAGATCTTGATCCAAACTGGGCCTTGGCTTAGAGTTTATGCTACACTAATACCGTTTAATGGGAATGCACAAGTTCTCAGGAAGGCCAGAATCTAGTCCGTTGGTCTAAATGGAGTTGTAGACTTATAGAAACTGGACACTCAGCAGACAAAGATACACAGATGAAGTCTCTTGAGCTTTTTATTAGCCATTTCCTGTCATGTAAAAGACAGCTGACAAGTAGCAGATGTTTTCTCAATGGCAGCATCCTTGTTTTACATCCTCAAACAGTTCTTCACATCCATTTTCACTGAGTCTGCAGCAATGCTGAAATGTGTGCAACAAAACCCCAACCCTTGAGCTTCATTAAAAAAAAAAAAAAAGCATTTCTTTTGCAGCAGTGGCTATGTGGGTGTGTTCAGTCTAACAAAAGTCTGTTGTCTTCCTTTGTTAGAGTGTCGATTTTTTTTTTTTTTTTTTGTAGTGGAGAGAGTCATTCTGAAAGGCTTTCCCAGTCTTTCAGGCCAAGTGATTTTATAAAGTCAAATGCTTTCCAAGGAAGCAAAACTTGTCTGGTAATTAAGCCAGTGAACTAGAACTCAGCAGATCTGAATTCAGTCCCTGGTTCTTCTTGTGCGACCTTGGACAAGTCACTTTTCTGCTTTATTTCTCTGTTACATGTATGTAGAATGCCTACCTTAGGGCTATTTACCACCTAGTATAATGGATCTTGCTTAGTTGGGACCTTTAGCATAACTACCATGTAAATGTTAGTAATATTTTTGTCTCGTATCCATGAAGTCACATGATGCCAGCTGCACATTCTGAGGCCACTCCTTTAAATAAACAAACTGTGCAAAAATCCCCTAAACAAAGCAGTTCTTTAGAAAACCAGCCACGTTCCCTCCCTCCTATGTTTCCACCAGGGCCTTGCTGGCAATGTCAGGAAGTCATTTGCTGTTTGTAGCTGTTGCTGTCAGTGATAAATAGTATCAGTGTCATGGCACCTGTTTTGCCAACCTTCAGAAGGGTGCCCTCTGAACCGAGTGTGGAGGGTGATGGTCAGGGGTGTATTCCATGTAGACTCTTCTCATTTGCATGGGAGCACTTTCATTTGGAGACTGTGAACACTAAAACACCTGCCTGTGGACATTTCAATTTTCAAATTGCCAGAGCTGAAAAGCAGAGGAATCACTTCACCTTCTGACCACTTTTAATGGGCATGTATTGAGGTATTTCCATTAATGAAAATAGCAACCAACTAAACTGGTTAATAGGCTGCCTCTGTTTTTTCAAACAGACAAGGAGTCCTGTGGCACTTTTAAAGACTGACAAATTTATTTATCTCATGAGCTTTCATAGGGGAAAATCCCACTTCATCAGATGCTTTGAGGAAGTGGGATTTTCTCCCATGAAAGCTCATGTGATAAATAAATTTGTTAGTCTTTAAAAGTGCCTCAGGACTCCTTGTTTGATTGGCTGACCTAGACTAACACAGTTACCCATTTGGAATTTGTTTTTTCACTGATTCATGTCAACATGACTCAACAACATGCCTGGGAATGCAAACTATAATATGGGCTTTTGAAAGCACAGGCATTTTTAATCACCATGATTGTTCACCCTATTAATTAAAAAAAGTTTGTTAAAATGAATATAAAGATATTTAAATAAGTATTCAATATCAAGAACTAAGGAATGCTTGCCTCTCCCACATCCCATATAGAGTAGAAATGGGTCAAGGTGGTGAAATTAGGGTTGCATCTGAATCAGGACAAAGTTAAAATTCAGGTGATGGCCAGCTGAAGAACATATTTACATAGATTAAAGGCAGACCGGTTTATATTCATATATGCATCCAAGTGCACAACTGCAATGTGAGACTCTTAGGAGAAAGGCACATCAATTTCCATTGGAAGGAAAAGCAAACAGGAGCTGCAATAGGTGCAGATCATTAGATTATTTTCTATGTACTTCTGAGACAACAGGTAGAAGGATTTGTAGAGATTAACGAACTCAGCCTCACCCAATCATCGTTATCCTCCTGTATCAAATAGGGAAGATGAGATGCTGAGAGCTTAAGGCTGACATTTTCAGACTTGGCGGGCATATTTGGGCAGCTGTCTAAAAGTGGCCTGATTTTTAGAGATGCTGAACTTCCACAAGCTCCTACTGATTTTGTTAGGCAGTGTAGGTGCTCCACATCTCTGAATGTCGTGAACTAATGACTTAACTTTGGGCATCTAGGTTTGCAAATTTTTACTTATGCAACCTGTCCACATTCATAAAGCAAGTCTGTGTCAAAACCAATAATAATAATAATAATAATAATTAATAATCACTGAGGTCTGACACTAGAGCATTACAAAGGAGGTAAATAATATTATCCCTATTTCATAGATTGGGAAACTGAGGCACAGATTGTTGAAATTATTTCCTCACAGTTACCCAGCAGGCCAATGACCAAGCTGAGAATGGAATCCAGATGTCCTGAGTCCCAGCCCATTGCTTTAACCAGTAGGCAACACTGCCTCCTCAGCTCTCCTTATTGCATCATGTTAAACACTTGGATTGCCAAAACTACTCAGTGATAGTGGGGAATTTTATAGCATGCAGCTCAAAACATAAAGGTAACGGTGCTGGTAGCTTTGAAATAGTGTTTTCTTTTTTTATACACAATCATTCTAATCAAGAATTCTTTGGATGAAATTCTCTAGTCTATTAGCCTATATCATTGCTCTTAAACAAAAGATCTGTGTAGCTATTTATAATTCCACCAAAAACTAATGAATTCTCATCCTTATTACCAGAATCTAGTGGTTTCAGCATTCTAAGCCAGCAAACAGTGAGGTGCCCGTTTATAGCTGTTGAGAATTTGTCCCATTATTTACATATGAAGAAAGATCACCTAGGAAGTAAGTAGATCTCTGTGTCATTGCCACTCATATTCATTGGTGACATTCTCCCCACTAACATAGCACACTGGTCCTGTAAGCACAAGCATAGTGGATAAAGATACTACAGCCCTCTGAGAATTAATTCTACCCCTTCATAGCAAAAATCTTTAAATTCCAATTTAGAAATAAAGGCATTTTTCTGAAATTTTGTTGCAGGGACTTCACTGATAGTTTCACCAGATGCGGTCAGTATATGCCCTAAGCATGTACCTGAATGGAGCATGCGGTCACCTCACTGTCTTTAATGTTTTTATCCCCACAACAGTCCAGGGAGAGAGTGATGTGCTATTATTCATATAGGAGGGAACTAAGCACAGAGAGGAGAGACTGAGTAATTTGCCCAGGGTCACACAGAAAGTCAATGGAGAAGCAGGGAGTCCCAAATCCCATGCACACACCATAACTGCTGAACTATCCTCCCTTTTCTTCATCTTAAAAAACACAAAGGCTATGTCTACACTTGGCCAAATAAGTCGACCTAGCATGTCCATACTCAAAAATTAAGTCGACTTAAAGGGGATGTGCCAAATCGATTTAGAGCGTCCACACTGGATGCCTAAGTCGACTTCTAGGGGCTATGTGGACCTGGGACTTGTCCACGGTGGCAGGGGGGGCACCCCTTGCCAAGTGCCAGAGGGCTCAGCATTTGCCCCATTGTACCTGGGTGCAATGGGGGCTGAGCAGGACAGGGACACTGGCAGGGCATAGAAATGGGGTGGGCAGGGCTGTGTCTTGCCCTGTGGGTGGGCACGCCAGGCTCTGGCTGTGCCAGCCACCCTGGCAGGGAGGGCAGTGGGGGAGCCCTGGAGCCCTTTAAGTCGATTTTAAGTCGACTTAGGGCTAATTTGCATCCACACTTTATAAAGTTGACTTAGCCAATAAAGTCAACTTTAAATTTCTTTAAGTCAATTTAAGCAGCTGCCTAAGTTGATTTAAGGAAATTGTAGTGTAGACGCAGATTAAATTAAGTCAATTTAAGCAAGTTTAAATCGACTTAATTTGTAAGTGTAGACACACCCAAAGAGAATTTAAACTTTGTCTGGCAATGTAGATTAGTAGGTAAACATGACTTTCCATTACTCAACACTAAGATTGTTGGGGGTGTCATTTGCCTTGGTGCAGAGATACCATGCTAGCTTTAATTTAAAAAGAGCAGAGAGTATATGGCAGTGCAGGTTTCAGCACAGACGAGCAATGTCAGTACATCCTTGGGGGACCAGATTGGCTGCGTAGCCCACACTGAAGTCCTCACTTCTACATCCTCACGGCTATTTTTAGGGAATACAGGTACGCCTACATGAGCTGCAGATCACAGCCCCAGTTACGGTGTAGATAGGGTAAAGTAAGTCCTGTTTTATAGCAGGGACAGTCCCTTCTTTACGCCATCTCCCGGCCATCCCATGTTTTATGGCAAAAGTGGACATTTGTCAAAAAAGTGGGATGTGAAGGAATATGCAGGGAGTATGAGGGGTAGGCAGTGATGCCAGTCCAACGCCAGGAGGGAGGGAGCGGAAGAGAGCTCGGGCAGACAGCGACACCAATCCCAACCTTGTGTGGAGACAGGCCAAGCTTGAAGAAGCAGTGATGGCAGCCCCATGTTGGGGACAGGACACAGCCTGTGTGAGTGACTTGGGACCACTCCCATGCAGGGTGGAGGTCTCAGGCAATTGGTTCAGAGCATCCCCGTGCAGAGGAAGGTGGAGGAGAGATGGCTCAGGCTAGTCCCATACAGTGTCCAGTTTTCCCTTTGGGAAATATTGTCACCTTAAGCTTAAGAGAAAATGAGAACTTGCTGATCATGAAAGAGGGTGGTCTGTTGTTCCAGTGCTTCTTCCTCTTGTGGTACTGCATGGGCAGGATGGAACAGCCTTGTGGAGTAGGAAGGAAACATAGAAATACTGACAGAGCACAGAGTTAATGCTGACATCACAATTTGAAACCAGTTGAGAATCTAAGGCTGCCTCTACACTGGTAAATTAAGTCGACTTAAGCTTGCTTAAGTTGACTTAATTTACCCTGCGTCTACACTACAGTTTCCTTAAGTTGACTTAAGCAAGCTGCTTAAGTCGACTTAAGGAAAATAAAGTCGATTTAATTAAAATTACGTCGACTTTATAACAACACATTCCTATTAGACCTAAGGCTTAAGTCAACTCCCTAGAGTCGACTTAAGCCAGTGTAGACGTGGGGTAGCCCTAAGTTGACTTAGGGCTACCCCAGAGCTACACCAATGCACTCCTTGCTGGGGGGGCACAGGGGGAGCCTGGCATGCCCCCCCACAGGGCAGGGCAGATCCCTGCCCACCCTGCCCCTATGCCCTGCCAAGGTCCCTGTCCTCCTTTGCCCCATTGTGCCTAGGTGCAATGGGGCAAAGGCTGAGCCCACTGGCATTGGGCCAGGGGTGCCCCCTGCCCCTGTGGACCTCCCCTAGGTCCCCCTAAGCCCCTAAAAGTCGACCTAGGTGTCCAGAGTGGACACTCTAGGTCGACCTTTTAAGTTCCCCTTTAAGTCGGCTTTATTTTTAAGTGTAGACACACTAAGTCGACTTAGTTAAAGTCGACTTAAATTAACAAGTGTAGACATAGCCTAAGAGCCAACCCTCCGGCATTTTATCACTCAAAGAGGCTTGTTTGGCCTTCACTAAAAATAGCCACTGTGGTTTGCCAACAATAGTATGCCCTCCAAACATGAGTTTAGAACAGCCGCTATAGAGTCAGTAAATGTCGCATTTGAAAGCAAGACTAGCTGTACATTTGTTTATGAAGATCAACCAACCATTACAGGATTAGAAACAAAGCTGAATTTAGTAGCTTAACCTGCAGAGCCAACAGTTTTATTGACAATGGGCTTAAGCAGCCAATTGATATGATGGCAGAATCCAGGTGTGTATGTGTATTTCTATCACAGAATGTGCAGCATGTGTTGACACATACACTGTGGTCAATGAGCACAACAGACTGGCAGAATCCAGAACGGTCCCCTGTACTCCCTGTTGGCAAGTGTTTGTGCATGTTTGGCAGACTGAACGAATGACCTTGCCGTACTTCAGTTGCTCAAAGTTCCTCTCTCTCTGTTAACCCTTTTGCTTTCCTATTGTTGAAAATATTAGCTATTGATTTTTAAGTTGCTGATACTGGACACGGAGAGGCGTGGCTGAGGACAGACAGATTCTAATTTTATTGGCACCAGTGTAAATCTGGAGTAACTTCATTGAAATAGCTGCAGTGAAATTTTACTGTTATAAAACCATCATAAGTTGGATAGTGATCAGGCCCAGGAGGTGTTTTGTTTTTTACATGTCAGATGGGAAAGTGTGATCTCGGTTTATTATGCACAACGGGACTACAAACAGCTTTCTCTTTTGTGTCTTCTATGTCTTAACTATAATGACTAGGTCAGGCAGGAGAGAAATATGTTACTCTTTAAAGAATTTCTTTTGAATACAGAATATCTTTGTTTTGATTCCTCATGACTGTCAGTAATTTGAGAAAAATATTAAATCAAATGTAATAGAACAGTAAATAATTGGACAAGTTAATGGACACTAAGCTCTGGGCCAGATACACTTACGGTGGGTTTACTTTGGTTATCTCCATTAACTTCAGTTAAAATGACTCCCCATTTACATGAGTGTGAGAGGCTGATAGTTCTGATTTCATTAAAAGGTATGTTTTCCCCTTGGATTTATTCCTATTTTGATCATTCACTTTTTTCCACTTGCAGTTTATTCTAAGGTCTGCTCAAAGCCTATTGAAATCAATGGAAATATGGCTATTGACTTCAGTGAACTATAGATCAGTCCCCAAATGACATCAAAGTAAATATCATTAGAGGTTGTAAGCAGTATCTTAGTCACTAAAATATATTTATATTTTCTCAAGACAAAGTAGGAGAATTTTTGGCACTCATATAAAAGATGCTACATAGACAGCTCTTGTGGCTGGTTGGGATTTTCAAAGAAGCTAGAGTTTATGCACTTAACTCCCTTAGGTTCATTTAAAAGGGTAATGTGATCCAATGGCTAGAGCATTGGACTAGAGCACTGGAGACCTAGCTTCTATTCCCTGTCTGTTCTATTGACTTGCTTTGTGACCTGAGGAAAGTAAATTCACCTCTCTGTGCTTCCATCCCTCCGTACTCCATGTCTGTCTGGTCTACTCAGATTATAAACGCTTTTGGGCAGGGATGGTCTCTGACTATGATTTTGTACAGAACCCTTGCACAGTGGGGTCCTGACTCTGTTCGGGCATTTAGGCACGACTAGGACAGAAATAGTAATGTTAGTGATAGAACAGGTATGGCACAGCCACTGTCAGTAGAAAACTCTTCACACCATCCTTCCAACATGCCTCCGCCTTATTCTAAGGTGAAAATCTGCAGGGATGGGAAGAAGGTAAAGTAATTCATTGTAATCATTCATTCCTTAGTTTCATTGACTAAATCATTGATTTCAATGATTCCTATTAATGTCTGTAGTGGGCGGTGGTCTTGCGGTGAAGACTTTAGTAAGTGTGTTTATGTCACCTGTTGATCATCACTGAAATATTTTGCAGTAAAGTTTCCTGAACCCAGGAAAATATTTGGTTGTTATATAGAATTTGGCTTAGAGCTGCTCAAAGAGATTGTCACTATGGATAAAACTGGAAATAAATAAAAGATGACAAGGTGAAGTACTTTCCATTTTCATCACTCATTTTTAGGCATGTGGAAATTTGTCTCTGTAGCATAAGAATACCTGTGAAGTGAATCCTAGATGGAATCCGAAGCACTGGACAATAAAGCTGGTAAAAAAGGGGGAAATTTTGATGAATTATCCTGTTTTGGGTTTTGTTTGTTTCATCAAAATTTGACCCAACACCAATTTAAATCAATATGAGTCTTTTCATTGTCTTTAGTGGGTATTGGTTTTGACTTCATAGCACTACTTGGTCTGTAAATACATTATTTTGTGGACTACTTGTTTGAACCTTACCAATAATCCTTGTATTCATTCCATATTTCAGTTTCCAATTCGTGAACAGAGAGATACTTGGTTTTGATGTTCTAAGAAAAGATGGTAGATATAGTTGCTTTTTAAAAAAAAAATTATACGGTAGAGAAATGACAGGAGTGTATGCTATTAGAGAGGGATCCAGCACTGACATCTAATCAGTGTGAGAAAACTCAGACTAACTTTGCTGCCAAGAATTTAAGTTAGTTAACAGACGTGTACTGGCTTGATAGCAGGTGGATTAAAAAATATAAACTTGGTTGGGGCCTTCTGTCTCTATTTGCTATAGACTAGCTGGTTTTAGCAGCTCTGTTGAGATTTTACTTTTTAATATTTAGTTGTTTATACAAAGAACTTGTGAAAGGTGCCAGATTGGTAGCCTTGGATACTGAACTTCTCCTTTTAATCCCCCAAATAGGTGTATCATAGGCAATAGCTGTGAAGGCTTCCCGATGTTAACTGTCCACTCAACTGATCACTGTCCACTCAAAATTGGACTGAGTCCACCAAATCCATTCTTCAACAAACAGCCATCACATAGGTCAGGTGTACACTCACAGTGGCAAATCTGCCACCATCGGTTTGATCTTTCAGGTTCAATTGAGCAGTCAGTGAAGACCTGTTCAATTGATCCAGAAGTCAACACAGTAAAACCACCTCCCCAAGAAGAGTAGTGCTAAGTCAAAGGGATGGCATTTCCCTTTGACTCAGCACAGTGGAGACACCACGGTAAGTTGGCGTTAGAAAATCAAAGGGAGATACGCAAGTTATTTTGCATAGTTTGCACATCTCCCTTTGACTGCCACTGAATTCCACGGCCAGTGTAGACCTGGTCTTAGTGAAGAATTAGTTCATTGCAAAACTTGGATTAGATTTCTACCATCAATTTAGTTAACATCTTGTTCCCATTTCTGTTGTCTCTTTGCAGTAAAATGCAGAAGACAATATTTGATGTTTTACAATCTTTCAATTTTCTTAAGTAAAGAGAAAACAGGATAATGGTCTCTTGAAAGTTATATGCAGTATTTTTATCATTTCTATGACCCAGAAGTGATATAGATAGAAAATTATTTAAGAGGGTAATAGAGAGAGAGAGAAAAGATTAAAGAAATAAATTCTCAAAGTCTAATACCCAGAATGCCAGAATTCCTTGTTACACTATTGATAGACAGGGGAACAGAACTGGTTGAGCTCATTTGTTTTCATCCAGTCCCTAAGGCAGCGAAGAGGAAGTTTTTCAGTTGAAACTTTTTTGGGTGAAAAATATAGATTCTGCAACACTGACAAGTTTAATGAATTTTTGTCTGGTTCACCAAATCATATCAATTGAAAAGAACCCTAAAAACAAACAAAGACTTTTCCTTCTATTTTTTCCTTTAATTTTATTTAAAACATTTTAAAATCGTCAAAATTGGAACAAAACAATTTTGTCAAAATGTAACAATTTGTTTGACCCTAAATGTCCCACCCCCCCTCCGCCGCCAACTTTTTAATTCACCAAAAAAATTCCAAAACCTGTTTTTGGTTCAGTGTGTTTTTTCCCTCCCACCTGTTTTTTTGGAATTGTCATTGAACTGAACAACTCCAGAATTTGTACAGCTCTACTGAGATGCTTCCCAAGGATACTCAGGGTTGTGGGACATATAGCAACCAGCTGTCGTTAATGTGAGGAAGTCTTGATTCTGCCTGTTGTGGATCAGCTTTCTGACTCAACACAAGCACGGCCTTCCAGGGCTCCACATACCTCACAGTCTTTGATAAACTAACACCAAACTTTCACATCCTTCTGGAACTCTCTGATTTTCTACTCCCAAAGGAACAATATATACCAGGTTACTAGTTTTAATTCAGACTTAGCACTCCACAGAACACATGACAATGACTTTTATTTATAGTGAAAACAAAATATTATTAAAACCAGATTCAAAATGTAACAAGTCAGAATATTGGAAGCAAATGATTACAGGTTGAAGATAAGCCACTTTCTAAAGCCTCAGCTTAGCTCACAGGACATTACCTGTCTTCTACCTACAGGATAACTTATCCCAAGTCTTTTCCAGTCAGTATGACTGAGAACCCCTTTTATAAGATCAAGCCTATTGGCAGTTTGTCTTCAAAGACTGAAGGATGCCAGAACATCTCTCTGCACTCCCAGGTATACCAGACAAAATCTTTGATCGAAACCTGAAAACAGGTTTCTCCACCCACCTACTGTTTAACTCTTCCTATTTAATTTCCTTCTGAAGTCTCCGCAAGCTCTTCATTAATATTTGACTCGGTATGCTAATAGAGTTCTATTGTAAGACACACAATGTACAATGGTGCATCAGGGAGATGTGTCTTCTACCTCCTGTCTAAATAAATATGTTTAAGGGCATGCTACCTTTGAGTAATCTGCCTTTAACTACAAGGCCTCAGTAATATCATTTTCACCTTATACACATAAATCCTCACATTTGTTTGTAAACACATCTCACAATTAGTGTGACACAAGCTTTCATTAGAAAACTTACATGACTTTTCTTTGGTGAACCTAGCAGATCGCTGTATCCCACTGTACCCCTGTGACCTCTGCCTATTGGCCTCAAGAGATCCTTGGATCATGTTTACTTGTCTGGCCTTGGGTGCAATTTTGAGCAGCCTTAGTACTGCTCCAATTTGCATCTGGCTGCAATGATCCCAAGGAGATTTTCCACAAGTGGGGATTGTCAAATGGCACATGCTGTAGCGATGACCCCTTCTCAATAACACTCTCCCATCATTATCCTTATGGTGGGAAAGGGGGTGATGTAGACCTGCCATGGATATTGGAGATTCACCTGCATTTGGCCCATCTGTCTTAATATATAACTTTTTATAAGAACTTGCATTAACAAACAAACAAAAAAACAAACCACATTAATTAGCTCCATTGGGACTAGCCCATAAGAAAGGAATTGCCTGCAGGATCAGACCTTGTCCTCTGAAGATTTCCACTCAATTTTGCAGTTTCCACGTAAATCAGATGCATTTCAGATTAGTATTCAAACTTCTGGGTGTTTATATGCTCCCCAAACTTGAAACATTTGATGTTCTATCACTATTGGAGATACAGCTAGTACTTGGAAGTGACACACTCCACATCTTTGAAAATAACCCCATACAGACAGTAAAACTATATTTTTTGCATGAAAAAGATTATCAGAAAATCATGATAGCTATTTAACTTTCCTACAGTCTGATTCTATTTGGTTATTAAAACCAAAGGAAGTTTTCCAATTCCAAACTTGGTTTGGCCCCATGAGGTTTATCCTGCAGAATTTTACTCAGACAAGTCTGGGGGGTTTTCACCTTCCTCTGTAGCACAGGGCATGGTTCACCTACCGGTGAATTCTCTGTATCTTAAAGTCCTTAAATCATGATTTAAGGAGGTAAATAACTCAGTCATAGGTTGGTGGCCTATTGCTGGAGTGGATGGGTGAGGTCTTGAGGCCTGAATTTTGCAGGAGGTAAGGCTAGATGATCATACTGGTCCCTTCTGACCTTAAAGTCTATGAGTCTAATCGTTAAATTAATCCAATTTAATCCAGTGGTGTTTCTCGTATAAGTAAGGACAGTTTGCATGAATAAAAGTGTGCAGGGTAGGGTCTAAGAATTAAAGTTACACTAAATGTACATTACACTAAATGTACTTTGAATTTTCTTTTAGTAAAGGAGATACCATTTAAAATTTTGACTGTTACCTCTTTAAACCACTGTTCTCATTACTTTTTAAACCACTTTTTAAATAAATTGCCTTGAGGTTGACAAATGAAGATACCATATGCATTTGATGTCAGAGCACTTTCTGTCATCATACAGATATTTTCATCCTAACTCACAAATTGGATGTTACCAATGCTGTGATAGGTATCCTGGAAAAGTAAAAAAGACATGATTTTCTAAAAATCATATTTGAATAATAACTTAAAGAATATACTTTGAAATAAATAGTCCAATACAATAACAAACACAAGCACACCTGACTACAAAAAATAATAGCTATCTGTCTAATATTCACAGAAACAAAGCCTTTGTGAATATGTAATTACTTACATAGGGCTTGATCCTTCAGGGATCCTAACTGCTGATTCAACTGCATATGTAGTAAAAGGAACAAATTCGTGCTTTATGATACATTTTCATTCCATTGGCATTTTTTATTTTGGAGTTAACAGTATAAAATCTTAATTTTATATATAATAATGGTCTTCAGATATCACCACTAAGAGCAGCAAGGCTTTTGATACGTTTTCCCACAGCATTCTCATGGGCAAGTTAAGGAAGTATGGGCTGGATAAGTGGACCGTAAGGTGGATAGAAAACTGGCTAGATCAATGGGCTCAGCAGATAGGAATCAATGGCTCAATGTCTAGCTGGCAACCAGTAACGAGTGGAGTGCCCCAGGGGTTGGTTCTGTTCAACAGCTTCATTAATGATCTGGATGATGGGATAGATGGCACGCTTAGTAAGTTCACGAATGACACCAAGCTGGGGGAATGGTAGACACGCTAGAGGGCAGAGACAGGATTCAGGGAGACTTAGGCAAATTGGAACACTGGGACAAAAGAAATCTCATGAGGTTCAACAAGGACAAGTGCAAAGTCCTGCATTTAGGATGTATATATCCCATGAACTGCTACAGGCTGGGGACCGATCGGCTAAGTAGCAGCACTGTAGAAAAGGACCTGTGGGTTATGGTGGATGGGAAGCTGGATATGAGTCAACAGTGTGCTTTTGTTGCCAAAAAGGCCAATGGCATATTGGGCTGCATCAGTAGGAGTGTTGCCAGCAGATCGAGGGATGTGATCATTCCCCTCTGTTCGACACTGGTGAGGATTTGGAATACTGTGTCCAGTTTTGGGCTCCCCACTACAGAAAGGATGTGGACAAATTAGAAAGAGTCCAGCAGAGGGCAACAAAAATGATTAGGGGGCTGGGACACATGACTTACGAGGAGAGACTGAAGGACCTAGGCTTATTTAGACTGCAGAAGAGATGCCTGAGGGGGGCTTTGATAGCAACCTTCAACTACTTGAAGGGGTGCTCCAAAGAGGAGGGAGCTAGGCTGTTCTCAGTAGTAAGAGAGGACAGAACAAGGAGCAGTGGTTTCAAGTAACAGCTGGGGAGGTTGAGGGTGGATATGAGGAAAAACTTTCTCACTAGGAGGGTGGTGAAGCATTGGAATGGGTTGCCTAGAGAGGTGGTGGAATCTCCGTCTTTGGAGATATTTAAGGTCTGCTTAGAGAAAACCCTGGCTGGGATGATTTAATGGAAGTGGTCCTGCTTTTAGCAGGGGTTTGGACTAGATGACCTCATGAGGTCCCTTCCAGCCCTAAGATTCTATGATTCTATGGAAATATTGATAATGAGATATTCCATGGCAAGGAGTCCACATGATGAAATGACTTAAACAAATTAAGTATCATAAAATGATGAAGACCTGGATGTGGACCAATAATATTTGTATCATAAAAGACTTTAAACTTTTTTATATGTGAAGCTCCTGCATTTTATATTTGAGAGCTAATCCTGAATCCATTTTAGTCAACGGTCTGTTGGTTTTAATGTTGTCCTTGAGCAGTGCACATTTTGCTCATTAAGGTAATGCAGATTGGTGGAGCCAAATCCACGTCTGTCTAACTGAACTGGTTTCAGTGAATATACATCAGAAACTCTAGCCCACTAAGTTTGGAAATGGGTAATAGCCAGTCACTTTCCAAACACTATTGTTACTAATAAATAGGGAAGTGCTCACTCTATTTATTAAAATTCTTCAAAATTCTTCATAGCAGTTGTGGAAAAGGAGTTTTTTTTTAAATTTATTTTATTTGTATTGGTCTATAAAAAGATTTACCAAATGTAAATGATTTTATTCTCTATTGTAATGAAATTTGTCTTTCAGCTTTCTTTTCTTTTAAAAAAAAATAAAAGTGCATTTATAAAGCTAGAAATGTATTCTGGTCCATTGTCTTTGAGATGAATAACCAAATTATCTCATGCCTGTCAGATCTAAGTATGGTTGTTAATAATATTCAGACAGCTACTAAAAATTCAAAACAAGGAGGTTCCCTTTTGAGGAAATTGCAGTTCTAATCTCTGCTTTCCCCTCTGAATCCATTACTTATCTTCATATATACCTTTCAATGTCTGACCTCAAATGAAGAGAGAAAGAATTCCATAGAAAATCTGCAAATCCATGAAAATAGAAAACTAGCGTCTCAGACTTCCAGAAATTATAATCTAAGAGAACTGTCTCCCCAGACAGTTCTGATTGTGGTAAAAAAACATCTAGTTTAGAGAAATGTGCCATATGTGGAAAGGTATTTTGGAATAATATGGTTTAAATAGTCTCTTTCCTTAAACTAAAATTGCAGTCATAACTGTAAAAAAAGCCCCTTGTTGACCAGCAACTCACCCTTAAGCAGCTGCTGAAGTTGACTTAAGGAAATTCAAAGTCGACTTTATAACACCTCGTATAAAGTCGACTTTGAGGCTTAAGTTGACTATTTAAGTTGACTTAAGCCAGTGTAGACGTGGGGTAGCCCTAAGTCGAGTTTGTTGACTTAGGGCATGGCTCCCTTCTCGCCGGGACCACTTAGGTCCTGGCAAGAAGGGACCGTGGGGCTTGCTTCCTTCTTCCCAGGACCCACACTCCAGCTGCTCAGCAGCTGGAGCACGGACCCTGGGGAGAAGAAAGCCCCATGCTCCCTCCTAGCCAGGACCCTGCGGTTCCGACGAGGAGAGAGAGCTGGAGACCCACGCTCCAGCTGCCGGCTGCTGAGCAGCCGGCAGCTGGAGCAGGGATCCCGGCAAGAAGGGACCACGGGGCTCCCTTCTCGCCGAGACCACGGGGCTCCCTTCTCGCCGGGACCGCGGGGCTCCCTTCTTGCCAGGACCGCAGGGCTCCCTTCTCACCGGGACCCGTGCTCCACCTGCTCGTCAGCTGGAGCGCGGGTCTCGGGGAGAAGGGAGCCCCACGCTCTCTCCTAGCAGGGACCCTGCGGTCCAAACCAGGAGGGAGCGCGGGAGACCCGCGCTCCCTCCTGGCCGCGACTGCTCGGTCCAGCTAGGAGGGAGCCCGGGGCTCCCTTGGCCAGGACCACTCGGTCCAGCTAGGAGGGAGCCCCACGCTCCTTTCTAGCTGGGGCTGCACTTCAGGGGTTTCTTAAAGAGCTGGAGCGCTGGCAATTGCCGGCACTGCTGCGCTCCAGGTTCTGGGAAGCTGGCAGCTGGAGCGCTGGTCTCGGGGAGAAGGAAGCGCGGGGCTTCCTTCTTGCTGGGACCGTGGGGCTTCCTTCTTGCCGGGACCTGAGTAGTCCCTGCAAGAAGGAAGCCCCGTGGTCCCTTCTTGCCGGGATCCCTGCTCCAGCTGCCCGCTGCTGAGCAGCTGGAGCATGGGACTCCGGCTCTTCCTCCTGGCCTGGACCACTCAGGTCCCGGGGAAGTTCTCCCTGGGACCCGAATGGTCCAGGTTAGGAGGGTTCTCTTCTTCCCGGGACCTTAGAAGTCCCGAGCAGAAGGCAGCCGAGTGGTCCTGGGCAGAAGGGATCTCCTCGCTCCCTTCTCCTCTGGACCGCTCAGGGGCTTGCTGCCCCGGGAAGAGCCAGCCCCATACGGGGCTGGCTCTCCCTGGACCGAACAAGTCAACCTAGAGAGTCCAGTGTAGACTCTCTAAGTCGACTTGGTAAGGCCCCCTTTAAGTTGATTTAGGAGTCCAGTTTGGACTCTTTAAGTCAACTTAATAAGGTCGACTTAAAGTCGACTTACTTAAGTTGACCTTAATTCACCAGTGTAGACATAGCCTTAGATTCCCATATTCCTACTTTGCCAGCCTCTTATTAAGTGAACCAAAGAACAAGATACCATACACTTTTAACAATCATATTGAAAAACCAAGTGAAATGAAACTAAATATTCTGGTCATTAGTTTATATTTAATATTATTTCTGAATAGAGGAGGTTCAAAATCTGAATTTCCATCAGGACAAAAATGTCAAAAATACCAACATTTTTTCTTTGATCACAGAATTCAGAGAAAAAAAATCTAAATTTGGACATTTGATTTGGGATTGGTTCATATTTAATCTTAATCAATTTACTCTTGAGCTGCTGCTTTGTCATGTGGTAGTTCTAGTGTCTCATGTCCCTTGTCTTCTCTATGGACTGGGCTCTCTGGTCAAATGACAGTTCCCATGATGTAACCCCTAAGATATGCTTGGGAAGATCAACCAAAGAGGAGACCATGATGTTTCCCGGGAGATGTAATCTAGCCAGGAAACCCAGCCCATAGACGCAAATGGGAGCACGAGGCACACAAACCGTAACATCTATAAGGCACCACAGTAACTCAGGCAGGAGTGATTAATGTTGAATTGACCCAAACAAAATGTTTCAATTCGTTTCAACAAATCAAAATGCTTCGGAGGGACCCAACTGGAAGTTAAATATTTTAGTTCTATTTTCCTGATGGAAAATTGAAAATAATTGGTCAAAACTGAAAATTTCTTGGGGAGCTAGCACATTGCAAAAATCCTATATCAGTGGCCTCATATTTCATCCCCATTTACCAAAACAATATCTGCAACTCAAACTCTAATTCTCCACCAGTAACATAATACTAGCCACAAGCAAAATAAACCAAACTCACGTCTCACCTCCAAGCTGTCTCTTTCATCCATAGATTTCAAGAATTATCCTGAAATTCACCTCCATTGTTGACAATTATTGTCACAGAATCATAGAAATATATGGTGTGTCCAGAGGTGGTAAGGCAACGCAGCAGTCACAGAGGTCACACGTTACACAGGAGAAGGATGAACTGGTGCGTTTATTGTTGCGGTGGGCTCTGCAGCATGGACAGGCCCGAGGTTCCACAGCGAGGTTCCACCTGCTTAGACCCTTGGCCCGAAACACCCCGATTGGCCCCGACTAGCTAGCTCCCTGGCTTGGCTAGTCCTGAGACTAAGGCCCCTGTGGTGTGTGTGCGTGGTAAGTGGCAGTCTGCCCCAGGTAGCTCCTCTGTGGCTTTCCTGAGTGTGGTGTATAGACTGCAACTTGACCCTGTCCCAGGCCTAGTTTTATACCCCATGGACTTGTGCTGTTGCCCCTGACAACGGGTGCTTTGGTCTGGGGCGTTATCTTATCTGGTATGTCCAGCCTGAGCACAATTTTTTGTTATTACAGTAACAGGCGGTTGGCCTCGGTGTTCCTTGGGTGTCTGCCCATGTCCAGCACAATGAAGCTGAATTATCACTATACCCCACAAAACAGAAGATACATAAAATAAGCCCCCCAATGCGCCCATTGCTATTTCAGCAGTGTGTCCTGGTGTTGTCTGATTGGCAGGAGAGGTCACGTTCCCAAGTCCCGAAGCTGCTGCCGCCGCACTTGTCAACAGTGGCAGGCCCAGCAGGATCCAGCTTATCAGGTTAAGACAACGTGAATGACTCGGGCAGAGGCGTCGTTGCCGTTGGGCTCACATGGCGTCGGCCCCGGGAAGATTAGCCTGAGCCCCGGATCTATTTTCCCCAGCAGGCACATGATCAGACAGCCTGTTTGCAGGGGAGGCGGAGCTAAGCTGGGAACAAGCCTGCTGCAGCTGTAGCTCAGTCACTAGCAGGGAGAGAAGAGGGAACTTTAAATTCTCTCTCCCCTGCTGCACTGGCTCAGCCAGCAGCACTGCAGCTGACTCCTCTGCACCCTGCTTTATTTAGGAGCAGCTTCTTCTACACAGCACCAGTAAGTACTGTGTGTGTGGGGAGGGAGGAACCTGAAGGAGCTGGTAGTGGTGGGTGCGGGGGTGTTGGGAGCAGGGGATCAATCCCCAGGTCAGTCCAGTGGGTCTGGAGAGCAGGCTGGGGACCATCCCCTGCCCCATGGGTTGGTGACCAGCCAGAGCAGCAGCAAATTGTAGGTTTGGGATTGTCCCCCCTCCTTCTCCAGGGTGGCAGGTGGGGACTGGTCACCTTCCCCCCATCTGGTCATTTGAAGGGTGGGTGGCCTGGGGATCACCCCGCAGCCAGGAGTGCCAATGATGACCCTATTTATGAATTCTGCTGACCATATGATGTGCCTAAATTTTATTCTGTGCTTTGAAATGTGGTTTTCTTGTTTGTTTGTTGTTAATTAAGCAGAGGGTGGAGGATGACTGGAGGAAACGGAGTTGTGTTTTTAAACTACTTTCTTGTGTTTGAGTTCCCCCCTGCCAATCCCAGGGTGTGAGTATGTAACAATTTAGGGTTGCCCTCTCTCCCACAGGTACTGGAAGGTGATTTTGGTCCCTGGTACAGGACCTGTCCCCCCACCTCTGCCCCTCTCACCTCCTGCCCAGTAATTAACCCTATCCCCTCAGTTCTGTCCCAAACCAAACCCCTTTAATTCAGGAATCAGTTCAGTTCCCCAACCTCCATCAGCTGCCCCCCATCCTGAAGCCATAATACAGCTCCCCCATCCTCAGCTTTGATCCTCTTAGGGATCTTCACCCTCCCCAAGTCTGAGAGGAGATGGGTTTCAAATGGAGTCCCCTCTCTCCCACTTCCCAGGCTGGTAGGGGAGCAAATGCCAGAGCCTGGAGAAAAAATCCTAAGATTTGAGATTTCTATTGGGAGATCATGAGTGAAGCTTATTTTTACCTGCTAGAAATCATGTTATTTTATGTGTTTCCATTTTGGCATGTGTTGAAAAAGCCACAGTGGACTAATGCTTGTTATTTATGCAGGCTTAAAGTAAAAGTTTCAAATGCAAAGACTAGCCCCTGTAAGCATTTTGCAACTGCAGATCATCATACCAATTACCTTAAGTGAAAGTCCTCTCTGGTATAAGAGGCCCCAGAAATAAACTCTTTCACACTTCCAAGTGTCTTGTTATCAAACTTTCCATCCCCTCCCTTTTTCCAGGTGTGATTCTCTGAGATTCTTTGTTCCCTTCTCCTTGTTGTTGGGTGATTCTCTTTATTTACATTATCTTTTGTCATGTATCCAATCTCATCAGCTTTCATGCTGAGAGAGAGACACTCCACCCAGAGCCATATGAAATACCTAGGATGTTTCAGATCTATTGATCTATATACACATATATGTGATGCTGCAGGAAACATGATACCATAATAATGCAGAGCATGTCTATGAGCATTGAGAAAGGAACCTTGCTTGCATAGCACATTTTTCATCAAACCACCACACAATTACAGGGCAGGAGAGAAAGCAAAGTTATACAGATTATACCCCACTATGCAACATATGACAGGGCGGGCTGGGGATCACAGCCCTTCTGCGCTTTCCCCTGGCCCAGGTGGCAAGTGTGAGGTGAGGTTACCCCTACCATCCAGCCAGGGACCCCCTCTGAGCCTGGGTCCATCAATCCGGCTGGGCATCGCCCCTCCTCCCCATGCAGTGAGGTCAGTTGGGGCATGAGTGGCCCAGGGATCATCCCCCAGCTGGGGGTGCCAATGCTGGCCTTATTTATAAAGATGAAATCTGCAGCCCAGCACCATATTGTGCATCTAAAATTTATTCTGTGCTTTGAAATTTGGTTTTCTTGTTTGTTTGCAATTAAGTAGGGGTGGAGGGTGACTGGAGGAAATGGAGTTGATGTTTGAGTTCCCCTGCCCATCCTAGGGTGTGAGTATGTGACAATTTAGGGTTGCCCTCTCTCTGACAGGTACTGGAAAAGGTGATTTTGGCCCCTGGTGCAGGATCTGTCCCCCCACCCCTGTCCCCTCAGTTCTGTCCCCATTACTGTCAGCCCAATAATGCTGCATTTTTAGTTTGGACTCTGCCTTTCCTTTCCTATAAGAGCGGGCTTTCTCAGTTTTGGCTGTTGTCCTTTCTGCTTTGTCTCCCCAGGAGAGGGATTGGGAGCCTGGCAGGAGCTGTGGGGTGAGAATAGGGAACAGTGCAGCAGCCTTCTCTGCCTTTTCTTCAGTTCACTCTGTTGTCTTCTCTTTGGCTATTTGCAGGGGAGGCACAGGCCGGCAGCCTGGCTGGCTGGGTCTGCTAGTTTGGTGTGACACCGCTCATGGCACCACACTGGAAGCCCCAGGCAGTCTACCTGCTTGCCTTGTGAATTCCCCAACTTCCTCCACCTGGTTTGTATGCACCTGAAAGCTGGGACCTGGCCAGAGCCTTTTTCAATTTCCTGCCTTGAGGCATGCTCAGGCGTGTGGCCCAGGGCTGGAACAGCATGGGAAAATGCAGCTGCTGTGCTGCCTTTCCTGGTGCCCACCATCCAGCTGCACTGCTCCCCTGCCACTCTTCCCCTTCTCCCCACTCTCCTGCTCCACCACCCTCCTTCCCACTCCTGTTTGCTGAGGTCCCTGGCTCCTGATATTCAGCCACGGGAACCTGGAGGGGATGGGGAATGTTGTGCCTTGTCAGACAGGGAGGCACATCCTTCTGACATGGTCTGACTTTTTAAGAAAGATTGCTTCTGTAAGAGTTCTTAATACAGATGAGTACGAAGGAGTTGTATTGCAACCCAGCACGGGGTGTGGGTTTGTTTCTGTGTGTGTGTGGGGGGGTGTGAACTGGGGGAGAGGCCAAGTGGCTTGGCCAAGGGGTGGGGCCTAGCTGGGGGTGGGGTCTGGGGGTGTGGCCTGGGGGGTTAGCAGGGAGTGGGCTGGGGGCCACAGCCCTGGATCTTTTTTGCTATCCAGCAACGCCCCTGGACTCAGGACTCATCTTCGGCCGCTTCTGCTTCCATTCCTGTAAAGCATGCTCAAATTTACTTAGCAGTGTTCGTGACCATCTGGTCAATATACAGCTGGAAGGGACCTCGAGTGGTCATCCAATCCTCTCAAGGAAGTCAGCAGGTACCTATGCATTCTGTGCATCAGTTGCAAATAACTTGGTAACTCACAACCCTATTGATGTGGTTGGAAATAATCTATTTATGTCATGTAAACTGGGGCAGATCAAGTCAATTGAAGTTCTATACTCTTCACAGGAACCATAAATGGAAAGAGCTACAAATTGCATATGTTTTTTAGAAAGGCAAGTGGGTAAGGTATTATATTTTTACTGAAACAACTTCTGTGGTGAAAGATAAAATTTTCACCACATACAGATACAACCCAGTCTAATACTTTTAAAGGCTTTAATGATTTTTTTTTTGTTGTTTTGGTTTTTTTCACCAGAGTAATTGTACAGTAGCTCATAGGAGAAAGAAGAGCTCTTTCGTAGTATTGCTTCGTAGCTCTCAGCTGAATACCTGTTTTTTGGATTGTTTTGTTTTACACACATTTAAAAAGCAGCTGTCTGTGATTCTGCTACATCTCAGAGTGTTACGGATGAATACAGTGGAAACATCCTTGAATAATTAAACATATATTTCATGAACAGTCTCATATTTTGACTGTTTGGACAGTTGGTGAGGAACAGAGCAAACACTAATATCAGATAAACTAAACAAAAATCTACAAATATGGCTCTATTTATAAAATTAGCCATACTGAGAGGTATACATATTATACCACATACCTACATATATATGTTTTTATATAAATGCTTTTGGAGGAATACATGTGTATATTTTATGTATAGATTCATTTTCTTTTAAAAACACTTCAGTAATGAATAATTTCAACCTTCTGTTATGTGTGGGATAATGTAAGAAAGAGGTTCAAAATTTGGAGGAACACAGGAAAAAATCTGATTCAAGATTCATTTGTATAAATATAGCTGTCTATAGCCACAAAGTCATGAAGATTAATCATTTTTTATCATAATTAAATTGCAGTAATCAAGATAACACTAGATTTCTGAGGAATGAAAGGACATTTCCATCTTAGATGAGGAACAGTCATGAGGAATTTCATGAACATAAACAAGATACAGACAGCCGTTAGGAAAGTTTATTGCTTGAAAGTAAAAAATATGGGGAAATGGCACCAACTGGAAAAACTGGAAGAAATCGGGCACAATTTTGCTTTAGAGGCTAAAAAGATGCAATTGGTTAAATAAAAGTGAAATCAAGGCACACACATAATGTATTTGAGGTGCTGCAGAACAAAACCAATAATGATCTTTAGTCAGTGCTGTTAGGCCTGCCAAAGGCCTATCAACACCTTCTTATTAGAATTGCAGCCAACTCCTCTCCAGACAGTTAATCGCTCAAATGTATGGGTTCTCTAAAATCATTATTAAGACACACACAATGAGGAGCTAGCCTGAAATTGTACCAGTGAGCAGATGAATCACCAGACACTTTCAAAAGGCTCCAAGCACAGAGGCCAACAGAATTGACAAAAGTAGATGTTAGCAAAAAAGAGTCCTGTATTGACTCATCCTAAAACCCAGTTGTATGTGATTCCTTTTGGTGAGAGACCAGAGAGAGACCACAGAGGGTAAGAGATGAAAATTGGTGATGGTGGGGGGAGATATTTGGGGTGATTCTTAATTAGGCTTTTTGTTTGTTTTGTTTCTGAAGTGAATATACTGTTTAAAAGATGTCCTGATTATAGCACAGAAACTGAACTACTCAGCAGAAATATGGCACAAAGCATTCAAAGCCCCCTGCTCTGAGAGGACCAATTTTAGGAATGAGAAGATCACAGAGATGGTTGAAATGTGTTTGTGGAGAAGGGAATTGCAAATATCTAGTAAAAACAAACAACGAATTACAAAAGTGTTGATCAAAATGTTGATACATTTTTTTCTTGAAATTTTAAATTAGAATAATCTTGACTGGCTCTAAGATCTTCAGGTTCTCTATCAACACTGCAACACGTATTTCAACAACTGGTAACAACTCTTGGCATTATTCTGAAGATGACAAACAGTATGGCTTTTGGAGTTTGGAGCACAAAATACAAGGCAAAATAGGGCTATTGAAGGTTCTTTGTCCCCCTATAAATAAGTTTAGCACTTAAACTTAAAGGCCTTCATGAACAAATCTCCGGTACAATCAAGTGAGTCTCTCTTCAAGAGGCTTCAAGCATTGTTACCAGGGCCGTCCTTAGGGATGGGCGAACGGGGCGATCGCCCTGGGCCCCGCGGTTATGTGGGCCCCGTGCTGTCCCACTCCTAATGGGGCAGTGTGGGGCCCACGCCGTGGCCCCCTGGCCATGCTTCGCCCCAGTCCCAGCTGCTTTCAGCAGCGGGCCGATGGCAGCGGGGCAGGGCGAGAACGCTTTGCTCGGCCCCTGGGCCGGCCCTCCCTGCCCCCAGGGCGGAGCAGCTGGCCGGCCCAGGGGCGAGGCAAGTGGGTACGTGGGCCAGGCCAGGCAGCAGCCGGCACACAGTCAGCTTGCTCTGGCCTGGCCTGCCCCAGCCCCACACAAGGTTCCCGGCTACGGCCGGGGTGGAGCTGGCCCCTGCCGGCAGCGTGACTTCGACCGGGGCTGGCTCCCGGCAGTGGCTGAGCCCCAGCGGCGGCCTTGGGTCTCCAGATGCAGCACTGGCGGGAGCCTGGGGTCCCGGCCAGGTCCAGCTCCCAGTCCCCGGAGGGCGACAAGGCTCCCTGGAGGGCGGAGCGTGCCGGCCCACCACGGTCCCCTCCAACATGGGGGTGGGGGCCCCGCCTCGGCCGATTGTTCCTGGGCCCCGCTCCCCCCACGGGACGGCCCTGATTGTTACTAACTTCAAGCCCACACTGTTCAAATTGGTCTGAGACTGGCAAAAACCTTCATGCATCTCTAGTATTTTTATTGTAACACGGTAGCTGTCTTAAATTTCTTCTGTTATTATGGACAAAATTCTACTCTAACATCTAGAAAGCTGAGTGATGATAGTCTGAACTTCCTAAAAAGATGGTTCCACATAACTAATACACCCCATTTCCAAACATCCTGAGCCTTAGTTTGGATCCAGATCTGACTGTAAACATTCTTGCTGGCCCATCTACCCTTTCCATGCCTATAAATTGCCACTGATTTCAATAAGAGATCGGTGCATGTAGGGTGAGATGGTGTGCAGAGATGGAAGACCTGTGTGAATATAAAAAATGTTTTTGTTTCTTTCTCCTCTACAGAGTGGAGTAGAGATGTAACAGGTGAATGGCACCTTCAAGTCCCTCTTGCTTCAAGGATTACATAAAAAAGTTATTTAAAAACAAACAAACAAACAAACCCAGCCTGTTCTTCACCATTTCCTTTCTGAAATTCTCTTTCCCCTCTTCAATAATACCATCAGTTTTATATATTTGGCATATTTTTTCATGGACTTCCTATTATGCTTATTGCTCTTCCTGCCTTGTTTATATTTAATGATTTTGGTGAGCATGGCAGAGAGAGGCCAGTTCCCTTAATGGCTGTGACTCAAAGGAGGAAGTAAATATTTGCATTATCACAGAAACTTTAGAGAGGAACACATGCAGAATCCAGCTGACACCACACTTCCTGATGGCAGGCATTGCAGTTGAATAGCCTAAATGCTTAAAATGCATGAAGCGAATACATAAAATATTTGAAAGGAGATTATATTTTATCATGAGTCATATGGTGAAGGTCACTTCAGAGAATGCCGTTTAAAAAGAGAATAGACTCAAAGAACTATATCTTTCATCTTTTTTAATAAGCTCTTTTTGACAAAACCTATTCAGCGTGTGAAGGGAAAACCTGTTAGCATGGCTAAGAAATGAGCCACAGTCCTTGATATTCACTAATAAGACAAGCTTGTCAGGCTGTCACAGAAGAAGCAGGAGACTGCATTCAGCCAGTTAGCCTCCTGTAAGCTCCTTAACTACCTTCTTCACAGTGCTGTACACTCGAGATTAATAGTAGGCACAGGAAAAGTAAATGGAAGATTTACCAATGTACTACAGTGCAGAGTGAATTATCTCATAAACAAAATGAAATTCTCTAAAGCTCCAAATTCCTGGAAGGCCTAAATTAAAACCAAGGGGAAAAGAATCAAAACAAGTAACCAAGAAAATAATTGTCTTTTTTCAAAAGTATTCCCTCAATCAACAGCACATTTAACTTTTCTTCATGTTAGTTGGAAATGTAAAAGATGCTTCAAATGTTTAAGGGGTGAAGAAGGTCAATATTGTTACTCCCTAATACTGAAATTTAGAACCTGCATCCCTGTGTTACTGCAGATTTCAACAGATTTACTCAATGATTAATCTGATCTAAAAAACCCTAGGAAAATGGCAGTAAAAGGGATAGTTAGCCATCTATATATTTCATAGCTAGGTGCTCTTGAGGATATTCTGGGGCTCTGTCGTCTTTAGAGTGCACATCAAAAGAACCAAAAATAGGACAGCATATTTATGACATAAGTGAAAGGGTAATCGTGAATTCTAAAATATCTGTGTGTCATTGTGTCCAGCAAGAAAGTAGCTGATTTGCTTTTATGCCACATTCTTTTTGGGCTTTCACTTTCAGACTTTGCGTAAGGTGAAATTTACCTCTCAAAGAGGGCAGGTTCAAACACAATGTAAATTGGACTTACATCTGGCTTAATTTGTTTAGAGGCCTTGTGCGCCTTTTTGTTAGGTGTGAATCCCACCCTTAGGACCGGTGAAGTCAATGGGATTAATGACATGCTTAAACCTACGGGTAAGGCCTTTACACAATTGAGTGCTAGTAAATAAACTTCCCCATAAATCAGAAGCAATTTTCCCCCTTTCTTGTGTTTTCCACGGTAATGGAATTAGTGAGAGGATTCCATGAGAATTTCTCAGATGACAAGGAATTTGTGACATTCAAGGGGATAAAATCTCGTACATTTTTGGCAGGGTTTCAGGAGGCAAACCCCAGAATAATTGCACAGCTCCTCTTATGATGAGAACAGAACATACAAATGGCACAAAGAGTTTCTTGTTGATGGGACTCTTTTGGCAGATAAAATACTATGAGTAAGAAAGCCTGAAGGGATCATCTCATTAACTACAAACTGAAGCATTGCTGAGATTCCTATTTAAAATGGTGTTACCAACTGCATCATAAATATTTACTATAGCTGCTTGTGCCTGCTGCCATAGAGTAGACTATAAAGAATACCAAGGGATGTTCTGCCTTTTCCCCCCAACTCATTTCATGAGCCACTTTTTACATACAGTAGTAAATGTAATTTAAAATATGGAAACAAGTAGTCATGGGGAAAAAAAATCACAAAGTAAAAATGATATAGGATGATTTGTCCATTTGAGGTTGGTAATTGTCAGGATATGCCAACTTCCTCCTTTATTATCCATAAACATTATAGAGCATAATGGGAAAACATTATGGACCACAGAAAGTCTGATCTGTCTACAGAGAAACTCACCCTTGTTGAATTTGTAATGAAGTCCACAGCGTTTCACACAGACTTAGTCCATGGGTAGATCCTTTTGTGGAATGGCGGGCGCTAATGTCATTTTGTGCCACCTCAGGGGAGTTGAACCATAGATGCCAGGACTGAACTTGATCAAATCTTTGTGATGCCACATTTCGACTCGATGATAACTTACTGACCCTTGCGGTTATTTCAGGACTTTCAATATCTGTGGCCCCACTGAAATCAGGATGATTGGCGAAGGCAGCGAAATGTCAGCAAGGTGAAAAATTGCATTATGAGTCCACCCAGATACCATATAGGTAATGGTATTGAAGTAATACAAAATATGTTTCTGCTACAGTGTATTGTTTTTTCATTTTTCAAATTTGTACGTATTTAGGTGGCAACTCAAGGGTCTTAAACCTTACTAACCCTATGGCCTAAGTCAAGAACTAGTCCGGGAACTAGGATCAGATTTTGGACTCAGGTACCATCTCCCAAGTGGATCTTTCTTATCTTCCTTCTGCGTCAATATAACGGCACCTGTGAAATTACCCTTCATTTACACTGCTGTAAATGAGAACAGAATTAAGCCCTCTATCTCTCAGTTAACACATAGGCTGAGATACTCCCCAGCTGTCACATTTTAACAGTATGTCAATGGCAAATCTTTGTTTCATATTTCGTAGACTTTTTTTTTAATCTAAATGAATTTTAACTACAGATATCTATATCATTAGAGACCTAAACAATGTTGATGTAGTTTAAATTGTAAAACTAATTTAGCTGCTCTTCTATCTTGGGTGATATGTATACTTTAATGAAACAAAATGAATATGAAAATCAATGTTTGATTTACTGCATTTATCCAAGGTAATCTACATTTCTTTAAATGGGTACTCAGTTAAACACTGAAACATCAGTTTATGTATACAACAGGTATGCAGTACACTCCAATTTAGAAAATGAAAATAAATTATTACAATGTGCTTTTAACTAATGTGTAATAGATGTACGTTAAGTATACTTTTTTTTTCCATTGGGGCTTTTCAACATCTACTACCTATTATTATCTATGGGTTCTCAAAGTGTACAAAAGCACAGCTGCAGAGTTTTCAGAGATGAAAAACAAAAAACAAAATCAAACCCTTCAGTTCCACATCCCAAGAGCAAAGTCAATAAATATTTTAAATGGGCTATTTTTAGTTTCTTATATCTTGCCTATCATGTGCTCCTTCACTATGGGACCTCAGAATAAATGTCAGGAATAATTAACCGACATTTGGTGAAAATCCCCAAAGAAAGAAATTGTTCTTTAAATCTCTCAGCAGGAATTTCAGAAATCTTTCATTATATTTCCCCTTTATTGCCCAGTAACAAGATTCTGATATGAGTCTGCCTAGAGCTTAGCCCCTCTCTTTCTTTAGGAAACCTCTGTGTACAACATCTACAGCTGTATAGAAATCTAATTTTATTATTATTTCAATTTTTTTGCTCTGATAATGTCCAGTTCCTGCTCCCATTAAATTCAGCGGAAGAAGGAAGCATTGGGTCCAAGGGAAGAAAGGTCAAGCATTAAGATTATTAGGAAATGATCATGTGTGTAAAATATACACACACACACATATCTATTTACATATACTCTTCTAAAAAGTGCATTGCACATTTTCATTTTGCCAGATATTTACTTGTGCTGTTCCTACATTTGACTTGTCCAATGCAAACCCTATGTCCAAAACCTTTTGTCAGTGAAAAATACAGATCATACAGCAACAAAACTTTTCCCAAATTTGTGTCAGTTTTGCCAAATTGTTCATGCTGAAAAAATAGGGAAAAAAATCCAAAGAAGTCCAAACATTTCATTTTGACATTGTTTAAATAGTGTTTGGATTCCAAATGCTTGTTTTGAAATTTCCTTCAGTTTTATTATTTTTAAGTTTAAAAGATGATCAAAATCAAAAGGAAATGTTTCATTTTGGGCTCAACAAAATGTTTTTGCTTTGTCTTAAATTTTTTCAACTTTCTGATTTTCCTAAAATTTTGAAAAATATTCATTGCAGGTCAATCTGAATTTCTGTTTTTATTTTTTTTGGGGGGGGAGGGGAGGATTGCCACTGAATCAAAGAAAGATAAGGTAGATGAGATGATATTTTTTATTGTACCAATTTCTGTTGATAAGAGAGGAAAGCTTAAAAGATATTAATTCACCGAACTAGTCTCTCTAGTATCCTGGACCAACATAGCTACAACACAGCATACAATGAATCAAACAAACAGTAACTCACACATCTCAAATTCATTATGTTTGGCTAATTTAAATTTGACTGTTTTCTGTAATACTTGATAAATAAGGGAAGAACTAAACAAACCAAGAGTCACGAAGATATGTCTAAAAGAAAGATTATTTCTTCTAACTATATACATATTAGGCTTTAAATTGGGAAACGAACCAAAATTAGAATTACAGTTATTTAATAAGTGTGAAATTCACCTCTGTGCAAAACACCAGAAGATGAGGTGTATATCACTTCCGTTCTGAGATTTAAGTGATGCCTAAATTTTATATTGGTTCCTTGCTGAGGCGTGAATTTAATCAATAGAGAACATAAATATTAAGTCTTGCAGAGAATGGTTTTCAATCAATACACAGACATTAAAAAAGGTGTACATAAATTCAGCAAATTATTTTGAATAGAGAAACCATTCTAGGAGACGGTGATTTAGTTATGGGAAAAAACACTAAATTTGTCTCATAAATTATCATTTGCAAATTATTCACTGAACTCTAATATTTACATTTTATAGTCAAAATTGAAAATATTGGTAGGGGCATATATATATAAACTATATAGTTAGGTCTTTAGCACATTTAACAACTAAGAAATCTTCCTCATGACACTCAGAATATGTCCCATTCATCTGTAAAATAATGACATCCCCTGGAAATACACATACCTTTATAATGAGCCATGAATCCATAGTACAAGGATATAAAAACACCCATCATGCATAAGGCAGCCAAAAATGTCATCTCCATTTCCATTGCAGGCATTAGTGACTACCCCAAAGCAAACTTGGTAAGATGATTAGTTAGGCCTGTAAGGCAGGGTGTGATTTATGAATAATTTTCTGCCAACAATGTTTTCCCCTCTATGCATTTCATGGTTTCTGAAACTGTAACTCTGGAGAAATTCCTTATTGGATAGTTGTGTATTTGCTTGTACAGCCGACAATCATCCTATGAAATAATTAAAAGGCAACTATAAAGAGAAACAATGCTGACTATACAGGGTCTATAAGCACAGGAGAGACACCAGTCAATAGAAGCACAACAGAGAGCTTAGAATGGCAGTTATTGAAGTCTTGCTTTTTGAGAAGAGAGTAAAATTTTAGTCTTGCATTTATTTTAATCTGCCTCAGAAAGCTACAGTGATCACACTTAGCATGACTAAAAAGGTTTGCAGTAAACCCCTGCTAGCTACAGGAGATGCACGGCTTGCATCTGGGGTATACATAACACATTATTTATTTATTTTTATGACTAACATAGGCAAAACTGTGAAAATTAATGTCAGCTATTTCCCCTTGCCCTTTAAAAAAATCAAAGTATTGAGGATATTGATAGTGATATTAACGTGTGATCCATGCAGCATTAACACACTGTTCAAACTCTCCACTTCATTTGAAAGAAAGCAATGTGTGAAAATACAGTTCTCTTTAAAGTTGCTGTGTTCACTTCATGCTCTCTCTCTCTTTTTTCTCCAAGGGATCAATGTCTGTGCCCTATAACTATTACCACGTATCTAGAGTAGCCATTAAAATTCAAAATCAGGCAGGACAAATGTACCCAAATGTAAGGAAAAGTGGGACAAGTTTTAAAAAAAATTGTAAATAGATCATTTTCTTTTTGGCTCCATGCTCATATTTCAGGATACAGGACAAGGATGGTGGCATTCTCTGTGGGTGTGTCTACACTACTAAATTAAGTCGACTTAAGCATACTTAAGTCGACTTAATTTACTCTGCGTCCACACTAGCATTTCCTTAAGTCGACTTAAGCTGCTGCTTAAGTCGACTTAAGCAAATTCAAAGTCGACTTTATAACACCTCGTATAAAGTCGACTTAAGCAGTGTGGACGCCCTAAGTCGACTTAGTCGACTTAGGGCATGGGGGAAGGGAGCTTCCTTCTTGCTGGGACCACTCAGGTTCTGGCAAGAAGAGACAGGAGGCTCCCTTCTCCCCAGGACCACTCAGGTCCCAGCAAGAAGGGACCGCGGGGCTCCCTTCTCCCTGGGACCACTCAGGTCCCGGCAAGAAGGGACCGCGGGGTTCCCTTCTCCCTGGGACC
>ML685862.1:8601732-8625054 GCA_007922175.1 Pelusios castaneus
TATCTATCTATCTATCTATCTATCTATCTATCTATCTATCTATCTATCTATCTATCTATCTCAGAAAATTTGGGCAACAGAAGATTTCTTATTCTTTATTAATAAAGTCGACTTAACTTTTCAAGTGTAAACATAGCCATCCTGACTTACCTATTTTCTAATTGCGGAGCTCATGACTAAAACTCTATTCTGTAATTTCAATGTATTGGATTGCTGGATGTGTTGTAATTAGAGAACACGTGGGATAAACTCAGATGCTATAATGTGTGCACTAGTGAGGGTGCTGTGGCTGTTCTGATTAAACCCAGCCTTTTCAAATATATGACGACTTGACCATAATGTCTTAAGCACCATTTCCACTAGAATTGCTGCTAAATAAAGAAGCTTTGAGAAGCATGCATAAGTTAAATCTTTGTAGAGAAAGGTGAAACTAACAGTTTACTTTCTAAAAGTGATTTTCAGTGTTGATTCAAATGAGTGTCCTTTCAGCTAAGCTGTTTTTAGGACAACTAAATAAGAAAAGACCTGGTAGTACAATTTCTGTAAAAGATAAAGGAATCAAAATTAACTTGGATGAAAACTGAAATTTGTCCATAAGAGCTGTATTAGCATCCACTGCGATGAACCCATTTTTGAATGAAGTTCTGTTATGCTTCTCTTGTTGAGTAGTACTTTACTCTGTAAGCAATGCTAATTAAATCAATAGGACGATGAACAGAGTAAGGTACTACTCATGTGAGTGCAGGACAGCGATCCTGGTCCAATGTGCATACAAGTTGCAGCAGACTTAGATCCTTCAAGAAATAAATGTTTATGACACGATGCAAACATGATGCTATCATGCCGCAGTATTAAGTGGCCAACCAAGAAGAGTCCTGCAGTATGGACATGGACTGCCAAAAGGTAGATGTCATAGGAAGTTAGTAGTTTTCAATGAGTCCATGATCTGGGACTCCATCTACAAAGACAGAGTGGCAAGAAAGAGCTGGTGTCATGGGTAAGCTGATAGTTGAGAACAATCCTATTTAAGCCAAACACCCGAGTGCAGGAAGGCAAACAAATATTACCCTCAGTCTGGCTCAGAAGAGCCCAGTAATAGCTTTTACTTGCTATACTTCCAATTCTCTGCTTCCATAAGTATTAAGAATTAGTGATTTCTGGCCCTACTGTGAAGACTCTGTTCTAGTCACACTTTTATTCTGAAGATCCTTGCCTGAGTGTGATTTTTACAGGGAGGCGTTTCCCTTTTAATATATGACTTATTCCAGAAGATCAATAGGTCACAATAAGCTGTAAGTTCAGGGGCCAGGTTGCACCAAGGTGAATTGGCAAATCCGACCTGCTATGCCACATAACAAACAGGCTGAGATCAAACGGGATCACACCCTGTGCTGACAGGCTAACAAGTGATTAAGAGGAAATATAGATATCAAGCACAGAACCACAGGCTGAAGTTCAAGACTTTGATCAGCAATCATTGGTCCAGGGGAAAGCAGAGGAAGTTAGCAAGCTTCACTATCCAGGATGACTGCATCCTCAGCTGTCTTATCATTAGCATTTCCCTAAGCCAATGGCTATATGGCATGGCATCAGCTGGAAACACAGACTTTCATATTTTCCTCCAGTGAGAGGCAGGCTTGTGGAAGATGGGTGCCTGTCCTGAGGTGAAAGGGGAAGGAGAAAGATAAAAGTAATCATAATCCATCAATTATTTTTCTTTACAGAAGAAAATATTACAAGGAATCCAAATCACAAGGAAAAAAATAAAGCTACAACAATCTGTAGCTAGTAATGCTGTGTTTTTAATTAGGGCTCAGTATGCACATTTTGATTATTTTATTTGAGTCCGTTCTGAAAAACCGAAAATCCATAGGAATGACTCTTACACTTAATATCTTTAGCTACAAATGGAGTGCAAATCTCTTCAGATTCCTGATCTAGTGCAATATTAGTGCTGAGACCAGTCAGGCCAAGATAGCAAAGAACACCCCTTATTTTATTTATTTGCATTATAGCAGCACCAAAAGACCCAATCAGCACCACATTGTCCCGTACAGACACACACTTAGGCTATGTCTACACTTGTCAAAATAAGTTGACTTTGCTGAGTCAACTTAGTGCGTCTACACTGTAAATTTAGGTTGACTTAAAGTCGACCTTGCTAAATCAACTTAGAGCATCTACACTTGATGCTTACATCGACTGGCAGGGGCTAGGTGGAGCTAGGAGTGGTGCATGGTGGGAAGTGTGGCATGTGGCACCCAACAGATGCCCCCCTTCTCCAGCCACCCCTTTAAAAGAGGAAGGGACCTAAGCATCTTCTCCATTGTGCTTGGCTACATGAGGGCTGAGCAGGTCAGGGACAGGAACAGGAGCAGAGTGCAGAAGCAGGGTGGGCAGGGCTGTGTTCTTCCCTTTGGGTGGGCATGCCAGGCTCTTGCTCTGCCAGGAACCCTTGGAGGGAGGTCAGTGTGGGAGGTCTGGAAGCCATGGATGTCGATTTAAGGCTAATCCACGTCTACACTGGCTAAAGTCAACTTAATAAAGTCGACTTAAGCAGTAAGTCGACTTAAAACCAGGTCTTATTAAGTCGACTTAACTTTTCCTTAAGTTGACTTAAGGAGCAGCTTAAGTCAATTTAAGGAAAGACAAGTGTAGACGCAGAGTAAATTAAGTCAATTTAAGCCTCCTTAAATCGACTTAATTTACAAGTGTAGACGCACCCTAAGGGACAGTCCCTGTCCTAAAGCTCTTACAATCTATGTATACTATGATGGGGGAAAGGAATTATTATCTTCACAAATAGTGTAATTCATAGTTTCAAAGGCTATGTCTATACTAGAAAAAATTAGGTCAACTGTGTTGTCGACTTAAAGTCGACCTTATCAAGTCGATTTAACAAAGTGGTTACCCTGAACGGGGACTTATTAAGTCAACCTAAATGCCCTTAAGTCGACTTAATAAAGTCGACTTAAGGGTAAATCCACGTCCACACTGTTCTTAAGTCGACCTAAGGAGTCGATTTAAGTGTTAGGTCAACCTAACTGACAGTTTTTACTAAGTCGACCTAAGCTTTCATTCAGTCAACTTAAGAAATTTCTTAAGTCGACTTAATGAAAGTCTAGTGTGGATGGGGAGTAATTTAGGTCGACTTAACGCTACTTAAGTCAACCTAAATTGCCAGTGTAGACATACCCAAAGATTTCAAGGTCAGAAGGGACCACTGGATCATCTAGTCTAACCTCCTGTATAACACACTTTCACTCAGTTACCCCTGCATTGAACCTGATATCTTGCATTTAATAATAACATATCTTCCAGATAGGGCTGGATCAAGGCCTGGGAGGCCCCTGAAGCTGCTCACCCTTGTGGGACAACCCCATTCTGGTGGTGCCCTGCCTGGGGGGCAGGTTCAGGGGCTTTGGGGCCCCATCCAGTGGTGCTGTGGGGAAGGGGGATGCCTACTGGCCGGCGCTGCTACGGGCGGCTGTGGAGGGGCAGCAGGCCAGAGGCCATGGTCTGCTGCACTCCGGGAGTCCTTTGGGGCCCTTCGGCACAGGCCCTGTAGGCCTGTGCAGTAATCCGCCCTTGCTTCCAGAAAGACATCGAGTCTCGATCTGAAGACATGAAGAGATGGGTAATTGCAGCTTAGTTTGTATTCCAAGACCAGAAGTGACCATTGTGATCATCTCATCTGATTTCCTGTGTAACACAAGCTATAAAAGTTCCTCCAAGTTTATGCTCTAATTCCTAGAGCATATCTTCTAGAACATCCAATATGGATTTTAAAATGATCAGTGACGGAGAATCCACCATGATAATTTTTTCCAATAATTAATTACTCTGTTAAAAATATGCCTTATTTACAGTCTGAAGTTGTCTAGCTTCAACTCTCAGCCATTGGATTGTGTTTTACTTTTCTCTGCTAGATTGAAGAGCCCATTATGAAGTATTTCTTCCCTGTGTGGGTACTTCCTGACCGTAATCAAGTCACTTAAGTAACTTTCCCACATAAAGACTTTTCAAAGTAAAAGCGAATATAGACAAGGAAAATTTTCATGAAGGATTAAAATATAAAAGAGCTTTAATGTATAATTAATTCCCTAATGCAGGGAATCAACAATATTTTTCATTGTGAGGGCCAATGGAAGCAGGTTTCTATACTAATCACCTTTTGAATACAAGGGATCCAGTCCAAATCCAAACAGCTATACTGTAGTTTTTAGCCACACAGATAGTTACCTATGAGCACAAGTTAGCTGACCCAGGCCAAATGCTGGCTGCAAGTTTTTTATTCCAGTGTAGTTGTACCTTCAGCTGATGGTTATATATCAGCATGTGATTTTTTTTTTCCTTTGGAGAAAGTATACTCCAGCATCATGGTGGTAATTGGGGAGGTAGTAAGATCTAGTCATTTTTACTTTAATTCAAATGTTTGAAGGTAAAGCATGAGAACAGCTGTCACTAAGAATTAGTTCCACATTTCATGCTGAAGAAAATATTACCTTTTCAGAGTTTAGGTTTGCCTTTTTTCCCCCCAAGCAACGTCTGGCCTCACTCACCCTTTGGATGTGATGGAGTGGCTACAATATTTTATACATTGCAAGCATGAGGAAAGAACTTTATTATCATTCTTCCCAGTAATGTGGTGCAACATGAATTAATACAAGCAGGGAGATAGTCATCTATTTCATGAGTATGCCTGAAATGTATGCTGCCAAATTCCATGGCTCTCATTTGTTACTGATGCTGAGAACATTTTTACACACTTTTGAAAAAGCTTTCTGAAAACCACTGAACTCCACAAATTGCTTTCAAATTTAGAAATGATAAAAGTGGAATTTTCTATACCTTGCTGTGTTTATGTTACTAAACTCAGTGTTTATGGAGCCAACTTTCCTGGCATTTCAATTGCCTTACCTAGCTATTTAGTCTTACGCACAATATTTTACATGTTGAGTACTGTTTTACTGGGTCAGTTACTACAGTGGGGAGTTTGGTCAGTACATATATATGCAGAGAGACTTCAGCATCAGAGGAAAATACAGTTCCTATCAGAAGAAGAATAGATAAATGTACTGTAATGTTAACACAGTTGACAACCTATTGCCAGTTATAATACAGGAGAAAGCCTGTTGGGTTGTAATATTACATGCCAAAGGCCAGATTGTAGTAGCCCAATTTACCATACTTTTTGATCTTCCAATGTTCTGAGGAATCTCTGGGGGTGCTGAGCACTTTCTCAATGAAGTAAATGGAAATTAATGGTCTTCCATATCTCTAGGTTGTTGTTTTGCACTCTACAGTCCACTAAGGGATAGTTGCTTGAGGAAGGCAACCATAGCTTAGTCCTACAGTATCTATAGAGCATGGAATGTCTCATACGTTTGTCCAGATTGTGTGTGAGTTAAAATTAGTAAATAGGAATCTTAGTAAATGGACATGAAAGAGCTTAAATCTAATTTTAATGCAAATTGATTCCCAAACTTATGGGATGCACTTTGTTCTGCAGGCACATGTAGCTGCAGAACTGTTGCTCTGTTTAAGGTCAGATTCTGCATTCAATGTAGCAGCATAAACCCAGAATGCCTCCATTACATGCTGAGGGAGTTTCACTGGATTTATACCTGAGTAACCCAGAACACAACAATATTCGTCAATCATGAATTCTGAAGAACAGGAATCTGCCCTGCTACAGTTTTTTTTAAGTGCCTAGTCAAAGTTTAAGTAATATGGGTACAATTTTCAAAAACACCTAAGTAATTTAGGAGCATAGAGTTACCAGGGTCCTATTTTCAAAAATGACTTTGGCAATGGAATTTAGGGTTCAAAATCACTTAAGCATTTATAGAGTTACCCTGTATAATTCAACAACAACAACAATAATAATAATAATTAATAATAATAAAGTTTTTAGTTTAATGGGGAACCAATAAGTATTTTTCTGTCTTTTTAAGTTTAGGAATCACAGGAGTCCTCACTGACCTTCTTAGTTAATTTCTGATCTGATTATAGAACCTTATTCCTTACTGTTTTTATTTCTGGCTTGCATTTGTTAATTGCAAGATCATTTTTACAGCCCAAGATAATGAAGTCCATTTCAAATAACAGAGGACATTAGAAGCAAAAGCAATGCAAGTTTCCCACATTAATCAATGAGATGGAGAAACAATAATAGAAATTGTAGAAATGGCAGACATTTTTAATGACATTTGCATTTAAGTTTTTACCAAAAAGGTTATTAGTGATCAGACTTCTAACATAGTGAATGCCAGTGAAAATGAGGCAGGATCTGAGGCTAAAAGAGGGGAAGAACAAGATAAAAAGTATTTAGACAAGTTAGATGTTTTTCTCTACAGGGCTTGATGAAATACGTCCTAGAATACTTAAGGAGCTGACTAATGAGATCTGAGCCATTAATGGTTATCTTTTGAACTAATGAATGACAGGAGAGATTCCAGAGGACTGGAAGAGGGCAAATATAGTGCCAATCTATGAAAAGGGGACAAAGGAGAACCCATTGAATTACAGACTGCTCAGCTTAAATTCAATACCTGAAAAGATTATAGAGCAAATAATCAAGCAATCAATTTGCAATCACCTGGCAGATAATAAGGTGATAAGTAACAGTCAACATGGATTTGTCATGGAGTGGCTACAATATTTTCATGTCATGTCATAATCACGTCAAACCAACATAACTAACATCTGTCTTTGACAAGATAACAAGCCTTATGGATGGGGAAGAGGTAGATAATAAGACTCTTGATATTGTCTCACATTACCTCCTCATGAAAAAATGTAGCAAAACGTAGCCTAAACAGAGCCACTATAAAGTGGATGAATGACTGGGTGGAATCCATTTCTAGAGAGTCATTATCAGTGGTTTATAGTCAAGCAGGAGGGGCATATTGAATGGTGTCCTGCAGGGATCTGTCCTGGGTCTGGTTCTGTTCAATATTCATAATTCCAAAGGGGTAGCCGTGTTAGTCTAATGTAGAAAGACAACAGAGTCCTGTGGCACTCTGTTGTCTTAATATTCATAATGGTTTAGATAATGGCATAGAGAGTACATTTATAAAGTTTGAGGATGATATCAAGCTGGGAGGGGTTGAAATGATTTGAAGAATAGGATTAAAATTCAGAATGATATGAACAAACTGGAGAAATGATCTGAAGTAAATAGAATGAAACTCAATAAAGAAAAATGCAAAGAACCTCACTTAGGAATAAGCAAACAACCATATACATATGAAATGAAATGACTGCCTAGGCAGGAATCTGGGGGTTATAGTGTATCACAAGTTAAGTATGAGTCAGCATAACACTGTTGCAAAAAAAGTGGACATCATTCTGGGTTGTACAACAGAACTGTTGTAAGCAAGACTTGAGAAGTAATACTTCCACTCTACTCCACAATGATAAGATTTCAGCTGGAATATTGTGTCTAGTTCTAGGCATCGTATTTCAGGAAAGATGTGGAGAAAATCCAGAGGAGAACAACAAAAAAATGATTAAAGGTCTAGAAATTATTCTCGTTAACCTCTGAGGATAGGACAAGAATCAGTGGACTTAAATTCCAGCAACAGGGGTTTAGGTTAGAACTTAAGAAAAGCTTCCTAACTGTCAGAGCAGTTAAGCATGGAATAAATTGCCTAGGTAGGCTGTTGAATCTCTTTCATTGTAGATATTTAATAAACTGATTAGACAAACACCTGTCAGGAATACTCTAATTATGTAGTCCTTCCATGAGTTCAAGGGACTGAGGTAGATGACTTAATAGGCTCCCTAAAGTCCTTCACTACAATGGTTCTATGGATATGACTACACTAAAAAGGTAAGTCGACTCTGTTAAGTCGACTGAACAAGGTCAACTTAAAATCAACCTTGTTAAGTTGACTTAGAGAGTCTACACTATACTTTCTAAGCTGACTGGCTAAGTCAATGGAGAGAAGCCTTGGCTACCCAGGAGAGGGGAGCCGCAGCTCCCGGGGACAAGGGAGCCATGCGCAGCTCCCTGGCAACAGGGAGCCGCCGGTCCCGGGGAGAAGGGAGTGCGGCTCACTTCTCCCTGGCACCCAGGCGGGTCCTGGAGAAAAGAGAGTGAGTCTTCCTTTTTACTGGGATGCCACAGGTCCCGGGGAGAAGGGAGCCATTATTATTCCATGCGTCAACCTAGGCCTGGGGACAAGGGAGCCCTGCGTGGCTCCCTGGAAGAAAGGAGCCGTGTGTGGTTCCCTTTTCCCGGGGAGCCATGCACAGCTCCCTTGTCCCCGGGGGGAGCCACAGTTCCCTTGTCCCCAGGGGGGAACCCCTGCTTCCTTCTCCCCAAAAGCTGCAGGATCCTTGTTCTGGGGAGCCCAGGTTCCCTTCTCCCTGGGAGCCATGGCTTCCCAGCAAGAAGGGAGCCATGCTCCCTTCTCCCCGGGAAGCCTCGGGTCCTGGCAAGAAAGGAGCCACAGCTCCCTGCCAAACAGGGATCCAGAGCTCTCGGGAAGAAGGAAGCAGGGGCTCTCTCCTTCCCACCCGGGACAAGAGAGCCGTGGCTTCCCCAGGGACAGGGGAGCCATGTATGGCTCCCCGGCAAAAGGGAGCTACGCGCAGCTCCCTTCTGTCAGGGAGCCACGCAGGACTCCCTTGTCCCCAGCCCTAGGTCGATGTATGGAATAATTTGATTTAGGGCATCCACACTGGCTTAAGTAGACTTAAGAAGTCGACATAAGTCTTAAGTCGACCTCAGAGGAGGTATTATTAAGTCGACTTAAGGAAATGCTTAAATCAACACAATAAAAGCCCAGTGTAGATGCCACTTTGTTTAGGTCAACTTAAGCCTCCTTAAGTCAACCTAACTTGCAAGTGTAGATGTACCCTATGAGTGCCCCACCAGGGAGTTTCAACCCTGAACAGAGGACACTTTCCAGAGGAGTTCATGCATAGTTAATTTTCCAACTCCATTTTCCACATTTCTATTTCCAAACATAGTACATTCTACTTCTCCCTCTCCTCCTCCCTCTCTTATGATCCTCCTGTTAATACAGACATCATTTACTGCCAACTGTAGTGATGGTTAATAATGTGAACATTTCTTCATACGAAATTGGAATGAGAACTGATTTCACATAGGACAGGCTATTGAACATCCATCAGACTTACAATTTAAGTCATTACCAGCATGGGATGATTTGATCTAGACTTACACCTTTGCTACGTAGCCTCGTGATTAACACCATTTTAGGATAGCTAAATCCATTAGTGTCACACACACATGCATTTTTAATAACTTTTTATGGCAGTGGTCCCCAAAATGTGGGGCGTGCCTCCCAGGGGGACACAGAGGAAACTTTGGGGGGCTCAGTGGGGCCTGGCCTACCCCAATGAGGGCAGAAGGGAAATATCACACAGCTCTTCTAGGCCCCATCTAAAGCTAAAGGGGTATGTCTACACTTTCAAGTTGGGTCAGCTTAAGGACGCTTAAGTCAACCTAAATAAATCTGCATCCACACCAGGCTTTCATTAAGTCTACTTATGGGCTTCCTTAAGTTGACTTAATAACTACCGGTCTTTAGGTCGACTTAACCACTAAATAGATTTTTTAAGTCGACCCAAAACCAGTGTGGACATCCTAGGTCGACACAATTCCTTAAGTCAACCCAGGGATGGGGACAAGGGAGCTGCAGCTCCCTTCTCCCTGAGATCTTTCAGCTTCCTGGCAAAAAAGGAGCCGCTGCTCCCTTCTCCTCGGGACCCGCGACGTCCCAGCAACAAGGGAACCGTGGCTCCCTTCTCCCCGGGACCTGAGGCTTCCAGGCAAGAAGGGAGCTGCAGCTCCCTTGTTGCTGGGAAGCCGCAGGTCCCGGGCAGAAGAGAGTCACACGGGGCTCCCCAGCCAGGACTCCAGCCGTGAAGGAATCCCCCACCATTGGAGCCCCAGCCAGGGTGGTGGGGGATTCCCTCACCGCTGGAACCCTGGCTGGGGAGCACCCTGCAGCTCCCTTGTCCTTCAGGGGTGGGAGCTGCAGCTCCCTGCTTGCTGGGGAACCGGGGATCCCCTTGTCCCTGGGAGGCTCCCGTAGCCCGGGGAGCCGCAGCTCCCTTCGGAGCTGTGGCTCTCCGTGGACCTAGCCAGTTGACTTAAGAGTCTAGTGTAGACTCTTTAAGTCCACTTAACAAGGTTGACTTCAAGCCAACTTAAGTCAACCTTGTTAAATCGACTTAACAGAGTCGACTTAGCATTTCTAGTGTAGACATAGCCAAGGTGATCAGAACTGAAAGTCCTCATGGCCCATTCATGAGAATGGCCATAGTCAGTCAGACCAACAGCCTACCCAGCCCAGCATCCTGTCCCCTTGGAGATGGTCAATGGCAGGCCCCCAAAGGGAATGAACAGAACAAGTAATCACCAAAATGATCTATCCCCTTTGGCACAGTCACAGTCTGGAAAACAGAGGTTAGGGACACTTCAGCACATGGCTTTTTATCCCTACCCATCCTGGCTAATAGCCATTGATGAACCTATCCTATGTGAATCAGAGAGTACCGAGCATCCTCAATCAGACACAACAGAAAGACACACCTCAGCTCTAGAGGCACTTTTGTTCAGATATCTAGAGGGTAGAATTTGGTCCTAGGAGCTCTCCTCAGAAGTTCTGAATACAACAATATCTACCAATCATGACACTGGTTCTACACACCGCTAGTTCTGTTTTTTTCAGTCTTTCTTAAACTCAGCTAAATTTAAGTTGGTCCTTTAGACTTACACCTTTGCTACGTAGCCTCGTGATTAACACCATTTTAGAATAGCTAAATCTATTAGTGTCACACACGTGCATTTTTAATAACTCTTTATGGCAGTAGTCCCCAAAATGTGGGGCATGCCTCCCAGGGGGACACAGGAAACTTTGGGGGGCTCAGTGGGGCCTGGCCTACCCCAGTGAGGGCAGAAAGGAAGTACCACACAGCGCTTCTAGGCCCCATCTCTGCTCCATCCCCATTCTCTGACTGTAGCCCCAGGTGACCTTTCTGGCCATGTCCTGTGCCCAGGCCCCACTCCTGGCTGTGACCTAGCTTGGTATCCATTTCCTGCTCCTAGTTGGCACCAGCTCCTGATCTCACACCCTGTGGCCCTGTTCACAGCCCTGTGGTCCCATAGCTGTCGCCCTAGCCCTCACACCAACCACAGCTACAGCTCAGGCCCCACCTCCTGGCCCCACCTGTGGTCCCCAATTGTGGCTTTAGCCCAGGTCCTAACTCTGGCTCCTGGTGTGTTTGTGTGGTACAGATAAGGAGGGACACGACCCAAATGTTTTGGGACCACCGATTTACAGCACCACTCAGGGTCACAATTGTTAATCATCTCTGTTAAAATACCTCTCCCTATAGCCTGTCAATGGATAGAAGATGTGTTTTAGGCCCTATCTATCCTGCTGTAAAAACATACTGGCAGCAAGGAGCTGTAGTTTTACCATGAGGTAAAATAGGCAGTGGAGGTGTATAGCACTGATCTCACTAAGCTGCCTCCAAGGCAAAATCTACAGATGCTTTGTCTCCATTTAGTGAGACTGCTATTAAGCATTTATTACCCTCACTCTAAAAAAACACCTTTGTGTCAGCAAAGACAAAGCCTTAGGGAAAAACTACTGTATGTGGGCAAGTGCCCAACAAAAAAAGAAAGTTGCTTCAGTCTTTCTGGATTAAGAGGCCTAGGCAGGTTATTCTACTGCATCAGTCCTTCTAATACCCTGTGTAGATAGGTCTGACAGATATATACTACAATTCTCTTTTTTTCAGGGGGTCGCCTGTTGCCATTGTATCACATGGGATTACCTCCGCTCAGTGTGGGATTTAGGTACGTACAGGTTCCCAAAACAAACATAACACAAATGTTATCCCTCGGCTATGCACAAGAAATATTATTTTAAATGCACTTTTTACAGCCCCCACATCCTAAGTTCTTTTCCATTGTGAGGTATTGGTTTTTAAAGCGAAAATGATATGTTTATAAATTGCAATACAAAAATGAAATGAACTGTAAACATATACTTTATGGAGCACATCACAGGCATAATTTGTGCAGTAACTCCTGATAAAGATACACATCAACACATAGTTAAAACCACTGTGGCTTCAAATATTTAAGTAACCCTCTGGGAAAGGTCATGATACTCAGAAATACTAATCTAGGACTCACTACTCTCATACACAGAGCAAGAGTGAAGGCTCTCTGATATTTTTTTTTCATCCTTAACATTTTTCAATAAATTGGATAACCATGAGGATATTCCAAAGGGGTAGCCGTGTTAGTCTATTGTAGAAAGACAACAGAGTCTTGTGGCACTTTTAAAGACTAACAGATTTATTAATTGCATGAGCTTTCGTGGGAGAAAATCCCACTTCGTCAGACGCTTTGAAGATAGGAAAGTTACAGAGTGGGAGGAAATTAAATGCAGGGGAGTGTATGACATAGCATCAGGTCAGGCTGTAACAGCAAATCAAAGTAGGTGTCAGGATTCAAAACACTGGGGAACAGCACATAGAGGAGGGAGGAGGTCAATTCACTTGATGTAATGCGAGAAAAATCATAGTCCCTGTTTAACCCCAAGGCAACTGAGTCAAATTTGCATATAAGTTCGAGTTCTGCAGGCTCTCTTTGAAGCTGTGATTTGTTATTCATCTGTGTCATGAGGATATTGTCACGTCCTTCATGTTTTTGCAGTTCCATATGACTTAAAAACGAGAAATCGAGCTCTTAGTGCTTTTTTGTCTCCAGCGTGTTTAGTGCCAGGCAATACTGGAGTCCAAAGATACAAACAGGTTTGACCCTGACTGTTGTTGGCTTGGGTGGAGGGGATGTGAAGCACTTTAAAGGATTGGGATGCAGTATATAATACATCACACTGATATGGATCCCACTGTGCTGCCAAAGGTACACAGAACAAGTAGAACTCCACTTTTATTGAGAAATAAAGTAAAAGTTGAATAGACTGGATGGTAAAATTGGATGTTATTGTGAGATACCAAATGAAGTCAGGAAATAGACTTCTGCCTCTTTTAAGAGCACTCCTCAGTGGAACACGCTTACTTGACTGTCCCTTCCCCCTTACTGCTCCCTTTGGAATGATTATTAATGTTACTAGCACTAGTTTCACTCAGCCCTTGCCCTTCCCAAACTGTACCTGGCCCCTGCAAGGCGGTGCAAGGGAAGGAATCTTCATGTATCCTGAAACCACCCTCTCCCATGCACATCATCCCCACAGGTCTAAACACTTTTTATTTAACATTTAGGTCACTATTTTTCAGTGTGTTGGCCAGAAGTTGAGGGTTAGCTAGATGAGCAGCCTGCAGAATCTCCTCAGTAATCTGAAGAAACTGGACATTAGTCGAAATGTTCTTGAGATCTCTGAAGCGTAATAATGATCAAGAACAGGTATTGAGCCAATGAGTATTTTTGCATATAATCATGAGTCTCAGTATGGTTCATTACAGCTCCTATAGTGCGTATATCACCTCAGGACCCAAAAAGAGCTCAGAGGATAGATTCCAGACCAGATTTTCACACATCAGTCTTCGTTCTTGCACCCTACATTTCCATATTAGTAATTTAGTCTTTTTTGAACCAGTAAAATTGCAAAAAATAAAAATCAGTATGAAATTAAATGAATAAATAATTTCTAAGAAATTATTTCACCAACTCTAGTTATAAATTTTAAAAGATTATTTTCACCTGGTAAAATACATTGAAACAGTCTATTATATTCAGGTTCTTATGTCATGATGATCAACATATATGAATTGTTTTCAACCTTTTTTCACTCGTGGATCCTTAAAAAAATTCAAAGGGAGTTGTGTCCACTGTGGGAAATCATAGACGCCACAGGTTGAAAACCATTATTCTATGGTAACAACAACCTTTCATAGACCCCTTAGGTATAGTCTATGGACTTCCAGCAGAGTCTGTCTGCAGACTTGTGACTGAAAGCTACTGGCTTATATTATGGGACATAACCCAGGACTGAGCTGGTTTAAGGGTAGAAAACAAAATCATGTGATAGCTGAGAATAAATAATAATAATAAATAAGAATAGTTTGAAATACAGTGAATCTAGAGTCATGTTGGTTTTGAGTGGAGGACCTTATTTGTGTGAAATTAGCTATTCATTTTTCATTAACCATTATTTTGCCCACTTGATAAGACTCCAGGGGTAAGGTCCAAAATAATCTCTTCAGTGTAATGGACTGACTGCCTCATCTTGGTGAATGCACTACATAATTAAATTTCAAAGGGAATCATTCAGATAATAACTTCCCATAATGCCAAAAGAGTTGGCATTTCTAGTTTTTGTTGATGAATAGATTGGATTTCTTGTTAGTTTTTTGCCCTGGCTTTCAGAAAGGACTTCCAGCAGAACTGAAATCTGGAACCACTTCTGCCCTTAGCACACAAGTCCTTCCCAAAATAAAAAGGCACCTGTTTCTGGCATATCTCTTTACAAATTTTTGGCTATCATAACATTTAAAGTTAGAAGGCAAATAATCATCAGCTCCACTTTACTTCATGTTCAGTTTTCTCACTGACTGAATCCACCTTTTTCTGTCTTTGTTTTTTAGTGTGAATTGTATTGCTTTACAACATTTTGCTTTGAGGTTCTTTCTTTCATGTGATACCACAACACTGACTGTATCTTAAAAACTACAAAAATAAACATTGAAGGCCTTTTGTGTGTCTGTGTGGGTGGGAGATACAGTCCCTATCCAGTTACTTATACATTTTCTACTATGAACTCCTGGAGACTCAAGTAGCACATGCATCTTTTTGTTGTGACAACACAGCACAGCACTAATGATGAAAACCTAAGTAAGATGACACTGAAAGTTTGATAAGTGCAGTATTTTCTCTTTTGGAGATTATGACTTCAGGTACTCACACAGCCTTGAGCAAATGGTTTCTGTTTTTTCTCTCTAGAACCATTATAATGCAACCAATATTGATTTAGTTGAAGTTGGTCCTGCTTTCAGCAGGGAGTTGGACTAGATGACCTCCTGAGATCCATTCCTGAGCATAATATTCTATGAACATGAGACGAAAGTACATAGAGGAAAGTATGAGGGATTGCAAGATTTTTTGGTAGGTTTTTATAAATAAACCAGGAGACGGTCCTTTTGGCATCAATATTGTGCGACAGTTAATGGACTAGAAGGAATGATCAGGCAAACCTGAATTTTAAGGAAAACTGATTTAATTCTAGGTTGAGAAAAAGATAGCAGTATTTACTTTTTTCTAATTCTACTGTTTATACTAGCTCCCCATTACATATATAAATAAACACGGAACTAATTATGGGTACATATTATGGATTTTTATTACATCCCATTACCACACTCTGGTTATATAGACTCTTTTAGGGCCAAATTCTATTTGACTCTGTTTCCTATGGGCCCTGGCAGGAGTAAGGACTCACAGCTAGAATGGTTACCTGCTAATTTAACTCATGGCTGTCTAATGCAGTGGTTTTCAAACTTTTTCTCTCAGGACCCAGTTGAAAAAGAATAATTTATGCCTGTGACCCAACAATTATATCATTGAGCAAAGCATTCCAGTCTTTCAGTGGCGGCAGCAGGGCGTGCCGTGACCCAGTACCTGAGGGTCTGCGTCCCAGTACTGGGTCCCGACCCTAAGTTTGAAATCCACTGGTCTAAAGAGTGTTTCCTGTTCCATTTGTGACACATTCTGTAGCAGGTTAGCAGGTTTGAGCTATACATGAGAGAGAGAGAGAGAGAGAGAGAGAGAGAGAGAGAGAGAGAATTGTTTGGCTGTCTTACCTGGAATATCACAATCTACAAACTGTATTCTTTGAAGGACTAAAAACTTTTTTTTCTGCACAATATTTTTCTGAGGAAGAATTGCCTTTTTCTTCAGCTAGAACTTTTTGTGAACAATTGTTGATGTCATCTAAATTTCCTATAGTTCATGAGCGTTTACATTAACAAACATTTTTACTGAAACTGTTATCAGTTGCAGTTTTTTGCTGTATGAAGTTGTTCAACAGTTTAAATAATTGCGATAAAAATTCTATTTAAAAATTGATAAACATGTTGTGGAAACTTTTGATAAAGAAACAGAAATAGGTCTATTTTGAATCTTGTTCTAAAAACAAAGTTGAAATTTCTCAATTGTTTTTTTCGCCCCATATTCAACCAATTCTACTTCTTTGTTACTTGTCAGCACAATGGAATCCTGATTCCTTGATTGGGGAGGCTGGGTACTATTTTAATAAAATAACAATCAGTTTATAAAGGAAATAAAAGAAAAGAAAAGAAATAAACATTTTTTCATCTATTTTTCTTCCTTAAAAGTATATTCTGGTTGAAATAAGCATGCCTGAAAGAAGTGAGTCATTCTATGTTTTAATGAGTTTAGTCAAATGTAATCTTGATATTGTATTATGTACATCCACAATATAAAACTTAAGCCAGGAAAATCCTCATTGAGACTAGAGCTCTTGATGCATGTTTGGAGGTGTATTTTATGTGCATAATACTCTTTCTGTTATAAACTCAAATATCACATTTCTATTTAGTTCCATTCTAAATCCATTACATATTCCAGTCTCAGGAACATTTACTGTGACTCATCCTGTAATTTAGTACCTCTTTTCATTATATTTTAGGCAGCAGACTTTCATTATGACCTGTTTTACTTATACAAACTGATAGATTACAACTTCCAGGGATTAAACATTTTCAGATATATGCATTCCATGACCAAACCCTGTCCTGCATCCCTCACATTCTCCGAACTCCTTTTTCAGTCAACGGAGGCCTGATTCTGCACCCTTAAAATCAGTGGGAGCTTTGGTTTTGACTTCAGTGAGTCCTGGGAAATAGCAGACTGAAGGAATAGGTCCTTTTTGACAGCAATATAAACTTTGTGGGGAACCTGAGTCACAGGTGGATATTCTGACAGATTCACTCCATTTCTAACCGTTAAAACTTAACTGACATTTTAACTATTCTGTAACAATGGAACTAACATTCATCTAATAAAAAATGCTGATCCAGCGGCTGCAATGTGGGTAAGCCAATTTCACCATTCTTTTAAGGTTTCATTTCTCTTAATAATAAAAGGAAGTGGTTAGATAAAGATGTAAGAGGTGAGTTGATGCCTCATGTAAATTATAAAACAACTTAAATTATGGAACTATGTAGCACAAAATATAATAATAATAAATCAGGAAGTGCCGCTCAATTATCTATGGGTTAAAAAAATGTCTAAAACGATTCCACTTAAGCAATGTGGAAGCATTTCTGAGTGACAGTGTGCCTTGGATGATTTTATAAGGTATTAGATTTAAAGCATGATGATAATCAAACAATATGGTAATTATGCTTTGAAATTTGAGCTCTGGGGTACCTGACTGATAGAATGAATTTGGGTTAATGGGTGAAATCCTAGAAAATCGAAGTCAGTAGAAGTTTGGCATTGACTTCAGTGAAGCCAGGATTTCATCCTAGGTCTCCTTGCCTGGAAGGCACCACCCAAATCATACTAGCTGATGATTTGAACCATTATATTTTTGAACAACTTCTCAGTGCAAAACCTAGTTCCTTAAATTCATAAGAAAAATGAAGCTCATGCTGTTCTTCAAACAGACTTTCTGAGACACAAACACCCCATATAAAGGCACACAGAAGAAATCCTTCATTAGATGCCTGAAACTTGATCACCTTTGGCCATATTTCATCAGCTATCACCAGCTAAGAAATATTGAGTGTAAGCAGTTCTTGGTAGGCCTCCAACAAAAACACAGGTGATGCAGGAAGCGGTGTTAATGTGCACTAGATTGCACTTCTTCCTGTAAGCCTGACTTGAACAAGTGCTGCAGCATAGTGAGAGGAGGGCTTTCTGTTGCTAGAGTTGTTGTTTTTGGATGAGATATCAAATTAAGGTCTTGACTAACTGGTCATTAAGGTTTCCTTGGTGTACCTCACAAGAATATGAATGTTAACCTGGGTGTCTTGGCTGAATTCCAATGCGAAAGAAACTATTTCTACCTACCTAAACATTCTCCTGCAGTTTTTCTTTGATAAAGTAACATTCAGTTCCTGTCTTAAAATATCTTAGGATGTAGCTGTGTTCTGCTGCATTGTTATTTTTAATGCTTTTGAGCTCCTTCTGGAGAAATGGTGCTATATAAGTGTAAGCCATTATCACTGAAAGCAGAGCTGAGGCTCAGCTCTGCTTTTATTTAGCAAATTACTGTCTCTCTAACTTTGCAGCTCCCTTGTGTTAAAGTTTCTCTCTCCTCACCTTTCCTAGTTTTTAACTCATGGATGAACCCTTTTGGGCCGCTGCTTTATCTTCCTTCCAGCTGGCAGATCAAATAAACACTTTCTCTGGGAACCCATGCTAATACACAAGCTGAACAGAAGTGATTGTTATTTAGCAATGAAGCCAGCCTCCCTTCCCTTGCTCCACACCCTCCCAGCTGCTGATTATAGCTGCATTCCGAAAGAAGGTTGGACTGGTAATTCAACCTTGAATCTCCTGTATGGCAACAGACCATAATGTTCTGTGCCAGGCAAGATTGTGATGTTTACAATGAACACTTAGATATCTGGGGTGTTGATACCTCTGATCAAACACCTGTGTCCCCTCCTCTGCCTCAAATGCATCCTACAGCCCTGTCCCTCTCATTGAATTAGACACCCAATTTTGTTTGAGATCCTCAGCTGGGAACCTGTTAGTTTAGGAGTCTAATCTATTTCTTGTGAAAATGACATAGGTACCTGCCTTACTCCACACAAAAAGGCTGGTGAGGAGGAGGCTTCCTTATAAATTTTAGATCAGTGGCAAGATGGAGTACTCACCTAGGATGTGGGAGACATTTTTCCTATCTGCCTGATTAGAAGAAGGAATTTTAACAGAGATTTCCCACTGCTCCGGTGAGTGTCTAAGCCACTGCACTATAGATTTATTCTTCCACTGGCCTAATTAATATTTTATTAGCGTGGAATGGCTATAAGGGAGGTCATCTGCCATCTTCTCTCTCTGGCCAGCCTCTTGGTGTGGAAATAGGTATGCTCATCACATGCCTACTGTGTCAGGCCCTGCAGGTGAAATGGGTGGAGGAAAACACATCTTCCCTGGTTTGAAAATTGCACTAGGGCTTAGGCACTGAGTGAATTTAAATACTTAGAAGGTTAAGCATCAGCCAAGCAGGATTTTGTGGATCACAGTGATGCCTAAAACTGGGATAAAGAAACCTTAATCTGGGTTTTACATATTAAATCCCCTTGAGAATTTGATCCTTAGCATATTGTCTCACTGTACCTGCATTATAAATATCTGTCATCAGGTAACTCTTAGCAAGATGAACATTTTTGAATGTTTGATAAACAGTGGATTATGCCAATGTGATACAGGTATTTTTATCATTGCCAGGAATGTAGAAAATTGCTTTTATTAGAAGCAACACAGAAAAATTACATAGCTATTATACAATGATTCTTTACATTCTGATGGCATTTCTAGTATACTGAATCCAAAGTGTGGTGTGCTTTGCTTTAGAATCTCATCTACTCAAAATATAGTCAAACAATTAAAAAAAAAAAAAAAAAAAGCACGATTGATAGGTGATAAATATGGTAGCACAGAAGTTTCCTTAGCTAAATTGTAATTAAAGGGCGAAATGGTAGCAACCCCTAGATTTATGCAGCCTAACACTTTTTGACTATAAAAGGTTCTTTTCTTGTCTTTTATTTATTTATTTTTTTTTGAAGCGAAGCCATAGCATATCCACTGTTTGCAGGCTTTGAAATACATTAGGAGGAAATCTGTTGGGCTAGCGAGGTATCTTTTCTTTATCCCATGAACTTTTGTTCCGATTTTACTGAGCTTTGCTTGTGCTTGTCAGGGAAATTTTGGCAACCTGCCAAAATAATAACTAAATATGAATACACTTAAGTGCTAGGCTCATGTCTCTGCCAAAGTAGCAGCAGTACACACTGTCCTGAGAAGCTTGCAAGCTGATGTAGGATGGGGGGTGGAAGCGGACAGTGAGGCCATGTTCCTTGCACCCCAACAACAGCCTGATTCACCTCTGGGATAACAGACCTATTTCTGACAGCTACTGTAGCTAGTCCTGTAGCTCAACTGATAGCCATGTATGCTGAAGTTTCTGGAAGCAAACTCTTATGATTATGATGATTAGGAGATAATTTTTTTTTTTACCTTTTTCCTTTAATAAAAATCCTAGGATATTCCATAAGGAGAGGGGAAAATAGCACCCTTCATTAAAATAACGTTATTCAGGTTGGTCAAACAAGAGTTAGAAAATGTCAGCTATAATATAGTTGCCACTCCAACCTTAACTCTGTTCCCATGTGTAAATGAATTATGGTACAGTTTTTAATTACCTCATCAGCAGGTCCATCCTGGGCGGGGGGGTGAACGGATCCATCACCCCAGACCCTGTGGTTTGGTGGGCCCCGTGCCGCCCCTCCACCCCTGGCTGCCCGTTCAGCCCGAGGGGGAGGGCTGGGTCCAGAGAGGACACCCTCCCTGCGCTGGTCCTCCTCAGCGTTCCATGCCTGCCCCATTCTCGACTGGCAGGTCTGATTGGCCCTGGGCCCTGCACCCCCCTAGGGATGGCCCTGCTGATCAGATAGTATTGTTTCATTTGGACCCCTACTTCATTCTGTGCATGTGAAGAGAACACAAAGGGGCAGAATTAAGGCTACATGGGTAATTGGATATCTCATATTTACAATCTTTCAAGAGCTTGACTTTATAATGTAAATGATATTTTAATGTGACTTTTTATGTACACTTATTAATATTCATTTTTTTGAATGTGTGCTCAAGAAAAATAGTTTTTGAAAAAATCTAATAATGTTTGCAAATCTAACAATGTGCATTGTTTTTATTTAAGTTGAAAACTAATGATTTGAACAGGTGACTATTACATTTGCACCAAGGAGAATCATAGGCTTGTATTTCTTACTAGCAAGAAAGTCCCGTCAGCTGAAGGTAAATGCACATCTTTCAGAGAGGGGTGATTTTTTTTTTTTTTTTTTTTTAAATGTGTTTCTTCTGAGGGATGCTCTTAGGTCAACAACTTGATCTCCTGTACATTGTTTCTTCTAAAGCATGTTGCCAGTTTCTGCTTTTAAATTTCCAAGCTAATGTCTGTCAATGCCCTTTTTAATGTAAGTTGCTCAGCTCTAATGAACCAAATTTTGGGCCAAGAGACAATGAAAATCCTGTTTCACTTTTCAAAGGTTCTCTTACAGGCCAAACAAATGATTTACAAATCCCTTGACAGTGTCCTGTTAATGGGAAAGGCATTTATTAAATAATAAATGTTGAAATATTGACCACTGTGCAATTAGAGACATGCCTTTAAAAGGCTCTTTTCAGACTTGATTGACAATGCACAATTTAAAAGGTATCCTTGATATTGACATTTTAGAAGAAAAAACTGATTTATGTTAATTCTTGGGGAGATATGAAGGGTTAACTCACCTGTTCCTTTCAGACAAGAAAGAATGGTATAATCTAATCATTCAGATATGCTTTATTTGACCACAGCTAATTAGCCAGATGTGCTCATGACCTTTCTTGTTTGTTTATTGAGGACTTGGTTCAGATACCTTCTCTCATGATGTACCTTACCCAGAAGTAATCCCATTTGGCTTAATTGTGCCTCCTACTCTAGGCATTGTTCTGTGTCGGTTGCTGTACTGTATTGAGCAGCCGCTCTATTAGAGTTCTGGGGAACTAGAAAAAGGGCCTGTCCCGCTCCAATGAGTGAAGGGGCACAAATGGTATAATGATTTGGGACTACAAGTGGGGAAAAACCATGAATGGGGTGATGGGTAGACGTACAACACAAGGGAACTGGAAAGGGATATTGAGCAGAGAAACCTGGCCAATGCTACTGGCAAGGAGACTGTAGCTGACTGACTTAAGGAAACTATGGATTCCTTAAAAGGGAAAAGGCTTTGGGCACACTGAGCTCTGAGAACTTATGAGAAAATGAACATGAATGCAACTGCTGTTGAAATAATTACTCCATGAAGAACTGCTCCAGTCTCGGTCTTCTTTTTTCCTACCCCACCAGTGATAAACACACCAGGGAGTATCTGCTGTGAGCCTCCCACTTTTAAAATGTTAGTGCCATAGAAGAAAAATAGATTTTTAAAAAATTAAGGTATAAAAATGAATATATTTTAACTTGTTTACAAAACCTCAACCTTCATCAGCTTCACTCCTTCCTATTTCTCTCATCTTACATGTCATGCCAATTTAAAAAGTTTGGCTGTGTTTACAGCATTTTAAAGATTGACTTATGCAATATGAATTTTCTTCTGGGAGTAATAGAGTACTTTTTGTCAAATACATATATACTACAGAGGAATGGTGAATGAATATAAGAGGAGATGGAAACAGATAAAATGCTAAACATTTACTCAGCAACTGTCTATATAAATGAAGATTGAATTTTATCCAAACCAGGAATTAGATTTTCAGGGGAAGCAGATGAAAAATTAGAGTGTGCAAAATGCACCAGAAAAATGGTTGTTAAAAGGTTACAGCTTCTTAAAATAGACAAGGCTCCTTGGCCACATTACATACACCCAAGTGTGCTGGAGGAAGTGGAGGTGGAAACAGGAGAAGCATTAGCAGCATTTTCACAAGTTCACTCAGTTTTTATTCATTTCGAGACTCAGAGAGAGATTTGTAGACTGGGAAAATGGGTCATGTAATTTTGTCACTTCAACCAAAAAAAATAAAATAAAAATAAAAAAATAGAGGAGGAAAGGGGCTGTGGATGTAAGAAAGCTGGATCAAAGTGTTTGCTATTCTTGTGGGAAGTGTAATGATGGCTTTAAAAAAAGGAGAAAGAGTCTCAAAGTATGATGAAGGCGAAAATGTCAAACAGTTCATTTAAGGACATCCAGTCTCTTTTTAGGAGAGAGACATTATGTATAATGTGTTCAAATTCACCTAGGATGTTAATAGCATGGTAGATAGGGAACATTAAGCAACAAGAATCCACACACATCTACTAAATTCTTCACATGAAATTTTAGTGTACCACAGAAGCTTCTTTCAGACTACTGCAGCTTGGTCTCCTAGGCTATGTCTACACTTAGTAAAGTTAGTTCGAATTAGTTAATTTGAACTAATTAATTCGAACTAATTTTAGTTAGTTCGAATTAACTTAATTCATGGCACTTGCTTAGTTCGAATTAGCGAGTTGCATTGAGTTCAATGGGCCAGTTAGTTCGAACTAAGCAATTGGTTCGAACTAACATGGCCAA
>ML685862.1:8630054-8709946 GCA_007922175.1 Pelusios castaneus
GAGGGAGTGGGGGGCAGGTGATGGGGGCTCTGATGAGGGAGTGGGGAGCTGGGGGGCACTGAGGAGGATGTGGGGGGCAGGTGATGGGGGGGTGACGGATTCTGCCCCGGTGTGAGAGCTGCAGGAGGCGCCACATTCACCAGAGGCTGCCTGGCTGCGTGGACCGGCCGAGCCAACGTGGGCAGCCGGGGTGTAACGGGGAAGGTGCGTGTCCAGGTCCCTCGGCGTCTCCGAGCTCATTGCTCTCGCCTGGGGGCAGCCTGGAGTCTGTAATGCCGGGAGTGCAGAAAGCCCCCCCACAAGGGGTCCATTGGGACGGGGAGTTCCCAGGGGCCCGGTGAAAGCGTGCTACTCACTGGCTCTCCGCGGTGGCTGCACAGAGCCACCGCCTAGGACCTGCCTTCCTCCCCCCCGCCCCCTCCATCCAGCTGGGTCTTCTGTACCAGGGACGGATCCTGCAGCTGGAATGGAGGGGCTGATTCTTCGACCGCTGCCCACGTGGGGATCCAGTCCATCTATATAACTAAACCACAGTTGTATATATGCATGGCGGGATGTGGACGCAGCTCCTGCGCGCGTATATAACTGACACAGTTGTGCGCGCGCAGCAGCTGAATCCACGTGCATAAGCCTGTGGATTAGATAGCTCATGCGCACGGCTGCCCGCCCTCCCTCCCACCCAGCGGTGATTACCATTTTTCAATTTGCGATTCTTTAGAGAATCGGGGGTTTACTGGTATATATACAGAACACACTCAGAATTTTGGTAGAATCAGATCAACGCAGTCAAATGCAGCCATCACAACCTGAAATCCATAGCTGCCTGTTAGCAGAGCTCAAGCAGACCCATCTGTGTTTCCCTTAATGAGCTGCTGCAGAAATGTTGCCTCTGTTTAATAAGCAGACATCATAGTTCACTCTCCCAATGCTTTGTTTACTGTGACATTATCTTTATGAACTACCTGCTGTAACAGACCATCTAGGAAGGTGTGACTTCATGCTGACTGATGGCCAAGGGGTGTAGCCATGGGCCAGATCTGAAGTCTTATGGAACAGAGTAAACATACATCAGGTTCTTGAATCATTATTTATCTTCAGAGGAACAGAGTTGTGATAATGCCATAAAAGTATCATGGCCCACCCAGTCTGTGAAATAATTTTGAAAGCACAGAGCCCATCATTAGCTTTTCAAGTAATTTGACAATGTAATTTAACTGATGAAGAACAGTGGCCAGAAAAATAGCAAATAAAAAAGATTTGATCAGAGGTTATAGTGGTACAGATCAGATTGTAACTAATCAGTATTCCAGTGTGGTCCAACAAGGCTTCATTATACTTGTTCAATTCTTTTTTCTCCCCCCCCCAATACATGCTTCATGGCCCAAAGACTTGAAATAGATGGAAGAGCACTGCTTCTGGGTGGATGTGAAAACTAAATGGAAAAGGAGAAAAAACATATGGGGGGAGAGGGACCACAAAAAATACATGAAGGTGTTCTGTTTCCTTCACCAAATGGTTTTGATCCTATTGTGTGCTGAAGAATCACAGGCAACCTTTTGGGTACCTTTAGTAAACTGCTGCACTTTTGGTAAATAACACAGGCCAGATCTTTGGTGTAGATCAGTGTGGCTCCATCAAAGTCAATTAAGTTGCACCAATTTATACCAGCTGATGATCTGGCCCGGAAAAATGTTTCCAAAGCAATAAAAATATCTTATCTGCGTATAAACCACTAATAGTCCCAGAATCTCTCAAACTACTCATCCAAATTTAATATATTTAAATAGATAGCAGGTGCCAGATATAGGTTACAACCTTTAGACTGTTCCCAAACTCTTCTAAACAATAGAGGTAAAACAGATTATGTGGACCCCATTTTAATAGAGTTGTGATTCTGATGCACACTGGGAAAAAATCTATGACCTGTATTATACTGTCAATCAGACTAGATAGTCATAATAGCCCCTTCTGGGCTTAAAATCTATCAGAACTAAAGACTCCTTTAATTACCAAATGAATATATAACCCTGTGAAAAGCAATATATCTACTCTAAACATTTTACTTCTTGCTACCAAGCCAGATTTGATGCCAAAGTTTGATGATAATGTCTTCCATTTATATAGCAACTTTCATCCAGAGAGATCCCAGTATGCTTTGCAAATATTATGACCTGACAGGGCTAGATTCTAATAGATTATTTCACAAGTAGTTTCACTGAAGCTAGTGGGGATACTTATGTAATAAAAACTATGTTTTTGTTTTTTTTAACTTTTTCCATGAATAGTAATAAAACAGCTTTATTTTCAAGTTTTTTTATTTTTATAGATTTACATTCTCAGTTTTGGGAAATTATGGTTTAGAGTAAGACAACCAGGAGCTAGACGATAGTATTTAATGACAAAATATGTTGAGATTCATAAAGTTAAAGCTTCATTTAAAAATAAAGTTTTAATTCCACTTGTCAAAAATGTACCAAATGCATATTCTTAAATCAAACTCTAATAAGTTCTCCAGTTGCAGTTTTTTCTACTTTGCCTACCTAAATTTTGATTATTGATGACAATTTCTTTTTTCGGCTCAGTTGCCCTGGGGTTAAACAGGGACTACGGATTTTTTTTTCTCATTACAACAGATGATTTGACCTCACCTTCCTCTATGTGCTGTTCCCCAGTGTTTGAATCCTAACATCTATTTTGATTTGCTATTACAGCCTGACCTGATCCTGTGTCATACACTTTCCTGCATTTAATTTCCTCCCATTCTGTAAGTTTCCCATCTTCAAAGCGTTTGACGAAGTGGGATTTTCTCCCATGAAAGCTCATGCAATAAATAAATCTGCTAGTCTTTAAAAGTGCCACAGTACTCTGATTTTTTTTTTTTTTAGTTTGCGGACAGTTCAGAAAAAAAATCATTTTGGGAGAATACAAAATGATTTCTTTTTTTAATTTTAAACAAATTAAAAGTTTAAAAAAAAATGCATTTCAGGTTGAATGAAATGTTTTCTTTGATCCCAAATGAAAGATTTTTGTTTGGATTTTGAGTTTTTATTAATATTTTGAAATAAATAAGATTGAAGGGCATTTCTGAACGAAAGTCATTTTCAATGAAAAAATCAAAATGTTTTATTTAAAAAATGACAAAGTTAAACATTTTAATTTGGGGGCTTGGAGCTGGGAATCTCTGAGAGCATTTAAAAAAAAATTCAACAATTTGGTGAAAACACAAATGATAAAATGTTTTGACCCTAGTCTCCCTTTTGTACTGAAAAAGAGTTTCATTCGAAAAATGGCACCCAGATGTACTCCTTGAGTTATCCAAAATCTAACAGTGGCTAAAGAGAAACCATTCATTAGCCCATTACAAATCTCTTTTCCCTCCAACCATTATTACTTTACCTGCATTAGTGCAGGGGTTGGCAGCCCTGGGCATGCATGCCAAACATGGCACACATGTCCATTCAGAGTGGCACGCAGGTCTCCTGGCCTGTGGCTGCTCTTCCCTGCTGGCCCTGCCCCTCTTCCCCCCAACCAGCAGAGCCTGGGGCTGCAAGAGCAGGGCGTGGTGGCTCCTGCTGGCCCTGGCCCCCCTCAAGTGCCCCCAGACCCCACTCAGGGAGCGGGGCCAGCAGAGAAAAAGAACAGCTGTGCACAGCAGCTCCTATCCCCTGCTGGCCCTGCCACAAAATCTGCTGGCCTCACTCCCGGCACCTGCTGAGGGTGTGTGGGGTGGTGCTAGCATGCAGGCCAGCAAAGGTTGCCGATCCCTGCATTAGAGCATTCTTATTTGTAATCATCTGTAGTTGCTGTCAGGAGCACCCTGCTTGGTTGCTGGGCACCAGCTAGTTCAACTGGGCTGCCATATGCAGCAGAGCTAATCCTGCTCATGGTTCCTGTTTTTGTCTAGCCTTTCCCCTTCTCTCCTGGTTCTAACTCACAGGCCAACCTTTTGGCCTGGTGTCCCCAATCCTGACTCCTGCTTGACCTTTCAGCTTGGCTCTTTGACTATGGCTTCACCCTCAAACTGGTATCTGACTCCTGGAGTTACGCTTGTCATTAACTGCCACCACAACCGCCAGGCCAGGTCGTGCTCCACCGTCTAGATAGGCTGCCCGCATCCCGGCAGTTTCCGTTTACAACTGCTCCTTGCAATTTGCCCATATGCTGTTCTAAACCATTATTTTTAATAATCCCATTATAGAGACAAGCAAAAAAGCAATAATAGTAATCTTGGCCATTTAACCTAGAACTGTCAATCCCTCTTCTTTCCCAAGGGACTAAACTGAGGCAAAGTTAGGAAGCTTGGGTTGATTATTATACAACATGGGTTTTGTGTAAGTACAAATCCAGTCTGCAATATTCACTATCCCTGTCTTTTCTACTTTGGATTAGAGCTATATCTTTCCATTTCTTTATTTGCAATGAAATATTTTCTCTCTCTCTCTTTATAATATATACCACCTTAAAACCACTCAGTGACTTCATTACTGCAACATGAAGACTTTTAAAAAATATTTTATATGTCTGATTAATCTCTTTGAACATTTGGCAAGATAAAATAAATAAAGAATGTTTATGGTATAATAATTAGCAACTTTGGAGCTAACTTAAGAAACAGATGCAAGTCACTCACAACTTCCGATGTAAATGAAAGGAAAAGCGATTTCTCTTTTCAAGAGTCATGAGGCCATTATTTGTACATGTTGAAATCAGGATTTTTTAATGCCGTATGGAAAGAATTAATAGTTAATATATTTTTAGAGCTATGACACATGCACTTGACACAATCCTTTCAAGGAAAAATGTTGAAATATAGTCTGTGGCTTTGATCTAGAAACCTTTACTCTGGTGAAAAGTCTTACTGAAGTCATCAATGAAACTGGTGTGAGTGGCGAGTCCTACATGAGTAAGTCAATATTTTCAAAAATTGAACACCTAAATCAACATTTTAGTAAGAAAAAAAAACGCCTTTTCCCCCCAGAGACACTGAATGGTGTGATAGACTGTTTCTGCATATCTTTAATAAAAGCTGCTTGCCCGGTTCTCAAAAGAGCAAAATAACCAACTACAGATACAGTTAATATATTTCCATGCAACTTGAGTTCGTTTTGCGTCCTTCTTTATCAAAGATCACCCTCTGTCTTCAACTCTATACAGCTCTCAGACATCTATTGCCTGGATAATATAGGACTGTACCAGTAAATGTATAATTCCACCAAAACTCACAATTCCCATTGACACTTCTCCACATTCATGCAGGATTTGTGCAGGACCATATTCTTCTGCTCTTTTGAGAACCGGGCAAGCAGCTTGGTTAAATCTGCTACTTTATGATGTCAAGGAAATGTGATCAACTGGCATAGAGGCAGAGGCAGAGCCAGGTCATGCAATAGACTTGATGCCATCCAGTAGCTGATGCTGGAGAAAGTTATTAAAAATTAGCCAAAGTTTACTAGCAACTCAGCATGTGCCTGATGAAATTTTACAAAACTTAGTGAGCTTAGCACAAATGTGGGCTTGTCATTAAACTCCAAATCATATGGAAGCTTTTCCAGACCCTTAATATTTTGTTGCCCATATCTGTATCCTTTCCTATTACAATATATCTTTTTTTGAGATGGACTGACCAGATCTGCAAGCAGTATTCAGGATGTGGGTGTACCGTGGATTTAAAGAGAAGTAATACAATATTTTATATCTTATTATCTATCCAGTTCCTAATCATTCCCAACATTCTGTTAACTTTTCTGATTGTCACTGCATATTGAGTTGCTGTTTTCAGAGAACTATCTACAATGACTCCAAGATCTCTTTCTTGAGTGATAAGAGCTAATTTAGGCCCCATCATTTCAAGGCCTAAGAAAAGTAGCTCCTTCTATCTATTTCCAATAATAATTTCTTGGAATTTTGTTTGATTTTCACTCACATTCTGAACCATGACTTTGTTGGTTTCTCCATAATGTCAGTCTAAATATATGCTGGATATGTAGCCATATATGATAACTTCATATACTAATAACATGGTACTGGTGGAATATTTTTTCACTTCTTCAGCAATTTATTTTAATTACAACATAATGTGGCTGAAATAGACAATGACCCTCTATATTGTATTTCTCTATTTTTCATGCCAATTTATTGTGTTATGTAGTGTGCATTATGTTACCTTTCAAAGGACTGGAGTTAATCAGAATTTTTTATGAAACTTTTTTATTAGAAAATGTGAATTTGTCAAAACTGACCCTTTCTTGAAAAGGAAAGGGTTGGTTTTGGCAAATTTCTTGCTTCAAAAAATATTTGAAAAAAACCCTCCACCTTTTTGAAATTGTTTAAATGTCTCATTTCAACATTTTTTGAAGGAAAAATTCCCTTTTTTTTTTGGTTCAAGATGACCTTTCATTTAGAAATTTATATTATAGTAAAAAAAGTTTTAATGTGTCAAAATCAAAATTAAAAAAATTTGATTGTTCCAATCCAATATTTTGGGGGGCGATTTTTGGTTAAGGGAAATTTTTCAAGAGTTTGACATTTTATCCCATTTTAGAATAGGAAGAGTTTTTAAAATACAAAATTCTCAAGGGAGGGAAAAAGTGCTTTCCATGCAGCTCCCAGCCCAGGGAGGAGACGGGGTGAATGTAATTTTCCAGATAGTGGGAAGAGATTTAAAGCCTGCTAAAATTTGTTTTGTCTGAGTTTTGAAACCACAAACAACAAAGGGAGTATGTTCCATGCATGAAGAAAAAAATTATTCTGTCTAAATCACTGTTAGATTTTAAAATAAATTCTAAGAGGGTGAACTCTTCTCTCTAAGGGTTAACCTCTGTCCTGGATCAAACTGTTTACAGCAGATGGATGCAGCTGAATGATTTTTTTTTTTTTCTCTAGGTAAAAATCAAACCAACTACATTCATTTCAGATTGAAAGAGACTTTGAGGATGTCTTCTATGTTGGAAAGAAGGGAGCAAAAGTTTGGCAACAAGGCTAAGACACTACATATGTCTAAATAGCCTTAGGTATTTTGTAACAACAGCTTGCTGCATATGGCGTATTCTGGATATTAACTACACATGTGGGACCTCAATTTACTTTCCATTGGTTTCTTTGGGCATGTCTACACTGGAGGCTCTGTTAAGTCAACTTAAAAAGGTCAACTTTAATTCAACTAAATGTCGACCTTGTTAAGTCAACTTAGAGAGTCCTCATTGAAAACTCCTGGCAACTGCCTGCATCCATGTTGGCAGGTGCTAAGTCGATGGAGGAGGGGTGCATTGTGGGTAGTTGGAGGGGGCCTAGTGGCCAATTAGGTCGACTTAAGGGCTTTCCCCGTCTACACTGGCTTAAGTCAACTTAACAGCATATGTATGGATTGTGCCATTGACTCGTGTATAAAGCTAAGCATGCATATGCATATAAAGCGTGTATAAAGCTAAGCATGCAGTGTTGGGAGAAGTCTAAAATGTTGCTTTAGTATATGCAGTGTTGTTATAGCCATGTTGGTCCCTGGATATTAGAGAGACAAAGTGGGTGAGGTACTTATTTTATAGGACCAGCTTTTGCTGGTGAGAGAGAGACAAGCATTCAAGCTACACAGAGCTCCTCCTCCGGCCTGGGAAAGTTAAATACAAGGTTGAACAGATAGCTACTTATGCTAAACTATCTGTTAGACCTTGTATTTAACTGCAGCACTCTGAGTACCTTTCCCAGACTGAAGGAGAAGCTTTGTGTCAGCTCAAGAACTTTTCTCTCTCACCAACAGAAGTTGATCCAATAAAATAATTACTTCACCCACCTTGTCTCTCTAATTGCTTTATTATGACACTCAGCCTGCACAAAATTCATCCATAGTGTGGAAACTGGCACAGGCCCTTCTACTCCATTTCAGCTGAGCATAGGAGCTGTGTGTGGGACTGGTGAATGAGCAGTCATGCATATTGTGGAACTTGCCCATGGGCTGCCTGTGGTACAAGGGCCAAGGCTGCCTACTGGCTGGAGCAGCAGTTGTGGGAAGGAGAAGAGGGCTTCTCAGTAGCACAGTGCCCTGGCCATGGCTTAAAGGCATGAATTTACCTCCCCACGCCCACCCACATAGATCCTGAACACTAAGGCTTTATGCAGTTGGACTGAATTTAAGCTACAGGATGAAATCTCTCTTGGTCTTGGCAGACCCAAATTTCAGTGCTGTAATTCTGTTTCATTTCCAGGCAAGCTGTGACCCAGCTGTATAGATGCTCCTCCCTACTGACAGATTGGGATGCCAATTATTCCCTTTTATACAATCATAGAATATTAGGGTTGGAAGGGACCTCATGAGGTCATCTAGTTCAACCCCTGCTAAAATCAGGACCACTCCCACTAAATCATCCCAGCCAGGGTTTTGTATAACCAGGCTTTTACCCCAATTTAGTCTCCTAGTACCCTGGGCTTTGTGTGTTGGGCTTGGGTTACACAATTAGACTATGAGGCTGCGTCTTACCCTGCGTCTACGCTACAGTTTCCTTAAGTCGACTTAAGCAGCTTGCTTAAGTCGACTTAAGGAAAATAAAGTCGACTTAATTAAAATTAAGTCGACTTTATAACACCACCTTTCAACTAGACCTAAGGCTTAAGTCGACTCCCTAGAGTCGACTTAAGCCAGTGTAGACATGGGGTAGCCCTAAGTTGACTTAGGGCTACCCCAGGGCTACACCAATGCCCTCCCTGCCGGGGGGGGGGGCACAGGGGGAGCCTAGCATGCCCCCCCACAGGGCAGGGCAGAGCCCTGCCCCTATGCCCTGCCAGGGTCCCTGTCCCCCTTTGTCCCCTAGGTCCCCCTAAGCCCCTAGAAGTCGACCTAGGCATCCAGTTTGGATGCTCTAGGTCGACTTTTTAAGTTCCCCTTTAAGTCGACTTTATTTTTAAATGTAGACACACTAAGTCGACTTAGTTAAGGTCAACTTAAAATTACAAGTGTAGACATAGCCTGAGAGTGGCTGATTTCACTCACTGACTTCCCATCTGCAAAAACTACAGGCATAAATGAGGCAGCTACTTCATCAAGTAATGTGCAAGGCACTTCTTTTCGAAATGGCAGACCTGATGTTTTAAGCCTCATCTTATTCATGTGGTTAATTGAATGCTGTGAGTCTGACTATTGAACTGCGTATTTTATTGTTGTTCTTTAGATACTAAAACACAGGAATACCAGAGGGCAGTAAAAGACACCTGGGAAATAAAGTATATGTAATATATGTAAGAGCTCTTTAATTCCTTCTCACAAAAAAGGGAACACGTATAATAATTTATTATTTTCCAGAAGGTTTTTTTACATTCTTACTAAAAATCAGACTCACATACTATAAACAACTTCTTGGCCCACTCAGAATCTGTAAATCCAAAAGCAAAAACCCAAATGGTGGACTTCTGCCAGTTATCTCACAATGGGGCAAATTGCTTTGTCAGTATCAGGCTAACGGCAATAGGGAACTTCTGCCAGCATTTAATACAAAAGGCTTCCTGAGCCGGGAAGATAGGGCAGTCTATGAAAGCTTGAATCAACATTGTGGTAGCCTCATGTTACTGGGTTGCTTTTGTGATACTATGCATCTGCTTTAGTCATTTCCCAATTCCCAACTTCGTTTTTCTAAATCCGTTCTGATCAGATTACATACAATTAAATTACTTCACTGAACAAATCACGTTTATAAATTTGCCTTATTGATTATCCAGAACAGGGCTTCATAAGTCCAGCCTGCTGCATGGCTTCTGTAAAACTCTGCAGTACATGATGCAGTACAGATGATTTATTTTAATGGATGATCTATTTATGATGGAAAAATAAATCTAATTTCAATTACAGGTCTAATGAGAGTGACTCATGAAAACTGGAACTTGTGTTTTGTGTAGATCAAAGAAACAATGAAGACTGATTATTATTTCCAATGCATTCCTATTCTATTTATTATTTACTAATAAAATAATATATTTTATTCAGAATTTGCTGGGGTAGATTTGCAAAAGAGACAGGATGAATAAGCTACTCTTGTTATTATTTTTTAAGTGACAGCTACAGAAAAGAAATCACTATCATGGCTGATGAATGATATGGACATTGACTCTGATCTATGATATGAGGAAGAAAAAGTGATCCTGGTAAATTAGGTCTATATTTCCTCATAGGTCTTTTCACAGCTCTGGTTCTCTTAGGAATTTATATTTTAGTAAAGACCAAATGGGAGGCAGAAATTCTGAAAGATGTATGCTTTCCGAAATTGACTAGTGTAGATGCCTGTGCCCAGACAAGGTCCCAATGATCAAAATGTTGAGGCTCTCATGAAAACAGAATATATCATGAGATATGGGGACTCCTACTGTAATCAGGAGATGGAGATGGGGTACCTATTGACTTGTTAATATTCCACTTCGTATCGCTGTATCTTACAGTGGGGTTACTGCTAAAAATCATGCAAAAACTGATCACAACCTCTCACTCACTAATGAAAAAAATATTCAAAGATACAACAGTTGATATATTTGTTATATCAGCTATCTGTAAAAATTAAGGGCTATATTGTGGTCTGTGCTGGTATGTAAGGCCTGGAGGAGCAAGGAGCCTTCACCTTGATGTTTATCCACACCAGCCTCCGCACACTCCCCACATCAGGGACATCATCTGCTATAGTAACATCCTTTGGGGCAAGCCCTGGAAGGGAGGTCAGCCACAGAAAGGAACTGTAGGCTCCATGTCCTGAAGAGCTGCAGCAGCAGGGGTACGCCACATCATTCTAAGGAATTCCAGGAGACACTGTGGCTACGTCTACACTTGGCCAAATAAGTCAACTTAGCATGTCTACACTATAAAAATAGGTCGACTTAAAGTGGACCTGGCCAAATCAACTTAGAGCGTCCACACTGGATGCCTAAGTTGACTTGTAGGGGCTAGTGGACCTGGGACTGGTCCCTGGTGGTAGGGGGGGCACCCCTTGCCAAGTGCCAGGGGGGTCAGCATTTGCCCCATTGTACCAGGGTATAATGGGAGCTGAGCAGGACAGGGACACTGACGGCACAGGAGCAGGGTGGGCAGGGCTCTGTCCTGCCCTGTGGGGGGGCACGCCAGGCTCTGGCTCTGCTAGCCACCCTGGCAGAGAGATCAGTGGGGGACCCTTTAAATTGACTTAAAGTCAATTTACGGCTAATCCATGTCTACACTGGCTAAGTCGACTTAATAAAGTCGATTTAGCCAGTAAAGTCAACTTTAAAGTAGGTTTAATAAAGTCGACTTAAAATTTCCTTAAGTTGACTTAAGCAGCAGTTTAAGTCTACTTAAGGAAATTGTAGTGTAGATGCAGAGTAAATTAGGTCGACTTATGCTGATTTAAGTCGACTTAACTTACTCCGCGTCTACACTGGCCTTTCCTTAATTTGACTTAAGCTGCCTTAAATCAAATTAAGGAAAAGAGAGTTCGAATTTATAACACCTAGTTTTAATCTGAACTAGCTCTTAAATCGACTTTATTAAGTCGAATTAAGCCAGTGGAGACGTGGAGTAGTGCCTAGGTGGACCTTTTTAAGTCAACTTAAAACATTAAGTCGACTTAATAAGATCAAAAAGGGGACACATCTACACTTGAAAAGTTAAGTTGACTTTTGTTGTCAACTTAATAAGGTCCACTTTAAGTCGATTTAAAGTTGACTTTATTAAGTCGACTTCATAAAGTTGACCTAACTTTTCAAGTGTAGACATAGCCTGTGTGTTTCTGAGGGACAATGCCTTAAAGGGCTCCTGGGATGGTACATCCAACTCCCAATGCAGCTCTGTGTCTAAAAGCTTGAAATAAAGATTTCTTTCCTAGTGGAAGGGGAGAAGTCAGAATGATAAGTAGTGGAGGCAGCAACCCTGAAAACACATTAAAGTCAGCTGACACATCCAGTACAAAAATAACCTAGCATAAGAAGTTCATCAAATAAGCAGAGCACAAGAAAAAGAAAAGCGGCTTTTCTTAATGACAAATGCCTTTTGCTCAAATACAGAAAATATGCCTAGCATGTGGATCTCTTCCCAACTTTGCTATGAAATAAGGGAGGGGGAAAATGATTTGGTTTTTTTTGTACTACTGAAAATTAAATAATCAAGACAGATAAAGGTACAGGCAGGCCTAAGCCACAAACTATATGGCAGGAGAAGCTGTTCCCCAGACTAGAAATTTCCATTCCAGGAACACCAATATTTTTTCAGCATCTTAGTAAATAAATTTAAATCAGGCCTTGCTTTCAGATATGATTTAACCCTGCAAACTCTTGGAACTGAGCCTGGAGGGGGTTGTACCCTGTGGTCTACAACAATAATGGCTATCAGTCATCTGACGTCATTTCCTAGCATGCCTGGAGTGAAGGGTGGGAACAGAATAGACTAGAAACTCTTGCTGAGGCCATGTTTCTGCATGGGGTGATATGGACAAGCAGACTGTGAGGCCAAGGAAGAGCCAGGACAACTCAGCCCCTCAGTGGGTGGGGACAGCCTGACTTAGAAAAACAAGGATAGCTTTAGTTTCAGTTTTGAGCTGAAAGAGAAGCAGAATAGTTCAGCTAATTTCTGTTTAACCCCCTTTCTCCCACAAAAAGGAGAATCTAGAGCATAGATCAGACAGCTCCAAGCCTGCAGAGACCAATGTCCAGAATGACAGAGACCTGTCCAGTTACCAAGAGCCACTCAACATCTCCACAAGACTCCAGACCAGGAATTGAGGAGAGGACACAGCCCCAACCATGGGCAGAGGAATCCTTTTATTTAAACTGGTCAGTATTCACAGCATTGCAACACTTGTCTCCAGAGTCATCCTCAGTCTGTCATCTGGTTGAGAAAGTGTCTGGGAGGGAGCTAGGGTTTGGGAAGAGTGTGAATGAGTGTGAAGGTGAGAACTTGGTTTATTGCTTGATGTTTCAGTACCTCTTAATTGGTCTTAACTTTTCTCCTTCCACAGATCCTATTTTCCTGCTGCTAGTGAAGCCCCAATTTGCTACATTGTTATTTTGTGTTTGTAATTTATTTGCTGGGATGTATACTTTATTGTTTCTGGTGTACTGGGATGTATACTCCTTGCCTGTTAGCAGCATTATTTGTTTTCCCAAGGGACAATGCCTCTTACATCTCAGACACAGTGAGGAGTCACTGTGAGTGGAGACACTAGTCGTCAGAAAAGAACTCAGGGTCCAATCCATGTGAAGGGGAGACAGTGCTCCAAGTAGCAAGTCCCGGTGATGAGTCTTGAGCGACACCTCAAGGTAGGGACTACAATAATAAGACATGCTCTTAAAACTTTGCCTTTGGCCAAAACCTGACTCTTCTAAACCCTTTTGAGATTTGAAAACATTAAACTATCTTTTTTTGTTTTGTTTTACGTTTTGGTCATCTCTTTACTTCTTCTTCTTTTTTTTTTTTTTTTGGCCAGGTCTATAGGCAAGAATACTGAACACCAAAAGAAAATAATTCCCACTGACTCAGCCAGCATCAAGAAGAGCTGTGAACCTTGCAGATATCCCTGTTTCTATAAGGATTGTTTCCCCATTTCCAAACCAAAGAGTTATAATAAATTGAAATGACTAGTTTTAATCTCAACTATATAATGGAACTGTATAAAAGTTTGATCCAACGCCCAACAAAGTCTGTGGGAATCTTTCAATGATTTCAGTTACAGTGGGCTTTGGTAAATCAGTCCCTAAATATACACTGTAATAACATATGCCAGTAGGGCCATTTAACTAAGGGTACAAATACTGCCACAGAAGTGATTCTAGGTAGAGTCAACTTGAATTTAGTGAACTAGAACTAGGGTCCCTAATATCTAGAATGCATTGCAATGCATAAATTTCAATTACATTTATAATTTCCACATCAGCAAATCTTACAGATGACATGACGGATCTTAATTTCTGTGTCAAGTTCTCCCTACATATGTAAAACTCCCATTGACATCAGTTGGAGAACTGTGCTTCTTCATATGGCAAGATGATAAAGTTGAGAACCAATGTGTACCTTCAAAGAAGTTGTTCTTTTATAAGATACATTTTGGTTATCAGAGGTTTCCAGTGTACTGATATGATGCTCAGTTTCTAATGTCGTAAAATGAGGATTAAACATGTGCTTGACATGCTGGCCATAGCTATCACCGATTCATAGTAAATAATTAGCATGAATGATCAACAGGAGCCAAGTCATGGACAATTAGGCAGTCAATTATGGGCTTCTGTGCAGGAGATATCTCTGGCTTAGCACACTGGAAACTATTAATTTCTCATCAACTTTGAAATTTCATTCAGCCTTTAGTTAGTTAGAGAGGACTTCATTTAACTGTGGCACATCATCATTAGTTGTCTGAGTGTATCATTATTTTCTATTTTCTGAGCCACTGATTCTTTAGAACTACTTAAATTGGTGCTAATGTCCTTTTGCACTTATCAAATTCACCACCATCCCATGTCTTCTGGACACAAATTCATTTCCCCCTGTTAACCTTTTTTCCTTTCATTCCTAATCTCTATCGGAAGTGCTGGGTCTTTTTTCTATTTCAGGAACGTGCTAGTGTCCCCAAATACTTTAAATTACTAAGAATACTATTTTACAAAATATTATTATTAGGCACCCTTCAGAAATAACTGTATGGGATCTGATTCACCAATGCATTGCTTCAGTTTTATGCTGCTGTAACCCAATTGATTTATATGACATGGGCATAAAACTGGAGTAATTTAGTGGTGATTCAAGACCTTGCATTACAAATAGACAGGAAAAGTGGACAGTTTTCAATCTAACCTTCAGTCATTTCTGCTTTTGAGCCCTGATCTAGACCTTATTGAAGTCAATAGGAATCTTTCCTTGATTTCACTGGAGACTGGAATGGGTCCTCAGTTACCAGTGGGTGTCTCTGAAATTAATGGGCAAATTCTTGTGTCCATAGACGTCAATGGCAAACTACCCAATTATTCCAGAGAGACCAGGATTTGGCACAAGTCATTACAAAGAATGGCCTTCAGCATACACAAGGGTATAGCAAGAGATAACACAACAAAAATTAAAATGTTTTACTGTCTCTTTGAAATCAGCTTTAAGCAGTTAAGATTCAGTCTTGACCCAATCATTGGCTGGGACTATTTTTTCTTTGAGCCTAATCATCTTTCAGTACACTCTCCCACGTATATAACAAAACTGCCTGGAATGCCTCCACAACAACTGTATAAATAACACAGAAATAAAAGTTAATTCACAAAAGCAATTAGCTAATTTCCAAAATTGCTCAGCACCCACAATTGGGACCAGTGTTTTGGCTCCTTTATAGGTACCTATATGAAGTGTCCAGATTTTCAAAGAGTTTAGCGCCCCACAGCTATCAGTGAGAACAAAGGGAGCCGAGCAGTGCTGATTATTTCTGAAAAAATATTGGCCCTACAGTGCTGTTTTATTAGTAATCTTAATTTTTTTTCCTTCTTAGCTGTCCCATCCATTCAGCATGGGCTACAGTTGTGCTTCTATGCTGAGGAAAACTTTCACCGTATGTATATACAAAATAAAATCCCTAAACTGAGGATACACTGCCCCTCCCAGCCCTACACTTCCATACACTGTCCAGCCCTACATCTGTTCTTTGCAATTCTTTTCTATTTAGATTACATAGTTTCTCCACTGCTGCTTGTGGTAATTTTCATCATGAACCAGTTTTTATTGATACCTAAAGCAGAGGTGATTGATGAGTAATTATACATTGTCTGCATCAAACCGTAATTTCCACAGCATATTATTCAGCTGTACAAAGTATTACATTAGACTGGAATTTTGGAGAGTGTTTTCAGTCTGTTTGCCATGCATGTGCAACCCATATTAATGCACACACTAGAAACACAAGACAATGATGAATGTTATTTATCTGGAAGTATTTAAGGGAAAAAAAGATATTGCGAGAAGTTATATTGTACCTTTTATAGGCACAGCCAGAGTAAAGTCATTATGGAATTCCTTCCTGGACTCCTGCAGAATGCAGAGACTTCAGACCACATGCTCAAAGGTAATTAGGCTCCTAACTCCCAATGTCTAGTGGTGTATGTGCGTTTCACCAAAGAAGACTCCTGGTAATGTCTTTATCTCTGTTTGTTTTATGTATTTTACCTCATACTTCACATTCTGTTGTATCTGAAAGAAGCCCATCATTTTGCTGAAAGTGTCTAATAACGTTAAAGGACATTTTGGTGCTGGGGACTTGTGACAATCACTCTTGCTGTATATTACTTGGAGGAAGATAGGAATGGAGACTGTTTTGAGGTTTGAAGTAAGAGATCTAAAATCCAGGCCTTTAAAAATATATATGTATATCTCAAATGCCATCACTGAAAAACACTGTGAAATACAATGAGACCGTGGTGAAATTATATGGAGCTTGAAGTTTGAAGAGGGGCACAGAATAAAGGGAAAAACAAACAGAGTCCTGTGGCACTTTTAAAGACTAACAGATTTATTTATCAAATGAGCTTTCGTGGGAGAAAATCCCACTTCATCAGAGGCTTTGAAGATGGGAAATTTACAGAATGGGAGGAAATTAAATGCAGGGAAGGCTGTTACAGCCTGACCAGATCCTATGTCATACACTTCCCTGCATTTAATTTCCTCCCATTCTGTAAATTTCCCATCTTCAAAGCGTCTGACGAAGTGGGATTTTCTCCCAAGGAAGCTCATGCAATAAATAAATCTGTTAGTCTTTAAAAGTGCTACAGGACTCTGTTTGTTTTTCTGCAATAGACTAACATGGGTACCCTCTGGAACTGAATAAAGGGGTTAATGTTCCAGGAGGGACCTAATTTGATGGAACTGCAAGGGTTTCAGGGGGTAAGCTGGACAAGACTGCTGCCAGACACACACAGGCCTATCATGTGCCATTCACTGGGTTTTATAGATACTCTGTGTAGGACTCATTCCTACAGTTCTCCCTACTTAGTTCACTACTTGCTAATAAAACAGATCCCACTTTTGTTATACCAATCTATTTCTCAAGGAACAGTAAGCAGTGCCCCACCTCCCTTCCACATACACACATACAAAAGAGATACACAAATACAGATGGAGATTGACCATATTTTGGTAACAGTTAGAGCATGTTACTAGAGTAACACCACTAAACCCTTTGGAGCAACATTAGTATAATAACAATGCATATGAAATCAAATTCAGGCATATACTGTGTGTATGATCCTGGAGAGTTGTTTCACTATGATGAATTTCCTCATAAATAGAGCATTAGAAATACAGCATACAAACCTGTAAAAAACAGTCATTAATAACATCCAATATACTTCACTAAAAAATTCCACTGGCGTAGAGCTTTGCTATTGCTTCAAGAATGTTAATATCCATGTCCTTTTAAGGAGCTTAAGTGGTTAAGTGTGTTGTCATTTTTCTTAAACTGTCTCTCTAGGTATGATTTCAGACATAAATTATTATGCTGTTCAAGGTATTATCTAAGCCTTTGTCCTTCTTATATTGCATGCTACATGTTACTATGATACTAATGATGAAAGTAACTTGATGTCTGCTTTACTTCACCAAAGTACAGAAAATGCCTTTTAAAACTGTCTGTTTTCACAATCCTAGGGAGGTTGAGGTCAATACTTCTAAATCATATTGATTTGCAAAAAAGTCTTTGCTCATGCTGCATGGAATGATCATTTAGACTGTGCTTTACCTTGAGATTTTTCTCTTAAGCCAAAAATGGAAGAGGTGAGCCTCCGGTCCAAAAATGCTTTCTAGACTCCACACCAGTCACATATCTCTTGATTTTTTTAAAAATTAAAATAGTGGTACCCAGCCTTATTACATAGGAGGGCAACGTAAATCCACAGACAACATTGCGTGGGCCAAACAGATTCTGTATATTTTAATAAGATTTAAAATCACTTGTATTGATCTATAGCGTAAGTTCAGCTTGTTTTTGCATGTATTTAGTTGGGTTGTTTCTATGTCCAATACTGTTTATTTACAGAGTTGTATAAACTAAAATATGTAACATGATGACAAAATACTACTGAATCAGCCATTAGACTGGGCTGAAGCAGGTCATGGATTTTATGAAATGCTCTGTATGCATGGCCTGTGGGCCATAGGTGGTGTACCCCCACCCCCAAAGTAAGTTTAAAATTTATCCATTTCTATATAATTATGTCATGACCATCACCGTGGAATTGGAATGCTTCTTAAGCATCTGCAGGTCTGTGGCCTGTGTTATATAGAAGATCAGACTAGATGATCATAGTGGTCCTTTCAGGCATTAAAAATCTATGACTATATGTAAAAATCGGAGTAACGATGACTGTAAACATTATGGCAAAATAGTTTTTCTTAGTGCTGATACTTTTACAACATTGCAAATATATCTCATACTCATAAGATGGCACTATGGAAATGAAGAATTACATGCTCAAATTTACTGATACTGTAGAGCTAATATAATAATATGTGTAAATTAGCTACTCTGGGACTGTGCATTTTGTACTCAGTAGCTGTGGAGTATATATAATTGTTTGCATACACAAACAATCTAAGGATACTTCTTTTAAATTAAGAGAAACAACAACCAAAAAAATGAAAAAGAGTAAAGCTAGAATAATCGATTTATTTTATTTTATTTTATTTGTATGTTGTCAATTCTGGAAGAAAAAATGGTTAAACCAAAACAGAAAAGTTTTTAAATTATAAATGTTGAAAATTTTTTAAATAAATTGTTTCAGGTTGAACAAAACCTGAAATGTATGTTGCATTTAGATTTAGAGGTTTTAAACATTAAAAGGTAATTTAATAGAAATTTTGCAAGATGTATTTAATCAAAAAAGCAAAAATAATGCTTTGTTTTGAAAATGTCAAACAAAATATTTTGAGGTTTTCAGATTTTTGTCCAAAACAAGTCTTCAACATTCACTGAAAAAGGTTTAGTAAAAAGCTTTTTACCTTCTGTGTATGATGAAGTATACTATGTGCAAAGACCTTCGTTTTGAGTAGATGCACACGTGTATCTTCCACTATGTTTGCTTATTTTACTAGACAACCTCACATTTGCACCTAGACTAATTTATTATTAGCATAAACATATCCATCGAATGTAATGTGTTGGATTTTTTAAACATAATCAGTATTTTCAGGTACTCAGGTGAAAATCCTTAAAAAATGAGTACTGGCTTTTGTAAATACTGGGCATTTTTCAATAAAAATCAGTAAAAGCTGAAAACAATGTGTCTGCTTAATAACTTTAGCATCAACTCTGTTTAAGTGCACATGAGGGTAATGGTCAAAGAAATTCTTTAGAAACTTAATGTTCTGTACACAGATAAAATCTTAAATGTTTCAGCTCTATATACTACACCACAGTATGTGTTGCAAATCCACATAGTCTCCAAATGTGACCAATTCAGGCAGAAAAAGAGGCTGAGGTAAGTGCAATTTGGGGCATGACCTTGCCTACAGGCAATTAAATTCATGCAGTGGTGCTAGCCACATAAGAAGAAATTGCAGAGATCTCTAAAACTGTCTTCTCTCAGTTGGTTTAAATATATCAGTGCAGAGCAAACGAAATGGAGTGATGCATTTTTGAACTCTTCCTTCCAAATGGCAGTGACTGTTGTAGGCTGTATTGGTCGTGCCTGTTAACTTTGGACTTTCTGAATATTTCCTAAGCACAATAAAATATACGCCTGACATAAGGTTACCAGCATGTTATAAAAAGTATAATCCACAATTTAATCAAGATGATCCTAAGGATGCATGGCATCTGGCACTTTGATTGGCACATTTGACTGTCTAGCCAAACAAACAAGAGCTAGGAAATTTCTAGCAGTTTGAAAAAGGAACAAGTTACCAATTAAATAATTCTGGAAAGCCAGATAATGTTGGCATGTTGCCTTCAACAACCATAACACCTCAGCCTGTCCTCTGCAACTTATTTGATAAACTGATTAGTCCTTGCTACCTTTCCACGGTGTCAATATTGTATTAAGGAATACTTCATGGAACAGGCTATGCTGACTGGGCATGTCTGACAAATTTTATGCTAGACATCGTGGCTGCGTCTACACTGGTAAATTAAGTCGACTTAAGCCTGCTTAAGTCGACTTAATTTACCCTGTATCTACACTACACTTTGCTTAAGTCGACTTAAGCAGCTTGCTTAAGTTGAGTTAAGGAAATTAAGTCGACTTTATTAAACCTGCTTTTTACTCAGCCTAAGGCTTAATTCGACTTTAAAGTGCCAGCTACAATAGGCCCAGGGAGTAAACTGATGAGCCATTAAGGACACAATGGGCCCATATCACCTGGCACATTCCTTAACATTAAGGAGACAATGATTTGACACAGACGCCTCTCTCAGACATTTCCATAAAATCACACAAGTTAAAATATAGATAGAACACCAAATTCCTAACTAAACTAAATTCTAATCGAAATACAGTTCCTAGACAAACTATATAATCATTCCCAGCAAATTACTACCTTTCTATTGATACCATACATGACATAGCTCCTATGGATTATAGAGCATTTAGGATATATGAATAGAAAATAATATCATAAATGCTTCCCTAAATCCAGACAGCATCACACCCTGCCCACATGCCCTGCCAGGTCCCTGTCCCCCTTTGCCCCATTGCACACAAGGGGTGCCCCCCCTGCCACCATGGACCTGCCCAAGGTCCTCCCTAGCCCCACAAAGTCGACCTAGAGCATCCAGTGTGGACGCTCTAGGTCGACTTTGTAAGTTCCCCTTTAAGTCGACTTTAATTTTAAGTGTAGACACACTAAGTCGACTTAGTTAAAGTCGACTTAAAAGTGCAAGTGTAGACATAGCCCGTGTGACTAACCTACTTGCAGCTATGTCTACACTTGCTAAGCTAAGTCGATTCTGTTAAATTGAATTAACAAGGTCAATTTAGAGTGTCTACACAGAATACTCCAGTCGACTGGCTGCATCCACACTGGCAGGTGTTAGGTCAACAGAGGAGAACTGCGGCCAGGGAAGATCGGGCTGTGGAGAGCCACGGCTTGGGGAGATGGGGCTGGGGAGAAAGGAGCCACAGCTTGGGGTAGATGGGATTGGGGGAGATGGGGTTTGGGGATGGGAGAGGTGTGCATGGGGCACAGCAACCCATGTCCCCAGTTGCGGCTCTCCCTTTCCCCAAGCCCCATCTCCCCCAAGCTGCTCTCCCTTATCCCCTGCCCATATCCTGGCCTGGAGGCCAATTAGGTGGACTTAGGGCATTAGGTCGACTTATGGCATCCATACCGGCTTTAAGTTGACTTAACAAATCGACTTAGACGTTAAGTCAACCTGAAGAGTGGTAGTTATTAAGTCGACTTAAGGAAGCACTTAACTCAACTTAATAAACTCCTGGTGTAGACGCAGCTTTGTATAGGTCAACTTAAACGTCGTTAAGTTGACCTAAGTTGCAAGTGTAGACATAGCCAAAATGCCTCATAGTTACAGCTATCCCATCTAAACTAGATTCCAGGGTAACTGTAGTTTACCCACAATTGAATTTAGAAGAATTGAATATGGCTTATATAGCTTAATATTGTTAGATGACTTAGACCTTAAGCCATCAGATATAAGATACATCTACATATATGGTGGCGTGTAAATTACAGGTACTATATGTGTGTTTACAGACTGCAGTGGAAGGTTTACCAGCATGGAGGCAGCAGACAAAGGAGCTGTCAGCTTCCTCATGCCAGAGCTTTTTCCTGCTGCCTCTTGCCTGCCAGGACTTTTCACTATGCAGGCAAAGGCTCTGAGGGTACGTCTACATGTAGAAATTAAGTCGATTTAAGGAGGCTTAAGTCGACTTAATTTAATCTGCGTCTACACAGGACTTTCCTTAATTCGACTTAAGCTGCTCCTTAATAACACCTCGTTTTAATTTGAACTAGCACTTAAGTCTACTTCATTAAGTCAACTTAAGCCAGTGGAGACATGGAGTAGTGCCGAGTTTGACCTTTTTAAGTCGACTTAAAATGTTAAGTTGACTTAATAAGGCCAAAAAGGGGCAACGTGTACACTTGAAAAGTTAAGCTGACTTTTGTTAAATCAACTTAAAGTCAACCTTATTAATTCGACTTCATAAAGTTGACCTAACTTTTCAAGTGTAGACATAGCCTGAGAGCAGAGAGGCAGTAGGGCACTGAGTTGCTAAAAACAGTAGTGTAGACTTGGGAGGCAGTGTTTGGGCACATAGGCTATGTCTACACTTGGCCAAATAAGTTGATTTAACGCGTCTACACTATAAAATTAGGTCGACTTAAAGTCAACCTTGCATAATCAGTCTAGAGCGTCTCCACTTGACGCTTAAGTCTACTGGCAGGGGCTAGGAGGACCTAGGAGTGGTGCATAGTGGGAAGTGTGGCATCTGGCAGCCAGGAAATGCACCTTCCCCATTGTGCCTGGCAACATGGAGGCTGAGCAGGTCAGGGACCAGGCTCTTCTCCTGCAAATTGTCACACAGCTGCGCAACACTTGCCAACTACTGATGAGGCTGCTTTTGTTCTGGAGCAGACTTCACTGGCAAGCCACCAAGATGGAGGCAGTTGCCAGCCTGCCCCCCACCTTGCTGCCCCAGCAAGCTGCTGCACTCACCCAAGTGCGCTTCGTCCTCGCCGTCTCTGGGCACATGCAGCCAGCACTGATTGATGGGAGTGAGTCATCCTGACCACCTGGGATGACGCACAGTGGCTGCAGAACTTCAGGAGGAGCAAGCGGACCTTCCTTGAGCTGGTCCACAAGCTCAACCCAGTTCTGCAGCATATGGACACCTGGCTTCAAGCCACCCTGCCTGTCGACAAGCGAGTGGTCGTCGCAGTGTGGAAGCTGGCACCCCTGGACTTCTACTGCTCCATGGGCCAGCAATTCAGCATCAGGAAGGCCACCGTGGGGACCACCGTCATGCAAGTGTGCAGGACAATCCACCGCATACTGGTAGCCTGACTTGTCACCTCGGGCAATCTGCCTGATGTCCTCGATGGCCTCGCTGGGCGTGGCTTCCCAAACTGTGTGGGCATTGTGGACCCCATCCACATACTCATTCGAGCCCCCGTGCCAGGGACTACATTAATCGAAAGGGGTACTACTCAGTGGTCCTGCAGGCTCTGATGGACCACCGTGGGATCTTCCAAAATATCTAAGTCGGCTGGCCGAGGAAGGTGCACAACGCGAGGATCCTGAGGAACTCCACCCTCTACAGGCGCATGCAGGCAGGCACCTTCTTCCCCAACCACACCATGACCACTGGGGACATGCAGGTGCCCATCCTGATCATGGGAGGTGCTACCTACCCCTTGCGCCCCTGGCTTATGTGCTACCTCGACGACAGCAGGGACCTCTTTAATCAGAGGCTCAACCGTTGCTGCAGCATCGTCGAGCAAGCCTTTGGATGGCTGAAGACCCACTGGAGGGCCCTCCTGACCTGCCTGCATCTCGGCGAGAGCAACCTACCAGAGGTTGTCAGTGCATGCTGCTGCCTCCAGAACCTCTACGAGCTGTGGGGGGAAAGGGTCCCCCATGTCTGGGAAGCCGAGACCAAGTGGCCCATCCCTGACTATGAGAAGTCCGAGGACACCCTGCCCCAGATTGAGCAGGTTCATTGGCAAGCACAGGCGATTCACGATGTGCTGAGGGCCCACTTTGCCAGCAAGGCCCGCTGAGGGCTAGGCCTGCTCTCAGGCCCTGTCAGCTCCACCACCCACCCATGCCTGCCCTCTCACCCTACACACCCATCTTCCACTGCCCCCAAACCAATAACAAACACAAGAAAACATATATTGGGGTACAGGGTGTTTATTTAGAGAAATGGGGGCTGGGAGATGCAGGGTTTGGGGTGTGTGAAGAGGGTCGAGGGAGGGAGGGAGGAAGGGGGTTTGGGAGGTTTGGGGGGTGTGAAGTGGGTCGAGGGAGGGAGGGGGTTTGGGAGGTTTGGGGGGTGTGAAGTGGGTTGAGGGAGGGAGGAGGTGGGGTGGCTTGGGGGGAGTGAAGAGAGTTGGGGGGAGAGCAGGAGGTCGGGTGAAGGGGTTAGAGTCAGTGGCCTTCAGGAGGCGGGTCCCTGGGCCACCGCTGAGGAGAGCTGCTCCTGGGGCACAGGACGGGGCCCTGGGGGAACAGGTGCTCCCTCCATGTGTTCCAGAGCCTCTATCAGCCGCTCGAGGAGGGCGAGCATCCGCTCGAGCAGCCCCTGCTCGACCCTCTGGTGGCCCTTGTCCTAGTCCTGCCACGCTGCCAGGCGTGCCTCAGTCCTTTCACTCACGTGGAGCAGGTCCTCCAGGAGCTCGTCCTGTGAGCACCACCCCCTCCTCTGGGTCTGGATCGGGCCTGCTGAGGCGCCAGGAGTGCTGGCAGTCAAGGGTGCGGGAGCTTCTGGGAAGAAGCAAAGAAGAGGGTCCCTCCCATTAGCTCATGTGGTGTGCAGCCTGAGAGCAGTTGCTGTCCCCTGACCATCCCCTGGCTTCCCAGTCCCTGTTCTTTGGTACAGGGAGCCCTTGGTACATGCCAGCGTGCTGTGCTGCCCAGGTCAGGTGCAGAGCCCACAGTAGTGAGCTGCAGGCAGCCCTGCCTAGGGGGGGGTCTCTCCTGAGGACACGTGCCAGAGGTGTCGGGTGCATGCTGTCTGGCCTTGGTGCTCCTGCCTACAGTTCCCCCACCCCATCTCCAGACACACCACTGTACCACTTGCCTCGGGGTTCCCACCCCCACCACACAGCCCCCAGCCCCTCTACCCCTGTGGGAGTCCCTTCCCCACCCCCAACCCTGCCTGTCCCTGGGCCATGTCCCCGGGCCACGTCCCCCTGCAGTCCCTGTCCCACAGGCATGCCCAGCCCTGGCCACAGGGGAGAGGAAGAGAGGCAGGGACCACTCACCAGGAGGTGCAGCAGGTGTCTGCGGCACTGGCCCCTCGCCTGGTTCTTCCTTGGTGGGGGAAACCTTCTCCTCTCCCTCCGGCTGGGTCAGGCGTTGGGGCAGGGATCAGCTCCAGGCTGGCAGTTGGCTCCTGGGGCTGGCTGGTCTCCCTTCCTCTGGCACCACAGTCTCCTCCACCAAACCCTCCTCCTGGACGTCGTTGGGGGAGGGAGGCTCGGCAGAGTCGACTGTGTGTGCGGGGAACTCACCACTCTCCTGCCCCAGGAAGCCATGCAGCTCCAAATAATAGCAGCAGGTGGTGGTGGGGGCTGCCCATCCTGAGGCTCGCCTCCCGGGCCTTCTGATAGCCCTGCCTCAGGTCCTTTATTTTCACCCAGACCTGCTGGGTGCCCCGGGTGTAGCCCTTGGCAGCCAGGGCCTGGGAAATGGAGGCATAAACCTCCCTATTCTGCTGGCTGCCCTGCAGCCAGGGGGACATTGCCTCATCCCCCCAAATGCCTATCAGGGCCAGGTTTTCCTGGTGGCTCCAGGAAGGGGCCCGCCTGTGGCGCTGGCTGCCCTGCTCTGCCATGCTCACAGAGGCAAGCTTGGCCAGGTCTGAACTTCAGGGAGGGCAGGGCTGTGTCCTGGCCCGTGATTGGCCAGGGCGTGCTTCCTGTGCCAGGACCTCTGGGCGGGAGATCAGGGAGAGGGGAAGGGAGCTCTGGAGGCCATTAAAGTCAACTTAGGGCTACTCCATGTCTACAATGGCTTAAGTCGACTTAATAAAGTTGACTGAACCAGGAAGTCAAAGTAAAAGCAGGTCTTAATAAGTCGACTTAAAATTTCCTTAAGTCAACTTAAGCAGCAGCTTAAGTCAACTTAAGGAAACTGTAGTGTAGACGCGGAGTAAATTAAGTCGACTTAAGCGTCCTTAAGTCAACTTAATTTACTAGTGTAGCTGCACCCATACTATGCATACACTTGTTAATTTAAGTCAACTTAACTAAGTCGACTTAACATGTCCAGACTCAAATTTTAAGTCTACTTAGATGGGACCCTAGAAAATCGACCTAGAGCATCCACACTGGGCACCTAGGTGGACTTCTAGGGGCTAGGTGGACCTGGGACAGGTCCACGGTGGCAGGGGGGGGCACCCCTTGCCAAGTGCTAGGAGGCTCAGCCTTTGCCACATTGTACCTTGGTACAATGAAGCAAAGGGGGCAGGAGCCCTGGCAGGGCATAGGGGCAGGGTGGGCAGGGCTCTGCCCTGCCCTTTGGGGGGGCATGCCAGGCTGTGGCTGTGCCAGCCACCCTGGCAGGGAGGGCAGTGGAGAAGCCCTGATGCCCCCTAAGTCGACTTTAAGTCGACTTAGGGCTACTCCATGTCTACACTGGCTTAAGTCGACTTTCTAAAGTCGACTTAAGCAGCAAGTCAACTTAAAACGAAGTTTTATAAAGTAGACTTAATTTTTCCTTAAGTCGACTTAATCAGCTGCTTAAGTCAACTTAAGGAAAGTGTAGTGTAGACACAGAGTAAATTGTCGACTTAAGTTGTGGTTGTTAGTAAGAACTATCTCTTCCTCCTTTCCTTAGCCATAGTGACATTCTGTTGTGCAGTGTATCATTATATACTGCAGTGAGGCCCAGATGTAATGCCTGGCTGTAAATAAAAAAGGAAACAAAAGAGTCATGTAGGAAGACCTTTTGCAATTACTTGTGGACCCAGTTGGTTTCAAATTCTGATTATCTATAAGCATCTAATACTGACGTTGTGTGTATTGGAGCTCCATTGAAGACAAGCACTAGTCTGATGAGGTTGTTGATTTTCAAGTAAATAATACAAACAGCTTTAGTAAGCTAAGAATTGGATGACTGCCAAAAAGATATTTGGAAAGTAAAATCACTACTGAAGCATATGGGAACGTCTTAAAAACAGCGTGAAAGGCAGTAACACTGAATTTTGATTTTTAATGGCTGGTACCTAAAGACATAATGATTAGCTCACACGACTGGACTGCTTACAGTGAAACAGAAACTAGAGATAGGGTATATTCTTAGACCATGGAACAGTTGTATTCTCAGTCGGTGTCAAGAGAATCTTGTTGAAACTCAAAATTGAGATTCAGTTTTAAAGCTCACATCTCTTCCATTGCATTGCCAAGATATAATACTGCGCCATTCAGTGACACATTACAGCATAGAATGGCTTGACATCCAGGCTCCGATTCTTCCAGGCATTCGAAGGTCAAGTCAAAAGTTGAAAAAGGCTTGTCAGTTACATTTATCCATGAAAAGCATGACACTGCATTTCTTTATACTCTTTTTCACAGATAAAGAGATCTGTAGTTCCACTCCTCTTTCATTGACTTGCAGGAAATGAGATGTTAAGAAAATAGAATGCAATCCTAGCCCCTTTGAAACCAATGGGAGTTTTGCTACTGATCTCAGTGGAAACAGGTTTCACCCTGGTTTTTAGTCCAGTCTTACCCTGTTCTTGCTTTTTATATTTACAATTTTGCAGACACTAGGAACTTCAGGTGCAATTTATTGGAGGTAGAGATTTAATTACCTGGTAGGTGGACACAGGGGCTAGAATGCTAAGTGACCAATAATAAATGAATAAATAAAATACATTTTGGTAGCCATTTGTGCTAGAGAGGCATCTCTACATGTATATTTATTTAAATTGATTAGACAATGAGATAGATAGAGTGGTAGGGTCATGCACTAGTTTTCTGTGCCAGATAATCTAGCTATAGATTTTCCTTTTGTCACTCCCCCCCTTCCGCCCCAAACAAAACCCAACCACAAAACCAACACCCTTAGATATAAGAAAGGACTACTTATCTTCATTTTACCAATCAGGAGCTGAGCCACAGAGAAGCTAAGTGACTTATCCAAGCTAATGCAGAAACATAAGGAGGAGCAGGGACTTGAAATCAGGTTTCCCAAGACTTGCGCTAGTGCCCTAACCATTGAACTTCTCTTCCTCTATGTACAGCTCTCTCACTGGGTAGATTATATCTGTACAATCTGGCCCTTGTTCAACTATCTAATTGAAAATGCTTATAGCATTCAATCTGTGTCTCTTGATCTTTCATTTAAATCTACTAATCTGGGCCACTGTGCTACCAAGTCTGACATGTTATGAAAATTAAATATTAGATTTATTTGCATGTAGTTTCAGTCTCTTTGAAATGCATATCCGTATTTAATAATGTATTGTGTGCTGAGACCCTATTTGTGCAGTGAGACTTGTGAAAATGACACCTTTGGAGCATACACAGGTGTAAATGTATTTCACTGCCACCCTTAAAATAAACATAACCCAGAATTTATCTGAAAAAAACCCTTTAATTATGCAGTATTTTTTATCTCATTATTTGCCTAAGCATTCACTGTTGTTGCAAAGCTGACATTAAACCAGTAGTTTGCCTTCCTGTGTCCTGAAGGCATAGGTAATTCCAAAACACAGGGGAGATTTATGAACTGCAGCAGACAAGGAATTTTTTTCTTCCTTTGGAGGTCACACCAATTTATTAGTATGCCATTGCAGCTCTTTAAAAATTAAGAAGAAAATAATAAGTTTTCTCATCCATCTAACATGACAGAAATTGAACTTTCATTATCTTCTGTAATTCTTTTTTGTGTCATAGTCATATTATTGATCACAGATTCGAAGTACATGGGAGGGTTTCCAATGGGATTTCTGAAATATTAATCTGCAACAAAACTTGTCCCCCCGATGTAGTGGCTTTTGCACATATTGACTATTACTCATAAGCCACATTCTTATCTGGTGCGAACTGGGGTTGCAGGGACAGAATTGTACCTTATGCATTTGAATGGAGCGAGGCCCAGTCACACTATATTTGAGAAACTTCCTCATATGCATATCAATTCTATCTGTTGGCTCAACTTATAAAGTTCCTTCTTACTGCAGTATTTTTCATTAGTAGAGTTCAAAACGTTTTACATATCCCCTTTTACAGATGGGGAAACTGAGGCACTGAGACATGACGTGACTTGCTCACGGTCACCCAGTAGGCTAGTAGCAGAGTCAGGTCTCCCAAGCTCAGTTCAATGTTACCGTAAAAATAGCTTCTACTCTAGGTTCCTGTGAATGTTTCATGGGTCTCTTTTGTTGTTGCAAGACTCAGAAAAGTATTGAAGCATGCGCTTAACTGTCTAAGCATATGTTTAAGTCCCATTGAAAATAATGGGAGATAGACACATGCTTAATGTCAAGACAGTGTTTGAGTGCTTTCCCAAATCAAGGCCTTGGTTATCTGTTAATGTGGGGAAAGCTCCCCAAAATATCTGGATTAATAGCAAAGAAAATGTAAGAAATTAGTATTTGTTCCATGTTCGTACAGCGACTAGCAAATAAGATCCTAGTTCATCACTATTACTCCCCAGTTCTACATTTATACAAATAATAATTAATGATACACAGCACATTGCTTTCTATATAAAACTATTTTCTTTAAATTTCCCTTTGAGTGAAAATTGTTCTCTTATGAGTTGACTGGGGGAAGATTTTCAGAGAGTGAAATTAGGTACCAACTTCCACTGAAAGTTAAAGGTATTTGGGCATTGAATTCCTTTTGTGCCTTTGAAGACATCCCCTGCAAAGTGCTAGGAACTTCTTGGCCAATGGCACATGTTGTTTTCAGAGGCCAAGTCCTTCCTACTCTTTTGAGTCTCCAAGGATTTGGTGTGTTCTTCAAGCCTCCTGGAGTCAGGTGATTGCATGGACTTCTCAGCTTTCATGGAAAAAAAGAGAAGTGAGATTTTAGCCTTCATGTTTGCAGAGAAAAGCATGAAACATGAACCTAAAGACCCCAAAGAGACAAATAAAAAGAACCCACAACACATTCATTTTCAAAACCCAATAATTTTCAAGCCCATCACTTGATGGGGGGCAGGGGTTAGGGGACTGATCGATTTATGAATGAAGCAGGGTGGGCAATTAATTAATTAAAAAGTAGACATAACAGAAAGGCTCCTGCAGAATCAGGTCTCATCTTCCTAGATAGTGGTGTCTGCTAATCCACTTGATATGTATGACAGGCCTTTTGGACAGCTGGATGCCTGACATTTTTAATGTTATTCCTAAAGTATAGTGCCATCAGTAACTCCTGCTGGATATCTGTCCGGATGTCTCTTCTGACTGTCTTGTGACACCTGTAATAGAGATGCATGTGTTCATTTGATTGCTTTTGACAGTTCTTATTCTTTTAAATTACTTCAGTGGTCCTCCAGCTCATCTCCAGTGTTTGTGTTTTCCTGTTTTCTGTCAGTGTGCGATGTCAAAATTGCTAACAGCACTATCGCTAATCAGACATAAGAGCCATCTGAATTTTAAAATCTACTACTGCTATTTATACATCACCATATTACAAGCCAGCTTTCTTCAGTAGAAAATTGGTCTTCCAAGTACAGAGGCAGAGGTTCAGATTCTTTCTGGGGAAAGAATTTTCAGCTTAAAAACACAAACAAATAGTAGGGATTGGTCCAAGTCGCAAGAGCTATGTCTACACTAGAAAACGTTAAGTCGACTTAATAAGGTTGACTTTAAGTTGACTTAAAGTCGACCTTATTAAAGTCGACTTAACAAAGTGGATTAAGTTGACTGTAGCAGGTACAATGGGGCAAAGGCTGAGCCCCCTGGCACTTGGCAAGGGGTGCCCCCCCCCCGCCCCCGTGGACCTCTCCCATGTCCACCTAGCCCCTAGAAGTCAACCTAGGCATCTAGTGTGGACGCTCTAGGTCGACTTTGTAAGTTCCCCCCTAAATTGACTTAATTTTATAGTGTGGACATGCTAAGTCAATTTAAGAAAGTAACAGCAATGTTTTAAAAGTACATCATTAACAGAAAGCCTGCTAAATATCCAGTGGGGCCATTGGATGACTGAGCTGCTAAAGGAGCACTCATGGAGGATAAGGCCATTGTAGAGAAATTAAAGACATTCTTTTCATTAGTCTTCATGGCTGAGGATATGAGGAAGATTCCCAAACCTGATATTTTTGTTTAGGTGACAGATCTGAGGGACTATCCCAGACTAAGGTGTCAGGGGAGACTTTGGAACAAATTAATAAATTAAACTATAATAAATCACTGGGTCCAGATGGTATATACCCAAGAGTTCTGAAGGAACTTAAATGTGAAATTGCAGAACTACTAGTAGTCATTAACTACTATTATTTAAATTGGCTTCTGTACCAGATGAATAGTGTGACACTAGTGTGACACCAATTTTTAAAAAGGGTTCTAGAGGAGTTCTCAGCAATTATAGACTAGTAAGCTTGACTTCAGTACCAGGTAAATTGGTTGAAACTATAGTGAAGAACAGAATTCTCAGACACATAGAAGAACATGATTTATTCGGGAAGAATCAACATGTTTTTTATAAAGGGAAATCACGCCTCACTAATCTACTAGAATTCTCTGAGGGGATCAGCAAGCATGTGTACAAGGATGATCAAGTGGATATAATGTACTTAGAGTTTCAGAAAGCCTTTGACAAAGTCACTTATCAAAGGTTCTTAAAGAAAATAAGTTGTCATGGGATAAGAGGGAAAGTTGTCTTCTGGATCAATAACTGGTTAAAAAATATGAAACAAAGGATAGGAAAGACTGGTCAGTTTTCAGACTGCAAAGAGTAAATAGTGGTGTCCCCCCAAGGCTGTATTGGGTCCAATATTGTTGAACATATTCATAAGTGATCTGGAAAAATAGTGAAGTAGCAAAGTTTGTAGATTATATAAAACTACTCAAGATAGTTATGTCCAAAGCAGACTGCAAAGAATTTCAGTGGGAGCTCACAAAACTGAGTGACTGGGCAACAAAATGGCAGATGAAATTCAATGTTGATAAATACGAAGTAATACACATTGGAAAACATAATGTCAATATATATGAAATGATGGAGTCTAAATTAGCTGTTACCACTTGAGAAAGAGTTCTTAGAGTCCTTGTGGCTAGTTCTCTGAAAACATCCACTCAATGTGCAGTGGCAGTCAAAAAAAGCTAATATAATGTTGGGAATCATTAGGAAAGGCATAAGACATAAAATATCATATTGCCTCTTTATAAATCCATGTTACGCACACATCTTGAATACTGCATGCAAATCTGATTGCCTCATCTCAAAAAACTTATATTGGAATTTGAAAAGGTGAAGAAAAGTGCAACACCAATAAGAAAAAAATGATTGGGGCATGGACCACATGTGGAGAGATTAATAAGACTGGGACTTTTCAGCTTGGAGAAGAGACGATTAAAGAGGGATATGATAGAGGTCTAAGAAATTATGACTGGTGTGGAGAAAATAAATAAAGAAGTGTTTTTTACTCCTTCTCATTAGAAAAAGTAGGGATCATGAATTAATGGGCAGCAGGTTTAAAATGAACAAAAGGAAGTATTTCTTCACACAACACACAGTCAACCCATAGAACTCTTTGCCAGGGGATGTTCGAAGGACAAAGACTATTGCAGGGTTAAAAAAAGAGCTAGATAAGTTCATGGGGAATAGGTTCATCAATGGCTATTAGCCAGGATGAGCAGAAATGCAAAACCATGCTCTGAAAGTATCTCTAGCCTCTGTATGCCAGAAGCTGAAGAACTGGCAACTAGGAATAGGTCACTTGATGGTTCCTTGTAGGGATCATTCCCTCTGAAGAACCTGGCATTGGGCACTGTCAGAAGGCAGGATACTGGACTAGATGGACCATTGGTCTGATCCAATATGGCTGTTCTTATGTTACATTACATTTTTAAATTTGCAATTGACTTGTGTTTGGAGGGCTGTGTTTGTGAAACTGGCACATGGTAGAGAGTATTGGACAGGGTAATGACAGTTGTTTGGTCCCAGACACCCAACATCTCTATGCCTAAATAGCTCCTGTAGCAGGCACCTATATTAAAAAAATGTTTTAACTTTCTGAGGGGCTCCATTCATACCTCTTATTAAACTCCTATGGGCATTGTGGGTGCTAAGCACTTCTGAAAATTAACCCACTTTTATTTAGATGCCTAGATTTAAACTTTGTAACTGGACTTTGAAATTTTGGCATATGTCCCTAAGTGATATTTGAATTTATGATGCAATGCTGAAATACTATAGAAAACATTAAGCAGTTATTTGCTGGTTTCATTTTAAGTCGACCTTGTTAAGTCAACTTAGCATGTCTATACTAGATATTTAGGTCAACTTAAAGTTGACTTTGTAAAGTTGACTTAGAGCATCTACAGTAGACACTTAAGTCAACTGGCTAGGTCGCCAGAGAGCCGCAGCTCCAAAGGGAGCTGAGGATCCCAGGGAAGAGGGAAGCTGAGGCCCCCAGCCAGGGCTCCAGCAGTGAGGGATTCCCCCCACCGCCCCAGCTGGGAGAAAGCAGCTGCAGCTGCCCTCTTGCCTGGACCTGCACAGGTTCCAGGGAGAAGGGAGCCATGGGTCCCTTGTCCCCGCAGTCCCCAGGGGCTGGGAGCCGTGGTTCTCCATCGACTTCAGAGTCTAGTGTAGACTCTGAAAGTTTACGTAAGATGGGCTACTCTAAGTCGACTTCAGAGTCTAGTGTAGACTCTGTAAGTCGACTTAACAAGGTCGACTTTATGTCAACTTAAGTCGACCTTGTTAAGTCGACTTAACAGAGTTGACTTAGCATTTTAGGTGTAGACATAGCCACATGGTGCTGTTTTGAAAATTGAGACCCTGGTTTAAAAAAAAAAAATCCTGCATGAAATAATCTGCTTCATGACTTATTGACTAATAGTAAAATATAAAAAAGCAAAGAGTTTCAAGATGGTATTGTTCATAAATTAGGAACAATTTCAATGACTGGAATAAACTAAAGAATGCACTGTAAAGTCTTTAAGGTCATGATTCAGAAGATCTGTTACTGTATTTCTTTTAGCCATATAAAGTGCTAGGTAGCAGCAATTCAAAGTATGTGTCTTATGTGTATGTATATACTGCATATTTGGAAGGTTTAACATAGTACATGTTCTTAGTGTTAGAACTGTTGATACTCTAAAGAGAACAATGAAAGTTCACATTCTTGCTGCTGTACAGAACAGCAAGGTATAAAATTACCCTAAAGTATTTTTATCTGAAGTATAATATTAACAGTTTGTATCTCTCCACTCCTCAAATACTTCTTTTCTATCCTAGAAATACAGGTCCAGATTGTGGTCCAGCCTGTGTGAGTGTGTAGGGAATTAAGGGACATAAGACCTTACACATAGAGGCCAGCTACCTCCAATGCAGACTGCAGTGTGGAGGAAGTAGAGGAAAGAATTGTGTGACAATATTGCTTGCAATACCAAGGGACTGGGCTTAATGATTCAGGAAAGCCCTTTTCGTTGTATTGTCTTATGCTTTTATATTCTAAGTGAATAGTTCACAAACACTGTAAATAATGGGTATCCCAATTATTTGGCAAGCATTAAGAAATGGTGCTCCCACTTTGCTACTATACTAGTTGTATGCTAATGTTCATTAATTGATTTCAATATAGTTATATCAGCATATAACCAGTAAAATAGAATGGAGAATCAGACTGAATTAAAGCATTTTACAAATCAGGACCACACTGTATGTGTGTAATGAATAGAAAAACGGCTAAATTACAACTAATATTTTTAACAATGAATAATTAACTCAAGTTTATTTTTAACATTTTACTAATGCAAGACTCATTTTTCATAAACTCCATCATGAATGTTATCTAAAGCAATTCACTGGATGACAAAATTATTATTAGTTACAGTTGCTTAAAAAGGTGGAACAGACCTTTATTTAGTATATTTAATAGATTTGGTGTAGTCTTGCAATGCAGGAGAATGTCTAACAAGGTTATAGTTTGTCCTGTAGGTTAATCCAGTTAAGTGAATAAGAATAAATGTTTAACTATCCTAGGCAAGTCATATGTTAGTTCATTCATTATTATGCCACAGCCTGATTGCTGTGCAAAACTTCAAAACACAGATACAAGAAATAAAGCTAGGCTTAATGACGTAGAAAAGCAGCTACTATGCAAAAAAAAAGTCCGATAAAAATTATAAGCTTTACACCCATGAGTCATGTTCTATTTCTTGCAAAAATTAAAAAGCCGTTTGTGAATAATCAGTTATGGTTGCTACAATAAATAGTTACCACTATAAAAATGTAGAAGAAAAATGTCACCATAAAATATTGAAATCATTCAAAGTGCTGAAATAGCAAATTTCAGGAATGGCAATGAAATGACATAGAATATAAATATTTCATTACTATTTCAGTTCATATTTTTGTTAAACTGCAATATTGACATGTAAAAATATACATAACACGTTCCAATAACATCCTTAACTCTAACCGAGATGACTTCTCACTAGATATATCTCCAGTGTATGTATTTATTCTATCACAAAATATAGATCATTTAGGCTGCTGTACTTCCCCTAGGGTTCCTGAGACAAGAGGATCTGAGATGTTGAGGGGAAAGAAGGCAAGAGGTGTGTGTCAGTCAATATCAGTTTAGGCACTGATATGAGAAGGGACAACACAATCTATCCCATTGTGTATTTAGTTGGTAAGTGGTACAATACAAATGCATCAGTGATGGAAAAGCTGCACCAAATTTCAAAGCAAATTCTTTATTGAACATTATGTATAGAAACAGCATCGCAATACAATTTTCTTCCTCCAAAGCTCTTTTCACTCCAATGGCCTAATGCAAACTAACAGTGAAATATTTCCCCAGAGACCAAAAGTACTAAAATGTTAAGTGAGGTAAAGATGGCACAATTCCACTATTACTGATACAAATGCTGGTTTATGGATTTCAATAGAAAATAGGAATTTTTGGAGATTTTTAAAATAGGCTTTAAGTATTGTAGATTCTGTGTCTGATAATGACTTTGTCCACAGTAACAGCCACTGGTTACCTAATATCCCAGTCCCTACATCTGTAGTCAAGCTCATTTTACACGTAAAGACAGAAAAAAGAGAGCTGTTTTAAAATTAGCACTACAGTAGACTACCAAAGTTGCATGGATATGCTGTCTGTAAATGAAACTCATTGATATAATTTTCTCACACAATGGCGGAATCTTTATACACTGATAATTATTGGATTTGTATGACATTTCCTTTGAAGATTTGCAAATCAGTATCGTGGTCCTTAGTGTTTTGTATGTTATTTATCAATTGTATTTTTTCCTAAATACAGGTTTTCAGAGCATTTTGTATACATTTTTATGCAAATCACCAGTAATATGTCCCTCGTGCAACCTACACATGTAATTACTATGACACTACTCACTAATCACAGCAATTGGACACACAAATTAGATGTGTATTTCAGGCACAATTTGTAACATGCTTTACTACAAAGAAAACACCTTGGTTATGTCTACACTTAGAAATGTAGGTCGACTTTACCAAGTCAACTTTACTAAGTCAACTTTAAATAGACCTTATTAAGTCGACTTAGAGAGTCCACACAGGAGTTGATTTAAAGCTGGCTTTACTAAGTCGACTTAGAGACTCTATACTAGACTCTCTAAGTCGACTGATTCGGTCCAGGGGGAGGTGAGGCTCCTTTGGAGCCTCGGCTCCCCAGGCTAGGGGGGCTTGTCCTGGGGACAGCCAGCCCTGCACAGGGCTAGCTCTCCCCGAGACAGCAAGCCCCAGAGTGGTCTGGGGGAGAAGGGAGCTCTCTTCTGGCCTGAACCGCTCGACTCCCTTCTCTCCAGGACCCAAGCGGTCCTGCCCCTTTCTGGCTGGGACCATGCTCCAGTTGATAGGGAAACTGAGGTGGTTTCCCTATCAGCTGGAGGGCCGTGCCAGCAATTGCCAGCCCTCCAGTTGACAGGGAACCCCTCGGGATCCCTATTAGCTGGAGTGCCGGCAATTGTCGGAAACCACTGGGTTTCCCTATCAGCTGGAGTGCGGTCCCAGCAAAAAGGGAGCCCTGTGCTCCCTTCTAGTCAGGACCGCTGGGGTCCTGGCAAAAAGGGAGCCACGTGTTCCCTTCTGGCCGGGACCTCTGCAGGTCCCGGGCAGAAAGGAGTTGTGGTGTCCCTTCGGCCAGGACTGCTGGGGTCCAGGCCAGAAGGGAGCCCCGTGGTCCCTTCTCCCCGGGACCGGAGCGGTCTCGGGGAAAAGAGAGCCAGGACGAGCCGCTAGCGGCTTCCTGGGGAAAAGGGAACAGGGGATCTCTTTTTCCCCTGCCCAAGTTGATTTACCTTGTAAATTTACAAGGGTGTCCACACTGCCTTAAGTCCACTGAAGAAGTCGACCTAAGCCTTAAGTTGACTTAAAGCTAGGTCTTATTAAGTCGATTTAAGTTTTCCTTAAGTCGACTTAAGGAGCAGCTTAAGTCGACTTAAGGAATCTCCAGTGTGGACGCAGAATAAATTAAGTCAAGTTAAGCCTGCTTAAGTTACTGTTCAATGACAGTAGATACTGAGAATCTAAAAGGTAAAGCTTTATAACTATTAAATCACAAATTATCAACATCACTTGTCTAATATGAAGAGTAAAGGGAATCTAAAATGAAACTCAAGTAAATTCTCAAGCAGCATTTTCTTATTTTGCTTATCTACAAATTTCAGATATTGATGAAAATACTTTTTCATTAGTGTGTGTGTACAGTGAAATCAATGTTTACAGACGTATACCTATAAAAATCTAATCCTTTGAAATCTAAGTATGGAATTAATTAAGGCAGAGACAGTACCCCTTTGAGCTCTCAGGGAATAAAGTCACTGTCATCCTTCTCAAAGGTTCACCATATGCTTCTCTGTATAAACCTCTTCAGACTGGGGTGAACAGGGGTTAAGGTAAGGTAGAATGCACCGGAATGCAGTTCTGGGGCCCACAAATTTGAGGGACCAGAGTTCCGGGGCCCCTAAAAATAGAAAAATCTGGCGGAAAGCAAGTTCCGCCCTGCCCTGTCTGCTGGTAGGTCCTACACCCCACCATTGTTAATCACAATACTTATTGTGTTATGCAATTTTTGCTAGTTTGTGACAATAATTGCTATAGACATAAACGCCATATAAAATTATAAATATTTTTATGGAGTGATAACCGATGCATGTGGTACGGAGAAGTGGTTGCAAATGCCTACCTGTTCTGTAGCCCGCACATGCATGAAGGGGGCCCGGAGATTAGACGGGTTCCAGGGCCCGTCAAAGTATACTTTAATCACTGGGTGTGAAGAAGGGGAGCCAGTGACTATCCAGGAGCAGTTCTGAGAATCAAGGGTGTGCATGGACTGCCATTATGATCAGCCTTTGCCTGCAGGATCAAGGGAAAAGAGTGACTCCTTATGATCTCCACACTTGCATATCTTCAGAGAAGCCCAGCAAAAATCTGGCCATTCCTGCAATCAAGTACAGACAGAAGTAGGCTTATGGTTTTGTCCAGGTTCCCCATGTTGTGGAGTGCTTTGTTGTCAGCTTTCATGAGCTGACCAAGACTGAATCTGGTCGAGCTAAACTGATACTTCATCATATTTCTGGAATGCAGTGCTGCTAGAGGCATTGTCTTCTCTGAGAGCCCTGCCTGAAACTCTCGGCCAAATGTACTCAGATAAAGAAATGCTCAGAATTTTGGTGCCTCATCCTTTGGGGGGGGATGGGGGATGGGAACGGCTTGGCGGTTGCTTGGAGGATGTTGCTATCTCACTATATGACCTTTGAGGATATTACAGATTTGGGGACATCTACTCTATTGGCAGCTCTTCAAGTCTCTTCCTGAAGAACCATAAGCCAGTAGATGAATTTTGGGGTGGATGAAAATTTATTTAGATGCACAGAAAATCCAGAAGTCAGCTCTGTGTGTTTCAATGTGCCATGGGATGCAATCTAAAGCAGAGATGATCTATGCCTGCAGATAGTGATGGGGCAGAGTAAGGGCAGCCCTTCAGCAGTTTTACTAGGCATTCTCAGTACAAGCAAAGCAGCAAATCTGGGTGGCACATAACCTCTCTTGCTCACCCCACCCATACACTACCTTTGATTCAAAACGAGGAATTTCAGTAGGTTCTTGGGTGCGTCTAAACTGACATAGCTCTAGAGGAATTAGGGTAGCTGCCCTAATTTGCATCAGCTGCATATCTGGTCTCTCATATCTGGTAACCAAAGATATGCTTAGGAAATCAATTCCATGAAGCTTTAATATTATCCTTTTTTCATTTTTCTTTTCAAGCCAGCAAAAGTGATATCTCAACAAGTGCATTATACATACATTAAAGTTTCAAACTTTAGCCATTAGCCATTCTTCTGAGTTAACTGCTTGGAAAAAGCTTTACCTTTTAAAAAAATTATTTTGTATAGGGAAAAGTGTAATTTTTCAGTGATTCGTATCTCTTTTTTTTTCTTTTCAGCTAAGACAAAAAATGGAAACTGCAAGCCCCCAAAGACACATTTTCAAAAGTTATGAATGGGTGAAAATGGGAGACTGGGTGAACATGTTGCAGGCATTCGATTAGAACTACAAAGTGAGTACTATTATGCTTGTACTGAGCATGGTTAGAACATTAGCTAGTTGTGTTACAAGGCAAAATATTTATTTTCTAAGAGTCACATCTGTTTGAAGCTACAAGCCAAAAGAAATGAATAGTAAAATGTATACACAGTCACAAGATACAGAACAATATTTTTCAGGATGTTTGCACTACTGTTAACAAGAACAGGCAGTAGACCCAGCAATATATTTTATAGTGGCGGTGTTCTTATCCAATAATCTGCTTGCTGTTCGCTGTTTTAAAGAACCTTACAAAAGCAGTGTTTACATGTTACCTCCTGTTGCCAATTTTTAAATGATCATATTCCTGTGGATTTCAACAGACTCTTGTCTTTGTTATGACTAAGCTGTTGCAGTTAATACTATGTGATATCATCAAGAAGAGAATTGAGATAGTATGCAGTAAAACAAAGATGTATTGAGGATGCTCTCTCATCCATCATGAAATAACATATTTTAGATCATATACCACAGTGCAATGATGCATTTATAATAAGAGTTTATAGTGACTGCAATAACCTTATTGTATGGAACATGAATAAATTTACAACGGCTTTTTCTAAAGCTGGAATGAAGTTAGGGAAATTACAGTTTCTGTCATTCTCTATGTGATGCATAAATCCTAGTATATTTAGCTGTTTCAAGGGAGAATTAGTCTGTAGTTATGGAATTAAAGATTCATCTAATATCTAGATAAAATTAAGGTACAGTTGTAGTGTTACTGGAAGGGATTTTGGAGACTACAGATGATCAATTTACATACCCCTAAGCATCACAATCTGGAAAATGCCATTATTGTATGGATCAAAGTAGATTTTCAGAAAACCATAAGGAAATAGATTTATATTTCTATAAAAATGTACACATGCTTACATACATTCATATTTCTGCAGAAATATTAATCAATGTTACAATTTCAAAGCATCATGAAATATTGAAATTCTTGAGAATGGGAATGTTTAATGAGGTATACAGCTTACAGTTAAGAAATTGTGGGGAAAAAAATATTGATGGTAAAATGCTGTAACAAGCACTTTTGTTTTCCAGTTTCTGTGGCTTCTACAAGCCACAGGCATGAAATAAGATGCAGTTATATTCTCCAGTAATGTGAAAAGAGAATATCACAATCTTTTAGATCATTTGTTAAAAATATGTTTCTCCTTTCTTTATATTTTCCTGCTTTAGAGGTCTCTGCTTTAGTCATTTTGAGTCATAGTCACAAACTGTACTGTCTTCTGTACTTTGGCAATAATACTATATCTGGGTTTCCTTAGTGATCTCCTAAACATATTATTCTATCCTCCCATACACAGTACATACTTCGGATGGAATTGCTGTTGTGTGGGAGGATAACTCACATTCCCAGATGTGGTCTCTTGGGTTTCCTCCTATCTTGCCTTCCAACAGCCGAACATTTGTAGCCTCAGGGCCACTCTCCAGTTTTCTGGTAGTAATATCATCACAGCGGAGGCTTTATTTATTTCTTTATTTTCAGTGAGCCTGAGAAGTTTTCTGAGTATGTTAAAATTGAAAGGCCAAGTCAGGGTTTAGAAAAGAAGCCAAATCTTCCCACATAGTTTTAATAGGATCAAAGGGGAAAACCCTTTTTCATTCATAATTGTTACTCAATATTGTTTGAAGAGTTTCAGTTACATGGCTGCAAAGCAACATGGAATTTTGGAGACATTAGTGGGAGTGAAGGTTTCCTTGAAGTCACTGACTTGACCAGGAAGTGCCGCTGAATACATTGCAACTTGATCTCTGATGAGAAAGTTAATGATGTGTTTGAATAAAGCAGGGGGTGGGGAGAATTACATTTAAATCTTTATATTTCCCTTGTTGAGAAATCTTACTGCAGAAAAAATCTCACTGTAACAGATGTAGCTTCTGCAAAAGTACATTCATTTGACCCTGCAGCAACCCAGGGCATTTCCCGGCAGAGTATTTTATTCCATAAATAAACCAGGAAGGAACACACCTGAGATGTAATTGAGAACTTCATGCATTTTTTTTCTGAACAGAATTTCACCCTATGGTACATGCCCTAAAAGCTATCTAATGTAAGAGGGTTGTCTGGAATTTTTATGCAGAAAATACAGCAAACCCCCTAGGTTTTGAAGAAAAAATCCAAATGCATATTGTTGTATGTCTGGGGTAACTGCACCTCTGACACCTTATTTGACTCCTTGATGGGATGCCCATGCAGGTCTCTAGCCATCACCTTTCTCAGGGCAGGAACTCTTGTTTCTCTCTCTCCAGATCAGGGATTTAGGCTGCAATTTCCTCTTGCAAATCACTGTGATCACCTTAGTAAATGTGAGTTTGGTTCAGCAATTGCTGTTCTGCCATCTGCCAGGGCCTATGACAGGATTAACCAGCAATCAGCCAGCCTTCTTAAAGTACAATATTTATTTAAAAGAAAAGGTATTACTAAGAAAACATATCCCGAAAACTATAAACAGTCTACATGTTTTACCAGGTATCACCCATTTCCCACAAGGAGACCCTAGCAGGTTTCAAAATCCTTCAAATTCTTTCAGCTGGGTCCCTCCCTGTTAATAATAATACCCTGTCAATTGGTGGCTGCAATGTGAGTTATCCTTCCTCTACAGTAGGCTGTCTACTTCATGCCATTCTTAATTCTTTTGTATGCTGGACCTTCTGCTCCTGGTTTCTGTAATTTTGCCCTCATGAACAGCAGTACTTCTGCAAACTTGTTTACCTGTCTAGAGAGCTGCAATAATTACCTCTCATGCTGTTAGTTCATTCACACTCAGGGGCTTTCCTCCTGTCACTGCATTGCTTGTCTTGTTTCAAGAAAGAAGATAACCCCTTCACACCTGATGAAGGTGAGAGGAGCTGCAGTGTAAACACTGTGGCTGGCCTGTACCAGCTGAGATGGAGTTGCAGGGCTTCAGCTAAGAGGGTGTTTAACTGCAATGTCGACGTTTGAGCTTGGGCTTCAGCCCAAGATCTGGGACTCTCCTACCACACAGAGTCCTAGAGCTTAGACTATAGTTAAACCCCAATATCCACTGCAATTAAACAATCTCTCAGCCTGAACCCTGCAAGCCCAAATTAGCATGGGCCAGCTGCCATTTTTTAATTGCTGTGCAGGCAGACCCTTCTGTGGATCCTTCCAACCATGAGAAATCTCTAGGGATTGTTGTGAACTTCTGAACAAAGTCATCCTGGTCAAAAACCTTTAATTCTTCTCTAATTTCCTCCCATGTTGAGTCTCTTGCGAAGTCCTGTAGTGGATTCCCCTCTCAGATCCATCCTTTTCATTCTGTCACTATGCTGGTTCAAAGTGTGGCCATCTCTAACTGCTGTTACTGCAGTCTCCTTCTCTCTTCCCAACCCCCAACCTGCCCGGCATTTCCTCTAACCTCCAATCAATCTGTCCAAAATACTAGTTGCAAAGTTAACTTTTCCCATCATTCCACACACACCACCCTTCCCTGATATTCCTTCAAATTGCCCATAATTCTGACTTCCATACTGGTCTATATCTCTGCTTTCGCTTAGCATATGCCCCTTCTTATTTCCTGCATTCCATTATTTCCTCTTATCTAGTTGTTCCTTTTGGTCTTAATCCTGCACCATTTACAAAAGTAGAGTTCTTACTACTTGCATGACTTATGATATTATAGGCATATAGATCATACAAGCGCGAAGTTCAGGGTTGGGTCATCAGTGTACAGTTTTACACCTTCTTCTAAGCACTTCTTAACCTTGCAATAGCCTTCCAGAACCTGTGCACCAGACTGGGCCCCACCTTCCACTGAAATCAATTGGGATACTTCTATTGGTATAGAATAGGGGTGCTCAACTAGATAGACAGAAAATCTGACCAATTGAGCTGTTTTTTACTTCTTTGTTTTCATTTTAGCTTAATTTTTGGCAAATATTCTGTACCTAAAGGATAGCCGTTTAAAAAAAAATGATTCGCCTTTTTAAGACCAATTGGCCAATTTACTTCTAGCCAAAATCATGACTGATTAAAGAGGGATCTGGATCAAGCTTCAGGATCCCTACAAATCTCACCTCAAGGCCCAAAATGGGAATAGCAATATTAATGATAATACTTCAAAAGCTCTACAAGAAAAATGATGGGCCACTAGGTTCAGGGCAGACAGTAACATCAGAACTTTCCTTCATTGCTTCTGGAACAACATATCTATCCTGACTTGAACTAGCCTCCATCATAGGCTGTCAGAAATGATTCATTCTGCATGCATTCTTGATCCTGCACTTATTTTTAGAAGAACCTGCCAGTCGTATTGATTTGAGGCAAATTAAGTGTGATGGGGTATTTTTATGGTATGCAGACAGCTTAGCGGCAGGAAATTAAACAAATCTTTCAGTCATGATTTTGGCTAAAAGTAAATTGTGTTCTTAAAAAGGCTGATCATTTTTTAAAAAGCTATCCCTTAGGTATGGAATATTTGCCAAAAATTAAACTGAAATGAAAACAAAGAAGTAAAAACAGCTCAATTGGTCTGATTCTCTGTCTCTCTAGCTCAGCAGCCCTCATAACCATAGTATTTGAGCACCTCACAATCTTTAATGTATTTATTCTCACAACATCTCTGTCAGATAAGGATGTGCTCCATTTTACAGACGGTGACCTGAGGCACAGAGAGACTAAGGCCTAAATCCTAAAGGTATTTCGTTTTTTTCTTTGATTTCATTGGAAGTTAAGAGTCTTTTGAGGATATGGTCTTAAGTGACTTACTCACCATCACAGAGAGTCAGTGATAGAGCAGAGCATTCAAGACAGGTCTCATGTCATAGACTAGAGCCCTAACCAGCAGATCCTCTCCCTTCTCTATTCTGATGTAAAGTATAGAGAATAATGTCACAGAATATTTAGGTTCTTCCATGGCTCTCATCACCTCACAATAATTAATGGATTGTTACCCTCACAATCCCTTGTAAAATAGAGTTGTTTTAGCCTTAATTTACACATTGGGAATCAGGGTACAGGGTAAATAAGCTGACTTATCCAGGGTCATACAGGAAGTCGGTGGCAACCAACAATTGAATCCAAGTTCCAATCTATTGCTATAGCCATAATAACATCATTCCTACCTTACAACAGGATTGTAGCATGATATAGTGAGGCCAGAATCAGGCCTAATATTGTCTATGTTTTGTAGTGATAAACCATTTAAATTAGAGAGATGCATATAATGGTAAACTTACACAGACTTCAATAATGGCGAATTGGACCCTTAAACTTTAAAATAACTTTCTGTTGTCAGTATGATTTGGAAGCCGGCCCCCGATCTCACTATAAGAGAATATATTCAGGTTAGCAATGTTAATAAACTCCACCGTTAGATTGTACTGTTGTGGATCTGATTTGGAATCATTACGGATGGTTATATTCCTCGTTCTCTCTCTGTCTCCCTCTCATATAGCATTCAGTGTAAATTTTATGTACTCTATGATTGATGACAGTTGTTGATTCCTGGAGGTAGCCCTACATCTTTTATGGAAGGCGCTAAAGACTGACATAATTCTCACATGTAATAAGTTTAGAACAATTTGCAGAATCATGTCACATCAGGCACATTAGTATTTACAAGAGCAATACTTTTCACAGCCTCTGTTCATAGGATAGCAGGAGAAGGAAGTTGGATCCCATAATAAAAGAATATATTCAGGTAAATAATGCTAGTAAACGCCATTCTATGACTGTATGGTGTATTCTTCCCACATTTGCTGTACACATAAGGAATCCAGTGTGACACTTATAAAGAATAACACATTTATTGAGGCATAAGCTTTGATGAGTACAACCCAATTCCTCATATGCATGAATTTTGGAGATTATTGATACCACATTCCAAATTTCATTACTAATGGATTGCCTACTGAAGCCATGCAGTAACTGATTCTTTTGAGTATGTTAGAAATTCAGATGGTTCCTTCAGGTCCATGATCCATAACTTTCACTCCTCCTTTTCTTTGTCATTTTTGTAGTTAAGTGCATCGTTGTTTTGAGAATACTTCCTATGATTTTTGTGTGTAGCATAGAAATAGTGACCTTTTCTTCTTGTCCATCTCTCTGCCCTTCCAGGATTATTTCCCATAGTATTCCCAAGAGATTTATTCAGTCTTGTTTCAAAGATAGGCGTAATTTTTTTTTTGGCCCTTTTCAACAGACACACTGAACCAAATTCTGACCTCGGTAAAATTCTGCAGTGCCATTTGCATGGGCATAACAAAGGACAGAATCAAGTCATTAAAATATATAGTCACCATAAATGCTAGTACAATTGTTTCAGTGCAGAAGGAATACTGTCGCAGGATGTTTAATTACAATGAAGGAGGAAAAAGAAGGGAAAAAAATATTATATTTGAGGACAGTAGAGGTTATAAAGTACATAGAATCAGAGAAATTCCAGACTGAAAGAGCATCATAATTTGTCATCTATTCTATCTTCTTGACAGTGCATCTGGACTAGCTAATCTTTGACTCTGCAGCATATTTTCATGTAGTATATTTTTAGTGATTCTAACACTTCCCTTGGGAGCCTGTGACACAAAGTAATATAACTTTCCTTGAGACTGGCATTTAGCCAATGGCCACTGAAATTTATGGCTGTTTCTCCACTGACTTCAGTGGGTGTTTGATCAGAATAACCCTAGATAACCCTAGGACTCTTGCTCTTCCAGATAACCTCTCCCTACTCTTTTTTTAAAAATAAATGTTTTGGTACATATTTCAATAATTTTAATCTTCTTCTTGTTCCATACCTGTAATAGAACTTTCATAATTAGACATCCAGAACGATTCTTATCTTATCTTATCAGATATTCTTATCTTGGCCACTGATGATTTAATAATTATACTTATAATTAATATCTATATATATGCATCTCAGGATTTTCATGGTTATTTTTAATACTCTAATCTAGAACTGTATTAATCAGAGCCCCTTATCAATGTTATCAATATGTGTGACTTTGCATGAATCTCATGATATTTGCAGCACTGTCCTGGTCTCTTTGACTTCAAAGGTAAAAACTACTGTTGATTTCAATAGAGCTAGAATTTCACCTTCAAAATACTATTTTTTTTAAAGCCTCTTATCCCAGTGGTTTTCAAACTTTGTTCCTCAGGATCCAGTTGAAAAAAAATAATTTATGCCCGTGATCCAATGATTACATCTTTGAGCAATGCATTCCAGTCTTTTGGCTGCAGCAGCAGCAGGAGCTGCGACCCAGTATCTGAGTGTCTGTGACCCAGTAATGGGTGTCGACACGTGATTTGAAAACCACTGCCTTATCCTGTAGACATGTGACTATAAGAAAATCCTAGCTTTCATTTTTCAAAGGTAAATTTATAGCCATAATGATTTAAAAGAAAAGTTTAAAAAAATGTAACTTGAATATGACTGAAAGACAGACCAAAAAGAGAAATAAAACGAATGCAAAATCTGTTATTTATTTGTTTATTTATTTTAAATTCAATGATATTTAATCTTATGATTTTCAAATGCTTGGGACTGAGAATACTGTGTTTTGTAATATACGGCTTTCAAAGATATATGCTCTGATGTTTTTTATTTCATCCTTGGCTTTGTTCTCCAACTGTATGATTCACTTTATTGAATTACTGTATCTCGCTAGCCTCTCCTATTCTAAATCATTTTGAATTTTATTGTCTCTTTATATTTTATTGATTGTTTTGCCTTTTCATAAATTTCCCCAATTTATGGATGTCTCTTTGTCCACATGACGTTGGTTTACAGAGTAGAGAAGATGAAAGGTGATAGTGCTTTTTCACTGGTCACCTCATCTAAGCCTGTTATCTATATAAATAGATCACCCTCAGAATCTCAGCGGAGGTGGTTAAGATTCAAGAATCTGATCCTGCATCACTGATTTCAGTAGAGGACATTGACTTGAGTGCAGGATCAGGTGATAGATTATTACTGAATCAAATTCAGGTACATTTTATTCATGAATTCCATAGTAACTCTTCCACTATTGAATTAAAGCTTATGGGCCATATTTTTTTAAAAAACCAGAAGTCATTGCATGCAAATGTATGTTTACCATACACTTGCATTTATTCACATTGTTTCCATAAATATATGCTTTCTGTCTTTTGCCTGTGTTGTCTGGGCATTTAGACATTTATATATGTATTTGTAAGTTCAGCTGTTTGATTTGCATGTGTAATTATAGTAATTGTATGAAGTGTTAAGGAGCTCAAGTCTCTGTTTTCAAATATCTGTCATACATGTCTTAGTTTTCTTATTCTAAGATTCCTTGTTAAATATGAGTGCTAGTCACCCTTTAAAATGGGCCAGTTGCCTTAAATAATGCTTTAGATAATTAAAGGTTACCTTGATGTTTTCAGAAAATCAGGGTGTTTCCTATATTATGCACACAGAATCCAACAAGCAGTGCAGTATTTCTCAGTAAATACTTAAGGAGAAACTGAAACATATTTAGGTTTGCTGTACATATTGGGCCATATTTTCAACAGATGGATTACAATTATGCCTGCTCTAATGGCTTCATCTGTGCTGCATTGGAGCACTAAATCCTGCACATCCACATGATAAAATGTACATAGGCAGAACTCTTTTGTCATATGCCAAAATTCATTGTGCTAGTGAAGCCAGTGCACAGATTTGAGAAGGTATTTATAGCACACACAGAAGTTAGTGCCTGAAAAGAGCAGTGTGCACAAAATTATGCATGCTCAAATAGAGTTTCCAATGCATTTTGAATATACTGGACCCAATATTTGGCTGCAGCTAAGGAGCATTACAACGAAGTGCCGCTCATGAGTTGAGTCTTGGCATGTGTGGGTGGGCGGGGTGAGGAAGGGATGGGAATTTGTGGACCAAGAATTACAAAGATGGTTTAATGCAGTTTAGAACCTGCCTGACTATTTTAAATGCTAGCCATCATCTTCTCTTCCTTCCTTTCTTTCAACACAGACACATGGAAAACGGTCATTCCTTAAACATTCACGTTTCTTGATTACCTCTGGTATTTCATCTCTTTCCACTTGAAAACAATGTGTTTGAATCTGGTATCATCCCTTCATCTTCCTTTGTAAAGCACAAGGCCAATATTAATTCTTAATTTCATTCTCTTTTCAGTGTCTTCTTTAATTACTAAATTATCTATGCTGTCTCTTAGAAGTCCTAGGCCTAGTCTCTCATTCTTTGACCCCTTGTTCTGCACATACTTAAACTATACCTTATTATTTATCTCAGTCTCTTGTATAATCTTCATATTCTCCTCCTCTTGCTTGTCTTATCATGTTTTATTTTCTTTTGTCTTGTTTCTGTCATCTTCATCCTCCTCTACCAAAGCTGATGTTTTGATGCTCATCTCTGCCTCCATCTTAAGGTTTTGGTCATCTTTATGGTGAATCATGTGTTTATTATGCAGTTCTGATGACTTGTTTGTGCTCCAATCTTTCGGTCATAACATACAGACTCAATCTTTTCTGGTTTTGCACAACACTTAAGAAATGTGGAGATCTTCAAAATTGTTCTTTTTCAAGGCATCTCACCAGTTGTATCCTCCAGAGCAAAGAGATGCATTTCCAAGAATGTATGTAAAATAAAGTGCATGAGCTCATACAGAAATAAAAAGTGAAATATCCTCTACTTAGGTTAAGATAAATAGTAGGGTGATCAAAAGATTTAACTCCAATAGACCAAATAAGAAATTTCCTTAGAACTACTAGAAGCTACAGCTCCTTAAAACATAGCTAGTTCTGGTAAAGGATACAGCATGGAGTAACTGAAAACAATGAAATATTGAGAAATTAGGCAGAAATTGGAAATATAGAGGGCTGTTTGAAATTTTGTGAATTTGAATTTTTGATGAAAATTTGCACCACAGGTTTTAATTTTGATGGAAACGGGAAATTTAAATAAAATGTATGTGAAAACATTTCTTCATTGTTTGATCTGCTCTAGAAATATATTAAAATCTTACCATTAGTGTTTTTCCTTAAATTAATGGATGAAATGGTGCCTTCCTCAGTTAAATAAATGTAGCACTTATATTTAAAATAACACTAAAAAAACCCCAAACTTATGTAAACATTATGAACTTTAGACATGTGGAACAGAAAATCTCTATGATAAATCTCACTGAAATCAATGGAACTGGTCAGACAGTTATTTCCTACTCCATATGAGCATGGGTTCCAGTGCCTCATCTCTAAACTTGTACCAAGAACCATTATATGATACTTCTGCTCCATTTACTCCCCAACCCTCCCTGTGGACTCCTGTCACATGTGCTTGAGTGGAGAGTAGCTGGTGCACAACACTCACTTACTGATATACTTTCATATCCAAAATCCATAGAGATTAATCAAGAACATAAGTGAATGGGGGAAGAGGAAGAAATTGCCAGTGTAGACATAGCCTACGAGTCTCTGGCATAGCTGCAGAGTCCTAGGGAACATCAAGCCCTAAGGGGATGCAGTGCTAACAGCTGTACTGACTTTTCTGTTGTTACTCATGTTGCTGCCATATTTCCTCTCCTCTCTTCTGGAGAATAGAGATAACAGCTGTGGTCACAAATGGGCTGTGCTTGTCAACAGCAGGATTCTAGATGCCATAAATGTGGAACTGATCACTCTGGATGGTGCAATGTGGACCAACTGCTTCATTATTATTATTACTTCTTTTTTTTTTTTTTTCCTGTCAGGCTGCTGTAGAAATACCCAGGAGGCCATGTCCGTCTCCTGTTAACCTCAGACTTAGTAAGGTCCCCCTTTTGTGCTTTCTTAGATGCACTTCGTTTGGGTTTATCTTTGCTGGATGTCTAAGAACATAGATCCACAAAACTACTCATACGAATCTGTTAGAGGCCCTTTGAGATAGTTCAAATAAGGTCTTAAACATTTGAGTATAATTTTATTTTAATGCCATACAATGCTCAAAGGGAGCATTTTGTAAATTATTGTAGAATCCGAGCTTTTGACCATATATGCTATATGGTAAAATAACAAGCGGGGGTCAAACATTTAAAAGAAGTATATCGTTATTTTTTTTAGGTCCTCTTTCTCTTGTTTAGATCCAACAAGATGTGATTTAAATTCTTCATATGATCTCATCTGAAGGGAATAATTGATTACCTAGCACCTTGAGACTTTCAGACAATGAAATCACTGAAGCCAAACTGAAACTTGTTTGTGCAATAACACTTTAAATGAAATATTAGTGGCTCGTGAAAATCAGAGAACTGTTGAATACAAAGATGAGCCTGTTGGATACCAATTTAAACATCAATTTTTAAGGATATATTAATTACAGTTCCAATTCAGGAAAACAATGGGTCTTAAACACATGTATAAAGATAAGCCAATGCTTTAGGATATGGGTACCTTAATAAAGACAATAAAGTCTGATTATGAGCTCCTTTACTACACTGGTGATTGGCTATGCATGCAAGGAGTTCCAATGACTGCAATGAGACTTGTCCTAGAAAGCTTACCAACAGAATAAAGGGCTTAGAACTTAGCACAAAATATTTGAAAAGCCCTGTTCCACAAAGGTCTCCATATACTTTGAGACTCCCAAATGTTCACTTGCTCTATCGCACCTATACTTGCCTTCATATCCAGTTTAAACCAAGAATAGATAAACAGATGGCTCAGGCAGTGGTGCTATAAAGAAGACTTTGGCATGTATGGTCACTGGCAGGCATTCATGGACAGAAGACTGTTCTCCTGGGATGGACTGCACCTGAGTAGGGAGGGAAACAGACTTCTCGGAGGGAGATTAGTACAACTAACTGATCAAGAGAGCTTTAAACTAGGGAGTCGGGGGAGATGGTTGGAGCCGGCAATTGCCGGCACTCCAGCTGACTGATGGTCTGGGGATCCCCTGTTGGCTGGAGTGCTGGAAGTCGACTTAAATTGCCAGTGTAGACATAGCCTACGAGTCTATAATACATGCATGCCTTCCAACTGAAAGCCAAACAAAAATGAGCAAACCAATGTAAGAACTGATGGAATGCGATTTCCTCGTGTGCTTGTTCTCATGATCTGACATAACTGTTAGAATTTTCGTATTTGAGAAAGAAAGGAAGATTTCTTTGTTTCACTCTAGATCCAAAGGTGTTGCCGAATTAGTCTATTGCAGAGAAACAAACAGAGTACTGTGGCACGTCTGACGAAGTGGGATTTTCTCCCATGGAAGGTCATGTGATAAATAAATCTGTTAGTCTTTAAAAGTGCCACAGGACTCTGTTTCTTTGTTTCACTCTAGCTGTTATTGAAGCTGATGTTTCAGTTGCTTGGTCAGATGTCTTTGTTTTATAGCTTCTTCTGAACTCTACTCTTCTTTTCCTGGCTATTTTTGCTTGTTCCACAATTTTTGAGAAATATGCAAAGAACACAAAACCTTTCTACTTTGGGGCTTGTGGTGGCTTCAGGGAGAAAGGTCAGCAAGAAACATGACAAAATATGCTGATCTGGATGGCCTTTCCACTTGACTGCAGCTTTTGACTGGATGGATAATCTTCAGACTGTGCATTCTTCAAAGATCACTCAATATAGTGACTAGCGTAGCATTAAAAGCAGATGAGAAGAGAATTTGTGAACTGTTCACTTCAGCTATTCACTATTCACTATATATTATTCCTGTTGTGTACCTGACTTCCAATGTCACACAACATTTTGTTTGCTCCTTGATTGGAGAGCAGACAGTTTTAAACAAAATGCTACCAAACAGCACTAAGTTCCAAGTACGATTTTTAGCCAAATAATCATGTATGCTAAAAGTTGCAGAAATGTCTTTATTCTTGAACATTTGCATAAATATCAAATGGGTATCAGAGTTTTCACAAATAGTTAATGATAATCAAAATCCGTCCCCAAACTATAGTGATGTCTACATGGGATTCAGCTTTGTGAATAAATTCCTAAATCAAATGGTTTGCTCTTTGAAACAACTGCAGTCACCACACAGTGCAGACAGAAGGTAAACGGGAGAATGTAGAGCTGTATTTTTACCCACGGAGGATGCTGTTTTATCACACTTGAGGTCTATCATAAACAGAGATGAGGAGGAAGATTAATTCATTTTATAATAAAGAAGGTGGAACTTTAATGGACTTCAGTGACACTGACAGATCATTTAAATTCTGGATCTGCTATCTGTCATGTTTATTTACATGCTGGAGTTTTGCTTATTTACACCCTTAGTTTTATGTGGCCTGATTCAGGGTTATTCCTATTTATCACCATCTCCTTCTTTCCGATTGGAGGAGAGGGTTAGGAAACATATTGCCCTAATTTAATCAGGAATTAATTCAGGGAAGTCCTAAAACCAGTGCTATGCAGGAGGTCAGATTTGATGATCATAACAATCCCTTCTGGCCTGATAATCCATAAATCTATAAAGAGCACGCCCATTGTTTTAGTTTTATGTTCTTGTTATTTCTATCTGCATTATTCCCCCCTCCATATTACATTGTTTTTTCAAACAAAACTGATTTGGGAGCAAGGGGAGAGGGAATATGCTTTATTTTTAATCGCATTTTATCATGGAGAGTAAGAAAGAATGAAGAAAATACTGTATTAATAAGAAGGTCCATAAGGGGTTAGACCATCTCTCCTTGTACAGAAGGGAAGGAGGCCATGCCCTATCACAATGGTGCTCCTATGGATATCGAGACTCACAGGGGAGAAATGGGCATTCAAAAGCTCTGACCTCTCAGGCAGGGGGCAGAACAAGCAAGTTGTCAATGGCCCCAGTCCCTCAGGCCACGCAGGGCAGTGAAGCTGTCTTTGGGCTCTCAGTCAGGGTTTGTGGAGCACCAGCAGTCTATGGGTTCACAAAGCAGAAGATGAGCACCAACAGAATCTAGGGCTTACAAGCAGTAAGCAAGAGGCAGCAAAATCTAAGGGTCCCAAGCAATAGGTGAGCAACAACAAAGTGTAGGGCTCACAAGTGGTGGGTGAGCGAGCTTTCACCCCCTGGGGTATCAGAAGCAAGGATGAGAGGTGGGAGACATGGTCTCACCCTAGTCTGTTGGGTCCGAGCCCAGGGCCCTCATGGTGGGGGAGTGTTCCATCAGCAGGTCTCCAGCTGAAACTTGCTAACACTGCTTCTGGCCATAACATAACTGGGTGATTGTGGTTCCCCTGGGCTCCTTTCTACTTCCCTTTCCCGCAGTACCTCAGCCTCAGGGTCACTGTCCATCTCCCTGGGGTAAATTGTGAGTGGTAACTCAAACAGTTCCTCAGTGTCGCAAGCCACAGCAGTCCCAGCAGCTCCTCCAGGTCGCCGGCCATGGGCAGCTCTGGCAGTTCCTCCAAGTCACAGGCCATGGGCAGCTCCGGCAGTTCCTCCAGGTCGCAGGCCACGGGCAGCTTCGGCAGATCCTCCCAGTCACAGGCAGCAGGCGGTTCCAGTGGTTTCTCAGTGCTGCAGTAGTCAGGCTTGGGCACCAGCAGCAAGGGAGAGATGTCCTTATCCTCCGGTTGCTTCCTCCACACTGAACTAGATGTCTCTCCTTCTATACTTCCTGTCCTGCCCCTCTGCTTCCGGCAAGGTGGGCATGGATGTTCTGGGTCTGACCACCAGAGGTTAGTTAGGTGGTCTCTCCCTGTCCATTTTCAAACAAAATAATGCCCCCTTGCTAGTAGGTCTTAGTAAGAGTTCCAAAGGCGTTATAAAAATTTGGATGAGAATTTAGATAGGATTTTCCTAATATTTTGCAGCAGTTTTCACTGACCTCAATTTTAAATCAGAAAATACCAGCTGTATCTGAACCAAAGCAAACTTTCTTGAAGGATCCACTTATCCTTGTAAAATGAAGCAGAATAAATCATAAGATGAAGTAATAGAAAACTTGAGCTCCTAAAAAATCCTTGATTCTGAATGACTGGCAAATATGCTGGGGCATTACAGACTTGGCAACTGATAATCTGGATTTCCCTTGCTAAAGAAATGGTAACTCCCTAATTGGCATTGTTGTGATGATACCTGCCTCCACTTCAGTTATGTATCCAGTAATCAAGAGTTACTCTTATTTGTGGATAGACTATGTCATGCATCCAAAGCCCTGAGAAGGGAATGGTGCCAATCTACACCACCCAAGGAGAAAGGGATTGAGCCTCAGGAGCTGCTTCCATGCATATTGCATTAGTCTTGATCCTAGGGCTATGTCTACACTTGCAAATTAGTTCAAATTAAGGAAGCTTAATTCAAACTAACTTAAACCTTGGCCACACTAGGCTTTCAATAGTTTGAATTAAGGGCTTCCTTAATTCGAACTAATAAATTTGATTGCCTAGTTCAAATTAACCCTTAATTCAAAATAGTTAGTTTAAATTAAGTCAATGTGGCCATATTAGTTCGAACTAACTGCTTAGTTCGAACTAATCAGTAGATTGACCTTCATGCAATTGACTAATTCGAACTAAGCAAGTGCCCTGCATGGCCATGGCTAGTTCGAACTAGCATTCTAGTGCGGCCATGCTAGTTCGAATTAAGTTAATTAGAACTAACTAAAATTTGTTCGAATTAGTTAGTTCGAATTAACTAATTCGAATTAGCTTTTGTGAGTGTAGACATAGCCTAGGAGCCTCCTAGTTTTTATGACCAATCACTTGCTGGTAGCCACCTGTGGCAAGTCCGCATGGACCCAGGTGAAAGTGTTGGGTCCAGGCATGCAGTGTAAACCATACCCACAATAGTTAGCTGCATATGCTTAGAGAATGAGGGGCAGAACGTCCTTTCTTTTTTCCCCCTTTTTTTCCCCCTGCTTCCTAAAGATTCCAGTGGCCATTTGGAGCGTGCAGCAGCAATGAAAACAAACCCTAGCCAGTAGACCACATCTCTTTCCTTGAAGGGAAGCTGGAGAAGCAGCGCTTAAAGGAGCCATAAGTAGGACATGAAAATCTTTATCCAGACTGACTCTCTGCCTGATGGCAATAGGAGAAACAGTATCTGCCAGCACAGACTGAAGCAGTACCCTGGAATAACAAATAATAACAACATACATTTAGCAGGGACTACTACAAACTCAATATTAGGGTTTAGTGTATCTATAGCACCACTGGTGATGGACACAGGCTTGCAGAGCTAAGTTGCTGATCTAATGAAATAGTACAGCTGCCTGAAAAGTTTCAAGAAACGAAGATGAAAGAAGACAGGACTCAATGGGCCAAATTTACTTCATATTTACATATATTTAATCATACTGAAGGGCACCTACTTGCTTGGGGTTTACACTACTGTAGTTGAGGACAGAACTAGCCCCAGTGTTTTTCCTATTTTTAAAATATATTCCTGAAGTTTATTTTTAAGAAGAAATAGTATTATATTCAGGAGAACTAGACATCTGCTAATCACCAGAAGTCTGATTCTTCAGCTATGCCATACCCACAACTATAACCACTGGCATCAGAGGCTGTTTCTTGAATTAATTGGCTACAGCACCAGGCATTAAGACATTGCCTAGGGAAGTTTGTTTTCTCTGCCACCTTCAAATGCACAGAAACTAGCAGTAAAAGCGATGGCTATGGTGCTGTGTCATGTGGGAGCTCCGACTGCCAGTTCATGGATGAAACATTATACAAAATGCATAACCACAAAAATAATCTACATGTGCTTTGCTCACTAAAAGGCATAGGAATAAATATGGGCTTGTCACCAACTGACCTCACATATCTGTGCTTTGAAGTTTCAGTAACATTGTCAGATAGAAAAGAATACCTGGAGTTGAATTTTAATTAACAGATATGGCTCACAAAAGAAAACAAAACTTTTAATGTATGTGTTATTTTGGTTAATGAAATAAATGTTTCAATAAGACTGATGGCTCAGCGTGGCTGGGAATACTTTCACTTTTAGGTGACTGGTTTCATTCTGAACATAGTCCTCTTTAGTGACACATCCATGTCACCCTGAAGACTTTTTTGCACTGCTCCAGCAAGAGGAAGTATGGTAAAGCCACCTTATGTGGCGAACGTAGTATCGCCTTCCTCTCAGGCAGTCTTGAGTGGTGTTGGGCCACTGTGGAGGCCCTTCTGCCATCTAACTAGCTCCCTCATAACCTGCAGTCTCACAGGAGGAAAGTGAACAAGACAAGATCAAGCCACCTCAGCTATCAAAGCAATCCCTTGGTGCTATTGGCAGATCTGTGTAAAGTAGAGCATTTCTGGGACTGCCTTATTTATACTGGAGATCAGGCCAGGTAATCAGTTCACTCCAGGAAGAGGGGTGCATCAAGGTAGTGTGAAACCTCTTTTGTGTCTCCTTCTCTTCCAGAGTTATGCCAAGCACAAAACTGCCCTTGTTCAAGATCTGGGGAGATCCATGCTATTTAGTGGTCGACTATTGAGTGCCATTCCCATAAAATATCACCACACCACAAGACCCATGATCAGAACCAATGGCAAGCGACACTCACGGTGATATTCTCCCCAAACAAGAGAATGGTGAAATGGGCATTTTCCCAGAACTAGACTTACTCACTCTCCCTTACTGGGTCAGATTTGAGGCCCTCTGACAAAGTGCCAAAGGTAGCCTTCATGGTTTCTCCCTGTGCCCGTTCTGCAGGTGAATAGAGGACTTTAGCCTCAAGGGGTATTGATCAAACACCTTTCCCAAACGTTACATGAAACTGAACAATTTTAACAGAAGAAATAAATATCACCACTAATGATACTTTGTACCAGTATGATTCTGTCTGGCAGTAGAAGACTAAGAAAACAGATACATCTAATGTTTGCTCTTTTAGCTAATGTACTGAATGAAAGTTGGCACTCCTTGGTTCATTGCTGAGTGTTGCCTAGCAATATATTACATTGACATTGAACAAATGTGTAATAGTAAATATTATGGTTTCATCTAGCATTTCAGCTATGAAAATAAACTGTGTAAAATGGAGTTCACATGACAGATACCGGGGTCAAAGACCACTCAAGTAAGCATTCTGAACTACTACAATATACTTCACGTAGACAGTGATTCTTTATTGGAACATGGTATGAGTCATGGCCATTTATAACACTGCGTTCTCTGGAAAATTCCATTCTTAGCAGACATTATACATGAAGTGCATAGATTTTGATTAACTGAGACATAAAAGTACCCCCTCCCCAGCGATAGCAGAATAGTTTCCTGTCTTTCCTAAAAGTGACAGATGCTTACTATTTCCCAGAAAATAAATAAGGTAATATAGAATGAAGCATTTACAGTCCTTGGCAGGACAGTCAAAATGAATGGCTGTATACAGAAGCTGGTTAGACTGCCTATTTAGTGTCATTTGAAAGATTTTAGTCTTATCATTCATGATTTATGCACAACATGTATTGCAGCTTGCTGGTCTGTTCTAAAAATACCTTTCTAATTTGAATTAAGATCATGTGTTATCTGTGCCTGTTAGATATATTACAGTTTTGTACTCACTTCAAGTTCCACCAAACCACAGAGCCTTTTTGCATTTCAGATTTAGCTAAAAATATTCACCTATTAAAAGAGCAATCATTAATAGTAGCTCTATGATTTTGCTGATTAATTTTCTACAAGTGTGTTTTCTGAAAAGTTACAGTTAAACATATTTTTAGACAAAACTTGTAGATTTTTAAGATTATAAATTGGCAATTACCTGGCATAAAACAATAACATTAAAAGACGAGTCACAATTAGAGAAATGATGAAGGAACTTGAAATAGCAATGTATTTTTAAAAATCTTTTAATATAAAAATGTCTTTGATTCAATGGCAACATGGTGATATTTCTAACTGAATGGTCACAAGTTAGGAGACTGGAATTGCTTTTGATTCCTTTCGAATACATATGTTTCATTGTGTATACAATTTCTGGTTAGTCAGGGTCCAATCCTTTGGTCTCTAATTAGCTGAGTAATCCCAGTGACATCGTTGATGGAACTCTATTTAAGAGCTGTAGACTCACTGGCTATGTCTACACTGGCAATTTAAGTCGACTTAAGGAGGCTTAAATTGACTTAAATTAAGCCGTGTCCACACTAGGCTCTCATTAAGTCGACTTAAGAAATTCCTTAAATCGACTTAATGAAAGCTTAAGTCGACTTAATAATTACCACTCATTAGGTCAACTTAAGCCTGCTTAGGTCGACCTAACCCTTCCTTAGATCGACCTAAGTCCAGTGTGGACTCATAAATCCATTTTGTTAAGCCGATCTAAGGGCAGTTAGGTCGACTTAACAAAGTGGACTAAGTCGACTTAAAGTGTTGCCACTTTGTTAAGTCAACTTAATAAGGTCGATTATAAGTCGACTTAAAGTTGGCCTTATTAAGTCGACTTAACTTTTCTGGTGTAGACATAGCCACTATGTTTTGACAAGTGGATGTTTGCAATCACAAGTAGCCTGAATCTTGTGCTCACACAGGGCTACATCCTGCCCCTGTTACTCCAGTTAAGTAGTACTTTACTCCACAAATAGTCAATAGAACTACATGCATAGTAAGGTACCACTTAAACTGTGTATGAGTGGAAGAATCTGGCCCTTCCTACAGAATATTTTCCTCATTTAAGACTCAAAGACTAAAATATATTCTAATTTTAAGCATGAGAATAAGCCAAGGGCTGTTACTATTCTTAGGTTTAGAAATATTACCATTGGTTCAGCCTTGTAATCTTTGACATCTTTAGAACCTATTTTAACTGCAAGCTGATATGTAAAGAAGGCTGTAGTGACTTACATTTGTAAATTTAGATCTGCCAGTACCATTAAAATTCCAAACAGGAAAAAGATATCACTGTAGAGCCTGGCAGTGAATGTCTCAGAAAACAAAATAGCAGACTGTTCCTTTAAGAGAAAATGTAAATTCAGGATTTCTGAATAGCTTATGTATTAGCCAAGAATTTCTTTTTAACACTCTTTTATGGCTTTATAACTTGTGAACATTGGACATATAAAAGTAAACTGTGCTTGCACCCAGTAAAACAAATTAAAAAAAAAGGAGAAAGCTGAAGGCATTATTGGAAACATGTAACAGAGCTTGCAGATATTCATTTGTTGACAGTTTGGAGATTACGTGTCAAGCAATTAAATATTGCTTAGCTAACACTAACTGCAGATGCAGTCATAAATTTTTGGTGAAGGACTTAAATTTCAAATAATGGTAGGTTGCAGACCATCACAGATGACCACAGTATACTAATCATCACTGACATGCCCTCCTTGACCCTTTTAAATAAAGAACAATGGCAAATAAAAAGAAAAAACAGAGTGAGGGGGAGGAGGAGGAACTTGTATACAAATGTTCTAGTGTATCAGGCAAGACTTGGGAACAATTAACCCCAACCTATCTCTCTTCTTTGTATGAGAAATGTATTGCTCAGAACAAGAAATATTCTGTCTTCATAAATTATGCTAAAATATAGAGGAATATAATAAGCTTTAAGAGCCAGATCTGAAGCCCAGTGAAGTCATAGATTCCAAGGCTAGAAGGGACCAATAGGATTATCTAGTCTGGACTCCTGTATAACACAAGCCACAGAACACCCCCAAAACAATTCCCTAGAGTTTACCTAGCAAGTCATTATAAACATTTTCATTTGTTCCTAAGGGGTTTGGCCCAGGTCCTGAGTGGATTCATTGATTAAACACCTTTAGGTCAAACCCTGTGTAGGTGGGTAATGTGACAGTTATTCGGATTCCCAGCACTATGAGTCACTTTGGCTATGTCTACACTTGTCCAAATAAGTTGACTTTGCTAAGGCAAATTAACAAAGTCAACTTTAAGTTGACTTAGCATGTCCACACTCAAAAATTAAGTCGATTTAAAGGGGACCTTGCCAAATCGACTTAGAGTATCCACATTGGATGCCTAAGTCGACTTCTAGGGGCTAGGTGGATCTGGGACTGGTCCACGGTGGCAGGGGGGACACCCCTTGCCAAGTGCCAGGGGGCTCAGCATTTGCCCCATTGTACCTGGGTACAATGGGGGCTGAGCAGGACAGGGACACTGGCAGGGCATAGGAGTGGGGTGGGCAGGGCAGTGTCCTGCCCTGTGGGGGGGCACGCCAGGCTCTGGCTGTGCCAGCCACCCTGGCAGGGAGGGCAGTGGAGGAGCCCTGAAGCCCTTTAAGTCAATTTTAAGTTGACTTAGGGCTAATCCGCATTCACACTGGCTAACCCTGGAACCCCATTTCAGCTAATTAAAGGCTGCTATCAAATCTGAAGGCAGATGAGCAGTTCACTCTCCCTTTACTCTCACTGGGTGCATCTACACTGGCAACTTCAGTCGACTTAAGGATGTTTAAGTCAACCTACACAAAACCGTGTCCACACCGCGCTTTTATTAAGTTGACTTAAGTGCTTCCTTAAGTCAACTTAATAACAGCTTAAGTTGACTTAATAACACCACATCTGAAGTTCAACTTAAGCCTTAAATCGATCTTATTAAGTCGATTTAAAGCCAGCGTGGACGGCTATGTCTACTGTTAAATTGACTTAACAAGGTCGACTTAAGTCGACTTAAAGTGTAGCCACTCTGTTAAATTGACGTAAGAAGGTCAACTTTAAGTTGACTTAAAGTTGACCTTGTTAAGTCGACTTAACAGAGTCGACTTAACTTTGCAAATGTAGACATAGACTATATGGCCACATAGCAGTAGGGCACATTATCACTTATAGTATTGGCCTATTGCACACCACAGAGAGTGTTCACCAAAGAATTCCTGACTAACACACTCTCCAAACTCATAGAAATTTGCACATAATCCCAGCACCACTTGCCCAGTTTGGATCAGACAGAGAATACTATTCATCACTAGAGATTTCGGTTTGGTCCAGTACTGAAGCAGCCTTTTAAATAGTATTAAAGGACAGCAATCAGCTGGCAAGTTGATCTGAAGAGTTATGTGAACAGGGATGAAAAGTGAGATGGGGAGATTTTGTGGCTGGAAGGAATGAAGGAAAATAAAAGTCACTATTTTTACACTGATTATTACATCATTTCTGCTTTGAAGCATATTTCTGTGACCTCTACAGAGGGTAAATGTCAGATGGCTTGGCTCAGACATATGGTCTTGAGAAGTATATAAAATGTTCTAGTACTTATTTAAAGCATGTTGTTCACACTTTTTTCCTTCATGAAATCAAGCTAAGAAGTTCACAGGGAGAATATTTTTGGAAGGTTTTGGATGCTTCCTGGTTCTGTGTGCATAAAATTATAGTAATACTTTTTTTTTTGGAAGATTCCACTAATTACTGCTTCAAAGCCTGGACGAAAAAAGTTCAGCATATTACAAGAAAAAAGAAGTTAACAGGATTTAGTTACATTCCAGTTAAGGGATCCAATTCAGTTTTGGTAGAATGTTTGGGTAGGGTGTAGTTCATCTAGGCTGCATCTACACTTGTAAATTAAGTTGACTTAAGCTTGCTTAAGTCGACTTAATTTACCCTGCGTCTACACAACAGTTTCCTTAAGTTGAGTTAGGCAGCTTGCTTAAATTGACTTAATGAAAATTAAGTCGACTTTATTAAACCTAGATTTAATTAGATTTAAGGCTTAATTCGACTTTTTAAACTCGAATTAAGCCAGTGTAGATGTGGGGTAGCCCTAAGTCAATTTAGGGCTACCCCAGGACTACACCAATTCCCTCCCTGCCGGGGAAGGGGGGGAACAAAGAGAGCCTGGCATGCCCCCCCAAAGGGCAGGGCAGAGCCCTGTGTGATGCTGTCCAGATTTAGGGAACCATTTATGATATTATTTTCTATTAATATCTCATATATGCTATAATCCATAGGAACTATGTCATGTTTGGTATCAATAGAAAGGTAGTAATTTGCTGGGAATGATTATATAATTCTTGTATAGGAATTGTATTTGTATTAGAAGTTAGAAATATGGTTTTTATATCTATACTTTAACTTGTGTGATTCTGGGGAAACACCCGAGACAGGCTGTCTACAACCATTGTTGTCCTTAATGTTAAGGAAGCTGCCAGGTACAATGGGCCCAGGGATTAACCTGATGAGCCATTAAGGACATAAGGAATACAACCATTGTGTCCTTAATGGCTCATCAGGTTACTCCCTGGGCCCATTGTACCTGGCAGCTTCCTTAACATTAAGGACACAATGGTTGGAGACAGCCTGTCTCGGGTGTTTCCCCAGAATCACACAAGTTAAAGTATAGATATAACAACCATATTTCTAACTTCTAATACAAATACAATTCCTATACATGAATTATATAATCATTCCCAGCAAATTACTACCTTTCTATTGATACCAAACATGACATAGTTCCTATGGATTATTGCATATATGAGATATTAATAGAAAATAATATCATAAATGGTTCCCTAAATCCGGACAGTGTCACACACTGTCCACATGCCCTGCCAGGGTCCCTGTCCCCCTTTGCCCCATTGTACACAAAGGGTGACCCTCCCCCACCGTGTACCTGCCCAAGGTCCCCCTAGCCCCTAGAAGTTGACCTAGGTGTCCAGTGTGGACGCTTTAGGTCGACTTTGTAAGTTCCCCTTTAAGTCAACTTTAATTTTAAGTGTAGATGCACTAAGTCGACTTAAAATTACAAGTGTAGACATAGCCCTAGATTGGTTTGTCATCATTAATAATACCGTCTCATAATTAAGAGTATTCTGAAACTTCATCAAAGAGAACTGTGATGTGTTACTGACCTGGATCCTCAATGGTCAGGGGGTTCTGCCTGATGATTTGGCAGTATTAATATGAACGAAAGAAAAAAGAGGTAAAACTAATTCATTTTGACATTGTGAACACAAAACTCATTCAAATTCACAAGTGCCAAAACTGGCTAAAATCAGTGTGAAAGCAACATGTTTCCAGCAACCCACAAGGACTGATGACGGGTTCTGTGATTGAGTTATAATGACCTTTTTTCCCTTTCAGTTGTTACTATTTTAGTGAAGAGAATTAATGAGGAATACTTAAAGAATTGTTTTGTAAGGCTGGGTTATTGATTATGTTTCATTCTTTTGCTTGCCATATTCATGGTCACCTTAAGACTAATGTTTTGGTTTGCACAGGACTCCAGTTAAAGCCAATTGTAGTTATAAGGATAAGTAATAGGGTATTGATGTCAGTGGGTTTCTTTCCACTGGCTTCAATTGGCATTGGATCATGTCACAGAGCACTGCAAATGTGGGAAGGAAGAGATGAAGATGAATTTAAGTTCGCATAACAGGTGCTAGTAGCCATGTCCCTTAACTGCTGGAAAGTTCTCAGATATGATGGTAATAGGTGTAGTATAAGGATCTGAATTAAACAAAAGAGAAATGACCAGGTGCTGTCCAATGTTTGCATATATTTTCGTGATGATTAACATTAAAATGAAGGATTTTTCCATGATAAGGCAAGGACCAAATCCCACTGGTTTTACTTACATTATCTGGAACTAATGGCAGTATTCACATGAGTGAGACAAGCCAGGTATCCCTTGACAGCACTGCACGTGGCCCTGCCAGCTTTATTCACACAAACAGCCTCCCAGTGTTCAGCCACCAACCACTGTGAGTGATATGTAAAAATGTAATAACATAGAAGGTGAAGCACTACTCAGAAAGCAGAGCATGTAGGCTATGTCTCAACGTACCATAGTTAGTTTGAATTAGTTAATTCGAACTAGAACTAAGCAAGTGCCATGCATGGCACTTGCTTAGTTCGAATTAGTCAGTTGCATTAAGCTCAATGTGCCGGTTAGTTCGAACTAATGTGGCCACATTGACTTAATTCGAACTAACTAATTCGAATTAAGGTTAGTTCAAAAGGTATAATCGAATTTATTAGTTTGAATTAAGGAAGCCCTTAATTCGAACTAATGAAAAGCCTAGTGTGGCCAAGGCTTAAGTTAGTTCGAATTAAGCTTCCTTAATTCGAACTAACTTGCAAGTGTAGACATAGCCATAGTGTACCCTTTAAAAAACTAACCAACCCTCTTCCTTGACACTCATGGTTTACCACCCGCTTAAGAGGAGCCTAATCCTGCAGCCTTTACTGACATGACTGGTCCCACTGATTTCAGCCAGGCTACTGGTGCTCTAGTTCAACAAGGGTGTGCTATCACAGCTGCTGTTGAGCACCTGCTTTCTTAGCCATTCACTAGACATCTGCGAAGCGATCCCGCTTCAGGATCCTGCATGGTTTGAGCCTCTGGAGTCTTAAAAGATCTCGGGAACTGTATCGTTGCCATGGGGTCTCTAGGAATGCTTTCAAAGTGCTTTCTCTAGCACCCCCTCCTAAGAGTTATAATTCCTGGTCTAACTGTGCATTCCCAGAATCAGTGCTGACCCCTCAAATTCCTCCTGTAGTTTAAATACACCCTTTTCCAGAAATCCAGCCATAGGGTGTTTGGGTTCCACACTTTTCTTCTTCTAGCGGCACATGAAATGCACAGATACTTTGCACAGGTCTCTAAAACTATTGCTGTTTACTTCATCATATGTTGAACACACAGATCTACACAAATATAATAAATCCTATATGCATTCCCTTGCCTTCCAGAACATTCTTTGGACCTGGATTAGAGTCATCTGGGGCTATCCAGGGTCCGGAGCTGGCCCAACCATATAAGTGAACTAGGCATTCACCTAGGGTGCCAGGCTTTAAGGGGCACCAAATTAGATGGAAGTAATTTTTTTCTTTATTTAATATAGATATATAGATATAGATATAGATATATAGATATATGTTATCTCTTATAAACAAAAGTATTGTTGTGATAGGGTATACCAACCCCTCCCACCAGAGAGGGGGCCCTCTACTACCTCAGCAGCTGGGGAGGCCTCTCCCAGTCAGACAAGCCTCCCACTCCTTGTCAGGAAAGGGAAGTTAAAAGCTCACCTGGGGCCTCAGCACAGGGTGGGACAAGAGGAGGAGAGATCTGCTTCTGAAGCCCACTGAGAGAAAGTCTGGACAATGGGATGCTTCAGGTCAGGGAAGCAGACAGCATACAGGGGTCTGAAGGGGTGAGAGCCCTTCTACAGCCTACCCCTCAACCCGGCTTGGGGGGTTGCAGCTGGGGCAGTGAGCAAACCCTGCCACCCAGAGAAAACTGGCTGGGCCAGCAAGTATTCAGGACTTTTTGGCCTGCAGCTTATCAAACACAGCCTGATGGTGGTCTGCCTAAGAGTAAGGGGAGTGCCAACACCCCCTCATGGACAGAGGGCCCCTCCAGAGACTAACACAATTGCCCTTTAATGGGGTGCAAAGTTATAGTTTGCCTACGGCACCAAAAACCCTTGGGCCAGCCCTAGGGTCATTTTGCTGGAATTCATGGCTGGTGTTATGAATTATGGAACCTTCTCTCCTCAGATTGCCTTCTTTTAGCTTGGCCTCTCTGTCCGTTCCCTCTCCTATCCAAAACTACCTCTGTGTCTCCCTGAGTTTTCCCCTGTGAATTATTTTTAAACTCCTATTTGTTACCCTATGTCTTTTTTGTCCTGCTTATGGAATTTTCCATTCCCTACATCTTCATCAGCCCCCTAGAGAGAACTTTAGTCAAACTCATTTCCCCACTCAGGCAACATCTTTAGCATCTCTACTGTATAGTCAAAGTACAGTCATTAAAGATAAGTATTAACCTTCTTCCTAATCTGGTTGCTATGTGCTAGGTCCTGTCAGCCTATGGTGGACATCAGAGGCATCACTGACCTGGATCCTGCTGGCAGCTGGGCCCCAAGTCCCCAGCAAGGATCAGGGCTGGATTGCACCGCCGCCGGAGGCCCAGCCCCAGATCGCTGGCCGGAGTCGGGGCTGGCATCAGATCCTGCCGGCGGCCTGGCCCGGGTCCCCGCCGGACTTTGGGCACTGGTGCTGGGACTTAGGGCTTGTGCTCCGTATCCTGGCGCCTGCAATCCTACTGGTAGATACACATAGACAAAGGGGCCTTCCATAATACAGCAATTATCACTCAAGCAATTTCATAATGATCTCCAAACAGCAAGTAGACTGTGTAAATTATATGCAGATTCCCCTGATCAGCACACGTGCTTAGGTCCATCCCTATTCATCAAAGCACATGCTTACCTTTAATTTTAGTTAGTTTCAAAGGGATAGCTGTGTTAGTCTAGTTCAGGAAAACAAACAAGGAGTCCTGTGGCACTTTTAAAGACTAACAAATTTATTTTTCGCATGAGCTTTTGTGAGAGAAAATCCCACTTTGTCAGATCCTTTGAAGATGGGGAATTTACAGAATGGTGTTTTGCTGAACAGGGGTGGGCTGATGAATTGATTCCTGAGTGAGTCAGGGCTGAGGATTAGGCTCTGATGGCTGGATATTCAAAGATGTTTAGGTATCCAAAGATGCAGAAAAGCACCTGGTTGGATTTTTGAAAACACTGAATCATAGAATCATAGATTAGGACTGGAAGGGACCTAAGGAGGTCATCTAGTCCAGTCCCCTGCACAAACAGGACCAACCCTAACTAAATTCTCCCAGCTGGAGATTTCCACCATCTCCTTAGATAATCTATTCCAGTGGTCAAGTTCCGAAGGGGTAGCCGTGTTAGTCTATTGCAGAAAAACAAACAGTCCTATGGCACTTTTTAAAGACTAACATATTTATTTATCGCATGAGCTTTCATGGGAGAAAATCCCACTTCGTCAGACGCTTTGAAGATGGGAAACTGACGAAGTGGGATTTTCTCCCACAAAAGCTCATGCAATAAATAAATCTGTTAGCCTTTAAAAGTGCCACAGGACTCTATTTGCTCTTCCAGTGCTTTACCATCCTCCAAGTGAAAAAGTTTTTCCTAAGATGCATCTTAGTCCTTCCCCACTTCAACTTGAAACCATTGTTCCCTGTTCTGTCATCTACCACCACTGACTGCAGACTAGCTCCATCCTCCCTGGAACCTTAGGTAGTTAAAGGCTGCTATTAAATCCCACTGCATTCTTCTCTTCTGCAGACTAAACAAGCTCAGTTCCCTTAGGGTGCGTCTACACTTATAAATTAAGTCGACTTAAGCTTGCTTAAGTCGACTTAATTTACTCTGCATCTACACTACACTTTCCTTAAGTCAACTTAAGCAAGCTGCTTAAGTCGACTTAAGGAAAATAAAGTTGACTTAAGGAAAATTAAGTTGACTTTATTAAACCTCCTTTTAGATCGACTTTAGGCTTAAGTCAGCTTTTTCAAGTCGACTTAAGCCAGTGTAGACCTGGAGTAGCCCTAAGTCGTCTTAGGGCTACTCCAGGACTCCCCCACTGCCCTCCCTGCCAGGGGGGGCAAAGGGGGAGCCTGGGAGGCCCCCCCACAGGGCAGGGCAGAGCCCTGCCCACCCTGCCCCTATGCCCTGCCAGGGTCCCTGTCCCCCTTTGCCCCATTGTACCCATGTACAATGGGGCAAAGGCTGAGCCCTCTGACACTGGGCAAGGGGTGCCTCCCCGCCACTGTGGACCTGCCCTAGGTCCTCCTAGCCCCTACAAGTCGACCTAGGCATCCAGTGTGGACGCTGTATGTAGACTTTGTAAGTTCCCCCCTAAGTCGACTTTAAATTTAGGTGTAGACATGCTAAGTCAACTTAACTAAGTCGACTTAAAGTCAAACTTAGCTAAAGTCGACCTAAATTTACAAGTGTAGACATAGCCTTAGTCTCTCCTCAGAAATCATGTGCTCCAGCCCCCTAGTCATTTTTGTTGAATTACATTGGACTTTTTCCAGTTTGTTCACATCCTTTCTGGGGAGCCCAAAACTGGACATGATACTCCAAATGTGGGCTCACCAGTGCCGAATAGAGGGAAATAATCACTTTCCTCAATCTTCTGGCAAAGCTCCTACTAATGTAGCCCAATATGCCATTAGCATTCTTGGTATTAGGGACACATCGTTGACTCATACCCAGCTTCTTGTCTCCAGGTCTTTTTCTGCAGAATTACTGCCTTGCCAGTGGATTCTCAGTTTGTATCAGGGGATGAGATTCTTTCATCCTAAGTGCAGGACTCTGCACTTGTCTTTGTTGACCCTCATCAGATTTTTTTTTGTTCAATCCTCCAATTTGTCTGTGTCACTCTATATCCTATTTAACGTCCACTGAAATAAATTAAAATGCCAATAGGCACCTATCTGAATCTTAGACACCTAAATACCATTGAAAATCTCTCCTTAATGTGTATTTATTGGTTAATGCTCAATGGAGATTAATTAACTTTTAGACCATTGGTTCTCAACCACTGTTTTGGGACACATTACTGTGTCACCATGCAGTGGTAAGTGTGTTGTGGAGAGCTGGCTGGATATGGCTTGGAGGGCGTGGGCTAGTCTATCCCGTAGCATCGCAATATGCTGACAAGTGTGTCATAACCCACAAAAGGTTGAAAGCCCTGTTCTAGACAATAGTTGACATGGAAATGTATATACTTTTGAATTTTCAGACATGATCTGGCTAAGAGATATATTAGGTACAGAGTCTACTGAAATATTCCCATGTCTGGGTGAGGCCAGACGCTTAGGCCGTTACTCATGTGAGTAGCCCTGACACATGTGAGGAGTCCTATTGAAAGCCATAAGGATAATAAACACAGTGAACCCTAAACAAAGAAGGAGTCCTGTGGCACATTTAAAGACTAACAAATTTCTTTAACGCATGAGCTTTCATGGGAGAGATCTCACTTTCTCAGATGCTTGAGTTCAGTGAACCCTACAGCTCAAATACTGGTGGCATTCTCTTTCTGCTGTCAGAATTGCTCTGGCAGAGGTTAGCCTCTTGCTAACTGTGTATGTGTAAGTACCTCTAGAGCAGTCTTTCTCATCCTATTTGATACAAGAGCCTGGCTTTTTACCTCCCTAAACTGTGTCAGGAAATTCTCAGGGACCGGCGCTGGTCCACCAACCAGTTGTTGAGAAATACTGCTTGAGAGTCTTTTTTTAATAGACCTATGAAGTGGATTTCACTTTTTATTTATGTTTCCTTCAAAAATCCCCTTAAAATAAAACTTTTAATGATCAAAACAAATAAACAACCCTAAAAATATCTCAGTGAAATGAGGATAAAATGCTGCCTTACAAAAAGACCACAGATGGCCAGGATTTGAAATCCTCTTTGTATATAGCATGCTCCAATCCATCAATCTTGCAACATTTTCCTTCTTTTTTCTGAGCTGACTAGCAGCATAGTCACTTCTCCTAAGTAAGTCACTTCTCTTCTAAGAGATGGGTTTAAAATTGAATCTTTGCATATGTTTTGGACTGCACTCTGCAGTAATTCTACAAGTTTGGTGATGAAGCCACAGCTCTAGAGTGGCCTGTAAATTGCTTATGGTTCTCTAAAAGTAATTGTTTGGCATTTTTAAAATCACTCTCTCTTGCATCTGCTGAGTCTCTTGATATGCTGTTATGGCAAACCAGCAGAGGACTAGTTATCCTCATGTTAGTCTTGAGTGCAGACTAATGTATTTCCCAGTGATGCATGCACTGATTGCAGATGCTCCTAAGACTCTGCTCAGAAATCTCAGTGGTGTTCAAGGTTCAGAGGCTTGGCACAGGATGTTCTCATATAATTCTTTCTTATTAAATTTTGCAGTAATATATGAGTTTTTAATAGCAAAAAAGATTTTCCCAAGCTATTCAGAGAGACTTGTCACATTAATCAGATCTCCCAGTCTGCTTTCCAGGTACATTCTCTGTATTACACTCTATGTATTCAGAGACTAAATGGTTTTCAAGGAATGTGTGTCACCTCGGTAAAGAATCTTATTCAGGATGGCAGATTCCATGACAATGACTCACAATCTGTACAGCATAGGTTCCAAAAATAACTTATGCCCATTTCAGCTAGCATTTTGCAGATCATTTAGGGGAAAAAAATGATTGTGACGGATCTGCGAAGCAGGGGACTACAATTCCCATCAGTCCTCTTCCCACTGTCTCTCTCTTCCCCCGAGGGACCCCAATGACAGACACACCTATAAGTGAGCCTGGCTTGGAAACCCACAAGCTCTTCTTTGCTTAAACTGGAGAAAGTACCCCAAATTTCATCAGGAGTGCCCCAAGAGCCCAAACATTTGCTGCTATTGCTCACTTTAAACTGTAACTGTTTGGTTTACTTTGGGTTGGTCCTGCTCTGAGCAGTGGGTTGGGTTCCATGACCTTCTGAGGTTCTCCTCCTGAGGTCCCTAATATTCTAAGCCTATAATACTGATATTCTAAGCTTCCATACCTAGGATATTTGAAATCTACTCTTTTCCTGCCAGGCTTTGTAAAGTAGCCCTTCACTTAGTGAGGTATCTGAGTGGTTATTGAGAACCACGAGAACTAGTGCCTCAAGGCCTAGCTATTGAAGCACCTATAATGCTTGCCTCTGAGTTTTGGTACACCTGGTATGCTATTCGCATCCTAGGGGTTTGATGTACTTGGGCATAGAGCAGTCTCGATAATTGTATGATGAAATGATCTATTGGCCAAAACCATCAGAATCATGATTTCTTCCTCAGAGATCCTTATGAAATTATCTACAAAAGCTTTACTTTTTGAGAACGAAACTGATCTTGGCTACTTTCATTTAAAATAATGTGGAGACCAAATTAAACAAACAAACAAAAATCCTCATTAGATAAGAGCTACTTCTTGAGTATTAATAGTGTTAAAAATGTTCTACTTGGCATTAATTCAAGAAAAAAGTTTGCAGAAGAGAGAAAATATTTAACTGCTGCCACATTACCAAAGTCATACAAATATGCATTGAGAACATAAGACTATTCTTCTGGTCAGACCAATAGTGCATTTTGTCTATAGTAGTGGCCAGTACCAGAGATTCAGGTGGAGTGTACCAAAGATGGCAATTTTGGAGAGATCCACTCTTTTCTTCTCCTGGCTTCTGGCAGTCAGAGGTTAGGGTTACCCCAGACACAGGGTTGTATCTCTGATCATCTTGACTAATATCCATTGATTGACCTATCCTCCATGAATGTATCTAATTCATTTTGGCCATCATGAGATCCCATGGCAATGAGTTCCACAGGATAATAGTGCACTGTGTGAAAAAGCATTTGTATATTGGAGTTTACCTTGAACGTTAACATGTGGATTTACTAGCAATTCAAAATGGTCTGTTTAGGACACAGGAGTTAAATAGCAATATATTTCATTTACTGCAGTAAAGTGCTTCATCCAAAAGGGGGAAACACACCAGTGCACAAGGCCTCCACAGGTGGATGTCTGCCTGAATGTACACATTGTTGCAAAGTGCCAGTAAGGGGCAAGGAATATGGCCGCCTTCTGAGACGGACGCAGAGGGTGGGCCAATCCCCTGCAGGGCCAATCCCCAGGGCGGGCCAATCCCTTGCAGGGTCTCCAATCCTGGCAGACAGGAAGCAGGAGGGTGGAGCACCGAAGGGCAGTATAAGAGGGTGGCACTCCCCCTCAGTCAGGCCCCAACCAGCACCGGGGAAGCACCGCACTCCACCACCCCAGGGCCATACACCCCGCCAAGCCTCCAGAGAGGCTTGGCCCCGACTCCCTACCGCCTGAGGCCCCAAGGATCAACCCAAGTGGCTGGTGCCCAGCCGGCCAGAGGAGGTGCTTGATCCCTGGGACCTGAGGGAGCAACCCTCCTAGGGAGAGCCAGGCAACCAATACCCTGACCCAGAGCCCCGGGAGTCGGAGATGCCGACCGGCCCCTGTGACCTGGAGGAGCTGCCCTCGGCTGATGATCTAGAGAAACGACCCATTGCCCCGGAGCCCTATGGACCAGAGCCGCCGGTAGGAGCCAGTGACTTTGAGGAGCTGCCCTCTGCAGAGGACCTGGATGGGACGCTGCCAGCCTTATCACCTCCCAACGAAGCTGACAGATTTGGGAACTTCCCAATGGCTGAATACTCCAGCGTCCCATAGGACATGCAAACCAGGTACCCCAGGGGAAAGGGAGAGGGGAGAGCTACCTGGCCCAATGGTCACTCAGCGGCTTGGGAACCGTAGACCTGGGGCAGCGTGTTGCGGTGGGAGCCCCGCTGCCCCACACCAGGGATACCCCGGTGCCACCTGATGCGTTGGAACCATCGTGCTATAGCCACTGCGGTTTGTTAATGGTGTTCCTTTCTCCTGCCTGCCCCCGTAACCCACTCCTAACTGAGAAACTGCTGCCCGCCCCGTCCTGCCTGCGGGCCGGGAGGCCTGTTATAAAAAGAGACTCGCCCTTCCCAGGGCTAGAGACTGCTGCCTACCCTGCCCTGCCTGAGGGCTGGGAGGTCTGTTATATAGAGAGTCTCGCCCTTCCCTGGGCTAGACGGTGGCTGGGCAGCCACACGATCACAGTGCCCATCATCACTGATCTCTTGAAATGCTCAGAGACAGCCATCAAAGTTCCAAAAGTGAATATCATTGGACGGGGATGGACATGGCTCATATACTGACACAGTGTTCCCTTCCTCCCCTCTCCCCATCTTTTGTCTGCAGTCTTGTCTTCAGTTTAATAACACCCCTACTGTTGGAAGTCTCAGGGAGGGTTCCTGTGCAAAATAAATAAATAAATAAAATAATTAAAAAAATAAGAATCTGCCCTCTTTTGAGAGTGAATCCCACTTGTGGTGCAGCCTGCAGCTTTCTCCCCAGCTCCCATAGTGGACAAATTATTTGAAAACAGACATACGCAACATAGGCAATTATTTTCAAATCTTTCAGTTGATTATTTCATACCATTGGAGTCTATAAAGAGTTTCTTTCTAGCCAGCACTGACTCTATCTTGGTCTGTGACCTGCTTAAATCTCAGAAGGCAAGTAGAATTTGGCTGGGTCAGTGTTGAGATGGGAGACGAGCCAAGAAATTCCAGGTGGCTGGTTCCCCAATGCGGTTGGTTGTATTTACAAGTGACCTAAATGAGCATAGTGGTCCTTTCTGACCTATTAATCGATGAATTTTGGCTCTTATATTGTGACCATCACTATGTGCCATATGAATGTATGGAAATCACTGAGGCTGTAAAGTGTTTAATCTTGACAGAGTAGAGAAGTTTTCCATGTTACATGGGGCCTTAGTTATTAAAGAGCATGGGAGTTACACAATTAAAACCTAACAAATTTTAGTTATCGCATGAAGCAGGATTTTTCTTCCACAAACCCCATAAGATAAATAAATTCGTTAGTCTTTAAAAGTGACACCAGACTCCTAGTTTGTTTTGCTGAACTAGACTAACATTGCTACCCCTTTGAAACAATTAAAACCTGCAACTCAGAAAATTTACTCCTTTGACTTCTCTACTGTCTGACAAAATGTAATCTAAAACATCTGGCATAGTTCAATCAACCTTCAGCTAATGGGTGTTGGACAGATTATTCCATGCCTGACTATTTCAGAGTCTTGTGCACCTTCTTCTGAAGAACCTGTGTCTGGCCAGAACGGAAACATCAAAGCAGGAACATAGCCCTGCAACAGTCCACATTGCCAACTTTGTCCCCATATCTACACAAAACACACCATCACAGGACCTAATCAAGCCAGGTACTCCATCAAAGGCTCATTCACCTGCTCATCCACCAATGTGATTTATGCCATCATGTGCCAGAAATGCCCCCCGCCTTATATATTGGACAAACTGGTTGGTGCCTGCCAAAGAATAAATGGATGCAAATCTGACATCAGAAATCGCAACATTTAAAAACCAATAAAGGAAGACGTCAATTTCCCTGATCACTCCATCGATGACTTGTAAATAACGGTGCTCAAACTAATGAATAACAAATCACAGATTCAAAGAGAAACTGCAGAATTGGAATTTATATGTAAATTTGACTCCATTGCCTCAGGGTTAAACAGGAACTATGGATTTTATTCTCGTTACAACAGGTAATTTGACCTCACCTTCCTCTACATGCTGTTCCCCTAGTGTTTGAATCCCAACACCTATTTTGATTTGCTCTTACAGCCTGACTTGATCCTGTGTCATACATTTCCCTGTATTTAATTTCCTCCCATTCTGTAAATTCCCCATCCTCAAAGCATCTGACAAAGTGGGATTTTTCTCCCACGAAAGCTCATGTGATAAATAAATTTGTTAGTCTTTAAAGATGCCACAAGACTCCTTGTTTGTTTGGACCAAATAGGACAATGGATTAGATAGGCCACTATCTGGAAATTGATACATTCCTTTTTTACGCTTGTATTTAATGAAATCATTATTTGGACTTTAAATATTTACCCGGAAGCAGATAGCAAACCAGTGACAGTCTTCTGAAATGAGACAATTGGAGATTTCTCTAAGATGGCAGCCATGACTTTTTATTCTAGTCACATAGGAATGTTTCCCCCCCCCCAGCACACACAAAGCAAGAAAGCATTTTAAGGTGATGGATTGGATAATGTCTGGAAATCAGTGAGGAGAACACACTGGAAAATGTTTGTTGGTGTGGGAGAAATGACTGAGCCTCAGCAACTAAGAAAAGGAGGGCGTGTATGTATCTAAATCATTTCCCATTTTATCTATGGTAGGATAGTGCTGCAGTCAATATGCTCTTGTCAGATACAAGAAAACTTATATTTTGTTATATAGTTGCTGGGAAATGGTGACCTGGGATTTGTCTACACAGTGCTTTAGTGTGCATTGGAGGGGTGTACATTTTAGTGTGCACTAGCATGTAGTGCTTTAATTGGCCTGCATGGGCTCTGCTAATGCACACTAAAACTTCCCTACTGCATATTTGCATTGTACTGTTTGAAAAGTGACTCTATAACACACACTAGGGAACTTTCAGATCATACCAACAAGGTCCATATGGGCTAGTTGGTGCACACTAGAATTTGCACCCCGCTGGTGTGGACTAATGCACATTTAGACAAGCATATACCACTGATTTAATTACAATTAGGGTGTTTTTCAGATATTTATTCATCAAGGTAGTGTTGTACTTCATTTCAGAGAATCACTGTTTATTGTAGGGATTGTGGACCATTGCCTATTAGCAACAGACTTTTCAAATTCAAAAGTCACATGTCAGTTCCTGTTCCCATTTAAGTCCCATTTAAATCAGAGGCAAAACTGCCATGGGAACAGGACTGGCCCCTATCTCTGATGCGTCAAACAATAGCATATTAATACCTGCAGTTATTTCTTTAATGGACATAAAAGCTGATGCTGCCTCTTCATCCTCTACTGCATGCAAACTCTAGCCTCTGGCTGTGATACACAAATATAATTTCACCTGAATAACATTTTTTTTTCTCGTTTAAACTGATTTTCTTTCTCAGGGTGAAAATGATAAAAAGTTACATTCAGATTGGTGGATTTTTTTAATATTTCTTCATGAAACCAACAAAGAGTAGAAATTTAACAATTTTGCTTTAAAAGTGGTATTTTGCACTCTTCTAATAAATAAAGCCCTGCTACAAATTATGTTTTGTCTGCAAAACAGAGGAAACAAAAGTTACTAACACCTCAGGATCAGATCGCTTACAGGAAGGTTTTTGGCACAATATTATAAAGTTAAGTTGTTACTGTCCACTGTTTAATGTTTAAAGATTAAAATATATGGGGCAAAATTCACTGCAGGAATGAACAGTTCCTACTGGACTGAATACAACTGGAAACTTACCCAAGCTGTGAATTTGGATGGATGGATGGATGGATAGATATGTTATGATCTATTTTTTATTGCAAACACTAGTGCTTTACAATAACGGAAAATGTGGAAATGGCAGAGGAACTAAATGATTTCTTTGTTTCGGTCTTCACCGAGAAGGTTGGTGGTGATTGGATTCCTGACGTAGGGGAGGGCAGTAAAAATGGGATAGGATCAGAAGCTAAAATTAAAGTTAAAATTAAATTAAAATTAAATGAAAGTTAAAAACTACTTAGACAAGTTAGATGTCTTCAAGTCACCAGGGCCTGATGATATGCAGCCTAAAATAGTCAAGGAGCTGACTCAGGAGATATCTGAGCCATTGGCTATAATCTTTTGAAAAATAATGGAAGACTGGAGGGGTCACAGGGGATTGGAAAAGAGCAAATATTGTGCCCATTTATAAAAGGGAAATAAGGACAACCCATAGAATTATAGACCAGTCCATTTAACCTCTGTACCAGAAAAAACAATTGAGCAAATAATTAAGAAATCAATTAGCAAACATATAGAAGAGAATAAGCTGTTAAGTGATAGTCAGCACGGATTTGTGAAGAACAAATCACGTCACACCAACCTGTGGGGAAACAAGCCTTATGAATAGAGGGGAAGTAGTAGATGTGGTATATCTAGACTTTAGAAAGGCTTTTGATGTGGTCTCACATCACCTTCTCATTAACAAAGTAGGGAAGAACAACCTGAATGGAGCTACTATAAGATGGGTGCAAAACTGGTTGGATAACTGCTCCCAGAGAGTAATTATCAATGGTTCACAGTTGTGCTAACGAGCAGGTTACCACAGGGATCGGTTCTGAGTCCAGTTCTGTTCAATATTTTCATCAGTAATTTAGACGATGGTATAACGAGTATACTTACAAACTTTGCCAATGATACCAAGCTGGGAAGGGTTGCAAGTGCTTTGGAGGTATGATCATAATTCAAAATGATTTGGACAAACTGGTGAAATGGTGTGAGGTAAACAGAATGAAATTCAATAAAGACAAGTGCAAAGTACTCCACGTAGGAAAGAACAATCCATTGCATACATACAAAATGGGCAGTGATTGCCTAGGAAGGAGTACTGCAGAAAGGGATCTGTGTGTAATAGTGGACCACAAGCTAAATATGAGTCAACAGTTTAACACTGTTGTAAAAAAAGCAAACACCATTCTAGAATGTATTAACAGGAATATTGTAAGTAAGACATGAGAAGTAATTCTTCCTCTCTACTCCACCCTGATTAGGCTTCAACTGAGGTACTGTGTCTAGTTCTGGGTGCCTCATTTCAGGAAAGATGTAGACAAATCTGAGAAAGTCCAGAGAAGAGCAACACAAATAATTAGAGGTCTGAAACACTTGACTTATGATGGAAGATTAAAAGAGCTGGGTGTGTTTAGTCTGAAAAAGAGGAGACTGAGAGGGGACATGATAAGAATTTTCAAGTACGTAAAAGGTTGTCATGAGGAGGAGGAAGAAAAATTGTTCCCCTTAACCGTTGATGATAGGACAAGAAGCAATGGGCTTAAATTACGGCAAGGGAGGATTAGGTTGGACATTAGGAAAAAATACCTAACTGTCAGGGTGATTAAACACTGGAATAAGTTGTCTAGGCAGCTTGTGGAATCTACATCATTGGAAGATTTTAAGTGCAGGTTAGACAAGCACCTGTCAGGTCTGGTTTAGGAGGGTACTTGGTCCTGCTGTGAGTTCAGGGGACTGGACTCGATGCTCTTTCATGGTTCCTTCCAGTTTCTATGGCTATGTCTACACTGGCAATTTAAGTCGACTTAAGGAGGCTTAAGTCGACTTAAATTACCCCATGTCCACATTAGGCTTTCATTAAGTCGACTTAAGAAATTCCTTAAGTCAACTTAATGAACGCTTAAGTCGACTTAATAAGAACTGCCTATTAGGTCGATTTATGCTTGCTTAGGTTGACCTAAGCCTTCTTTAGATTGACCTAAGCCCAGTGTGGACGTTTAAGTCCACTTTGTTAAGTCGACTTAAGGGTGGTTAGGTCAACTTAACAAAGTGGACTAAGTCGACTTAAAGTTAAGTCGACTTAGTCCACTTTGTTAAGTCGATTTAATAAGGTCAATTTTAAGTCGACTTACAGTCGACCTTATTAAGTCAACTTAACAAAATCAACCTAACTTTTCCTAGTGTAGACATAGCCTATGATTCTATGCTAAAAAACCCATCCTCTCTCCAAGTCTGTCTTATTCCCTCAGACTTTGTTTGGTCCTTTATAATGCTCACATTTTTGCTTGATAAGTACTATGCAGTCTACATGAGTGCTGAAGTGAATAGAGTAACTTGCCAGAAAGACAGAGAGAGATCTGTGCCAATCAAACCCTGATGATAAAGGACAGCAATTAGGTAGGAAGCGAGTCATCTGAATCCTGACCCAGTGTTAACTAAACAAGAAGACCTTGCTGTTGCTTTTATATTTTATTTAATGTTTGCCCAGTCAGAACAATTCTATTCTATAGATGTGTTTTTCTGCCCTCTGATATAGCTTGTGTTCTCTTTAAAAAATTGTGATAGAAAGCTGGACAACATTCTTAGTTTTATCAGTTTTAAAGAAGACAAGCTATATCCCGTGTATGTTTTTCGTTTAACTGCCACTATATTTCTTGCTCACAGTTTCAAGTTTAAGCCTCAATTCAGAAAAGCATTTCTATTCAGGAGAGGCACTTGAAGATGTTCCTAACTTTAAGCACACATTTATGGTCCCTTGAAGCCAAAATTACACATGTGCTTAAGTGCTTCATTGAATCAGGACCTTAAACAGCTCTTCAAACTTGGAATTCTACATGCCTTTTTCTGTTACTAGATTAACTTTCCTACACACTTTCCACTTCATTTGACATTAGATATATACTCTTTTTAGGAGCAGATTTAGAGACAGATGTATGTCAGTTAGAAATTCAATGAACTCTGAAATTTTAGTTTCGATTCCTCAGGAAATAATAAGAGTATTTTTGTAGCTACAGATTTTTCCTTTGTTTTCTTTTATACAAAAACAAAGAAACAAAAAAAACCCTGGTTTGTCTAAGATATGAAAAAAATAAAATTACTTTTTTTGCAGCAGCAGCAGCAGTATTATGAGCTATATTGTGAACCTGGAGATTGTCATAGATATCACTGTGAAGAAGATGAGACTTTTACATCGTGTAAGATTTACATCATGACTCATGGAAGATCATAATAAGGATGAGTTAAGTTCCAGAGGGTTGAGGTTTTGAAGGGTCAGAATTCATATTGCAACCTTACTGGAACTTATCAAAATTTTACAACTCTTACATTTACCACCCATTACCAGGCCTGACTCCATACATACCTATCTTTGCGAATGAAAGCACTTAGTTTCTATGGTGCTGAAGAGTGCAGGAATCCTTGTGATAGACACTGAGCCTGGCAGGCAATATTTTTGGTATATACGATGAAGAATAGAAACTGCCAGCCAGCACAGCAGGGGTTAAAGAGAGCCTTTGGGCCCAGCTAGCTCTGCCCTGCTATACCTGCAGCTGATGCCAGGCCTGAATCAGGGCAGAGAAGAAGAGAACCTGGCTTAGTTTGGTGCTGACGGGCAAAGGGGCAGGAGCTATATGTCTCTCTACCTAGTCCATCAGCTGAGGCAGCCTACAGGGAGTAAGCACTGTCTCCCCAGTTAAGAGGGACTGCAAACCGGACCTTGGAGACTCCAGCATGTGAGGTTACTGATGAGCAAACTCCAGAGACATTGTGGGCTTCACTTTTACCAACTCGAGGCTGTATCATCTGAGGGAGCCTGGGACCGTGGCAAGGGACCACACAAGACCCAAGAGAGGACCCTACAAGAAGCTTCAAAGCGTCTGACGAAGTGGGATTTTCTCCCACGAAAGCTCATGCGATTAATAAATCTGTTAGTCTTTAAAAGTGCCACAAGACTCTGTTGT